>CM062294.1:531853-965938 GCA_031216915.1 Pictodentalium vernedei | reverse complement strand
TTAGATCGGCTGTTGCCTTTTCCCAGTTTGCTTGTTTTTCAGCTTGGAGGGCTTTCTTGACCTCCCCATGAAGGCGGTTGTATGTTTTTTTTAGGTCAGCTTTCTTACCGGGGTCAGTTTCGGTTTTAAGAGCGCGAAGAGCTTTCCGTTTAGTTTTGATTAGTGAGAGTGTGTCGCCCGAGATAGTATTTCTCCAGGGGCGTACTTCTTCTTTTGGGCATATTTCGTTTAGGGTTGAGTTAATGATTTTCTCTATGCCCTCGCATTGGATTTCGAGTTCCGCTGCATTGGATGGGGGGAGGGGGGGAGGGGGGGGGGGTGTTTGTGAGTTTGACGTCGATGATGTCACGATAGAGGTTCCAATTAATTTTTCTAAAATTTCTGCGGAGAGTGGGGGGGGGGGGGGGGGGTACCTGAGTGGGCCATTTCCTAGCAGCAGTGAGGCGTGGACCGGGAGGTGATCGCTGCCTAAGTCGTCATCGCCGACCCAGTGGTCATCTATGTGATTTATCAGAGAGTCACTGGCGATAATTAGATCGAGGATCTCGGATGAGAATAATGGGTTATTACTGATATAAGTTGCAGAGCTGTCGTTCATAACCACATGAAGGTTATGCTTTTTAGTGATTTCAAGGAGGGCTTCACCGTTAGGGGTGGTTTTGTTACAGCCAAAGTACAAGTGTTTGGCACTGAAGTCGCCGAGGAAAATGCAGTGTTTGTATTTCCTCGTAAAGAATTCAAAGACAGTGTCAGAAACAATTTTGCTTGGGTCGTTATAATAACAAACAATCGCGATGTTTTTGTTGTTGACGGTGATTTCAGTTGCAATCACCTCTGCATCGAGGTGATTAGTTTTTATGGTTTTGGTTTTGATGTTCTGGTTTATTAGAAGAGCGACGCCGCCACCTGTGGTGGTTAGTCGGTCTCTTCTAATAGTGCTGAACCCACTTATTGAGAAATTTCTGCTGGGTTGAAGCCAACTTTCGCAGATGCAGACAATGTCTGTGCCTTCGAAGTATCGGCTCATTTGAAGTTTTTTATTGCTAACGCTTCTAGCGTTCCACACGGCTATTTGTAACTTATTCATAGGGGGTGACATTTACTATTTACAAACATTGAATACATTATTTATACACAAAAATATCTGAGCCCACTGTCGTCGGTAGATCAGAAGTCACCAAAGATACCACATCAAGAGTGCTGTATCAACACATACAATGAATGAATGGAAGGTTTTAGCGCGCCGAAGGCGCGCAGGGACGATGTGGGATTTACAAATCCCTTGCGACCCGGTTAGCCTTATTTTATTTCACTTGGATCTTGGATCACAAAGGCCTAGCTTTCCTATTGCCTCAAATGGGGTCTGAAGGGGTATGCACGTGGTTAGAATTCCCGGCAGTTTGCATTGGAGCGATAGATTGTCAAAGACCAAACCCTCAACGTCATTAAGACTATTAGAGAGTGGGCTCTATTTGGTTCCAGCTTGGCGATGGTAGAGGTTTGAGTCCCACCATGGTGGCGATCCAGAATATAATGTTGTGCGATGGCAATTTTAAGGGAAAAAGAAAAAAGAAAACCAAACAGCAACGCCGGTTTGGTAGCGGCCCCGGTATATGACCATAGCGGTTACAAAAAAGGAATGGAGAAAGCTCCAACAGTTTAGTTTGAAAAAACCGGGAGTCATCCATCAAGCCTTCTGGGAGATAGGATGCCGTATGCGATTTTGAGGTATCTGGTTATCCTTCGGGAATTCCAAATGACCTCCAACACCCTCCCCCCCCCCCCCCCCCCCCCCCCCCCCCCCCCCCACCCACACACACACACACAAAAAAGCCCTTAAAAGGGCTGTTTGCTGGAAAGATTGTTTCAATCATTGCCTTGGTCTGTTAGGTTTTCTGCACATCTTTGCTTGAGGATTGTTTCAATCCCTCATAGTTTGTCATTCAGTTTGGTCGTGTGTGTGATGAGATAGAGGAGGTAGAAAAGATAGAGAGCTGGAAATTAGAGCAATTCGGTTTTTAATTTTTTAATTTAATTAACTTTTCCGTCCTTTTGGACGGGGAAGACAGAATTTTTTCCCCGAGATTTATATCTCAGGGAGGGGAGACCCAGCAGCAGGTGGAGATTTTCTTCGCTGTTTGCAACTCCCACTGGTAACAGAGGCAAGCTTTCGTGCGTATCGTGTCACCCGCAGCCAGTTCTAAATTTAGGTCACAGAATGCCTGGCTCATCCCATCACAATGATGTAATCTTTAACCCTTTCGATAGAAATGCCCCAGATTATTTAGTTTTCCTATTGAGGACGCGATGTACATTGAGTTCTATTATTAATTCGCTGTCTTGAAGTCTATTTAGAGTTTTGCTTTGAAGATCTTTTAAGTGCATTGCTATAGTGTCTATTTTTGCTATCTCGTGAAGTTGTTTTATCGATGTCCACGTGGGCTTGCGCAGAGCCACGCGCAAGGCATGATTTTGGACCCGTTGTAGTTTTTCAATGTTGGTTTTATTCAGGTCACTTGTTATTATGGCCCCATACTCTAGTACTGGGCGTATATATGATTTGTAAAGATTGAGGAGAATTTCTTTATTGGCTCCCCAATTTTTACCTCTAATCATTTTCAGGAAATTGATGCGTTTAGTGGCTTTGACGGTGACTGAGTTTATGTGATTGTTTAGATTGAGACTGCTATCCAGGTTGAATCCCAGAAACTTTGCCTCATTACTAGCTTCAAGTTTATGATCGTAAAGCTTAAGCTCAATATTAGGGACAGGCTTGTTCCTTTGTTTTTTATAGAATGTGATTCTTTGTGTTTTCGTGGCATTTAGCTTGATGCGCCACAGAGCGCACCAGTTTTGCAGGTCGCGGATGGTATCCTGCAGGCGGTTTTGTATTATGTTCCAGACTTACTGGCCGTTCCAAATTCCTTTATCGTCTGAGAATTGAGATAGTTCAACATGGTTCTTCCCTAGTTTGTCAATGTCATTCACATATATTATAAATAGAAGCGGGCTGAGGACCGAACCCTGTGGAGTGCCCGCTTCCAGTTTTACCTCGGCTGACACTTCGCGGTTGACCCTCACTTTGATTTTTCGATCAGATAAAAATGATGATATGATCCTTAGAATTTTGGTAGGTAGCCCAATTTTAGCTAGTTTGTATCTCATGCCATTGTGCCAGACAGAGTCAAACGCTTTTTCTACTGAACGCCGTTTTCATATAATCTACAAGTCTATAAACATGCTCGATTCCCTCTCTTTGGCTCCTGTATGCCCTTTGCCACTTATTGAAAAAGCTGATTGATTCGAGATGGCTGCGGAGTCTAGTCGTGAGAATCCGTTCGAAAATTTTTCCAATACAGCTGAGTAGGCTGATTGGGCGGTAATTAGCTGGGTTGCTCAAATCCTTGTCGGGTTTGGGTATCATGACTCCTGTAGCTACTTTCCAACATTTTGGGAAGTATCCACTAGAGAGACAGCAGTTTAGGAGGTTAGTGAGTCTACCGAAAAAAGTGTTGGGACATTGTTTCAGGATTTTGTATGAGACCTCGTCCCCTCCAGGGGAAGAAGAAGAAGACTTACATTTTTTAATTGTGTTAGCCACTTCTTCTTTGCTTATCGGTTCCGTGAGTTCATGGCCATCCCGTCCTCGGGCGTTTGGCTGAAGTTGGCATCGTTAAACGTTGTCTTGTTGTCTTGAACAAATTTGTTTACTTTTTCTTTGAACTCGTCATCAAACCTATCGCCCTCATATGGACGATGATATTTCTTAAGGAGCTCAGCAAAGGCGCTAGCCTTCGCCTTGTCATCCAGGGCCATAGTTCCATCGTTGATCTTTAGTGCCTTACTGTTGGCGTCTTTATGTTTTTGTCCAGTAAGGGTTTTAAAAGTATCCCAAAACTTTTTAGTCTCCCTGAATCCATTTAGATTTTCCGTTGCTTTTTCCCATCTCACGCGATTGTCGTTTGCTATTGTTTTTTTAACTTCGCCGTGGAGGCGATTATACACGGCTTTAAGTTCGACCTTTTTAGTTGGAAGTTTTTCTGATTTGTATGCACGGAAGGCCTTTCTTTTTTGTTTTATTATTTGGAGTGTGGTTTCAGTTATTCTGTTGGCCCGCGGTTTAACTGTCTGTTTGGGACAAATCTCATCAAGAGTGTTGTTAATGACTTCACTGAGATTGGTACATGCTTGCTCGAGCTCGCAGGTATTCATTGGGTCGTTTTTGTTTATTTTAACCTGAATTATTTTTCTGAAGAGGTCCCAGTCAATTTTGGATAGATTCCTCCTCCTCATTGTGGGGTATCTTGCGGGTCCGCTGCAACCGTGTAATGTAGCATGAACAGACAGGTGGTCGCTACCTAAATCATCGTCCCCCACATATATGTCTTGTATTTGATTATTTAGTGATTTACTGGTTATAATTAGGTCAAGGATGTCGGATTGGTGGAGGGTGTTGTTACTGACGTGAGTAATGTCGTGGTCGTTATTTAACACATACAAACAGTTCATCAGTCACTTTTATTCCCAAAAGATTGTATAAACAAACTTAAAAAGTTCATCAGTAACTTTTAATCAGAAGCGTCAAACAAAGTATTAAAAGACCAGTAGCAACAGCGACAGACAGCTGTGGCTTTTTGTTTTGTCAAAACAACACTGCTGGGAAAATCTTGTATTTCATTTATTTCGATGCGTCTTCAACATAGTGAACATACTTTATTTGTGCTTACAAATAATATAAAATATAATTAATTCCTGCTTTATTTCGTGGATTTTTACGGATAAATTAAAATTCGATAAAGGTAAGTTCGTTTTTTTTTATTCAAAGACAGCCTTTTATGACCATCAGCATGAAGGATATTAAGTTCCAAAATATGTAAAAAAAATTATAAAAATTCACTAAAACCCGGGACGTTTCAGCCCGATAGGCAGGATGTTTCGTCCCAATTGGAGTCCGAAACGTTCAGGCCGAAACGTCCCAAGGCCGAAACGTCAGTAAACCATACAGGCCCTTAAACGAGTATATTGTTTCATTTAATCATTTTCAGAAACGCGTGTGAGTATATCTGTATCACTTCTCATCAAACTCGAAAATAATCGCCTATTATCAAGATGACTTCACCAAAGTGTAATCAGTAAACGGTAATACCTGATATGTGCACACCCATTTCAGAATTGTGGAAAACGATAAACTTCATAAAAAACTTAAACTTGTTATCATAAAATAATAGAGTCAAAACCGACATATGGAAAGATGTCTAATATTTAATTCCTACATGTGATCACGACCGCCACATTGTGTCATGGAGCATCTCATGTTTGTGATGCTTCGAGCAACAATGAAGTTTCTAGAATATTCAGAAGAAAAGTTCAATTGTTATTGCTTTTATAAATTATCTGGGAAAGACGAGTTCAACCCAATTTAATTGTGCCGATTCAATTTCTTTTTTAATGTCATCTGTTAAATGTTTAATATTCGGTTTGAATTTCATGTTTCGCCTTCTCTTCATAAAGTTGCCATCAGTTATTTGGTATCCAGTAAATTCGACCCACAGTAATTTCGACCCAAAGTAACTTCGACCCAAATCGGTAACTTCGACCCAAAAATGTAATTTCGACCCAAAGTAATTTCGACCCAATATCGGTAAATTCGACCCACTATTTTCCCCGGCTCAGAAACCCTCTCGTTGACCGCCTTGCCGATCATCAGTAATTTCGACCCACTTTTTTCCAGACATTTTTGAAAAATAAAAAGATTTGTAAGCTTTATTCAAGTAATGATCAGCTTGGGAGTTTATTAGTCTTTTCATGTTGCAATCTTTTATATATTTATGTCATTTCAATATCATGTTTTTAACCTTTTTTTGCCTTTTCTTTTTCAGCCTGCTTACAACAGTCGCGACGAAGTCTACAAGTGTCTGAGAAAGTTCTTCGCCTTACCTTTCCTTCCTGCTGAAGATATACCACCAGCTTTTGAAAGCTTAAAAGCTAAAGTAGATGATGATGCGACAAATCTCTGCCAATTTGTAAATTACGTCGACACAACATGGATACAACACCCTGTTTGGAAGGTAAAATTTCTGTTCATCTCATTTGTAATAGTTTAAACAATATTTATTAAAATAAACCGTAACAACACAAGATACACGAGTATACAAGAAACCAAAGGAATTCGAAATACATTCGGATACATACTATATTGAAATACATTTTTTTTACAAAATGATAACTTTCGTAAATAATAATAATAATAATAATAATTGAATATAATAATACAATAAACGTGTCACAATAATATAATACTCATGTGAGCAAACAGTACAAAATTTCTTTTATTTGTCATTTCAGGTTGATGAGTGGTCGGTATTTGGGCGAAGTGTGAGGACCAATAATGACTTTGAAGGCTGGCACCACAAACTGAACAGGAGAGCAGCGAAGGCCAATTTACCCTTCTATGTGATGGTCACGCTACTTTATACAGAAGCCAAGGACATTCCCACTGAGGTAAAGATGGTGAGTGAAGGCAAACTGCATCGCTACCAGAGGAAACAGACACACAACACCCAAGGTCAACGTGCATAAGTATGTGACCTTAAACATCAATAAATAAATATATACTAATATTTTATTATTATATTGTCAGGGATCACCAGAGATGAATATCGCACTGCTGTCAAGGAGAGTCGAGGTATAGCCTTTTCATGTATTGTATGCTCTACACCTGCAACTGATACAGGTAGTCCGGAAGCCTTTTGTCCAGCTTTTCAGCGTGCATGCTTTCTTGAAACAGGACGACAACGTGAAGCAAGTGCCTCTTCTATTTTCATTGATGTCGGGGAAACGGTCGGAGGATTATGTTGAAATACTTCAGGTGATCAAAAGTTTGTTACCAGTTTTGCATGTTGAGGAATTAGTTATAGACTTGGAATCTGCAATTTGGAAAGCCTTCCGTCAAATTTTTCCAGGGATAGAAATCCGTGGTTGCGCTTTTCATTTCACTCGGGCATTGTGGCGTATGATTCAGGACCTTGGTTTAGCGTCCGCATACAAAAATGATAGAGCGACAAATAAATACTTGAGGAAGTTTATGGCTCTCTGATTTCTTCTGCACGAGAAGATAGAGCCAATGTTCAATTCATTCAGACAGGATTCAGATTCACCACAGTTCGTGCAATTTTCAGACTATGTTGATAAAAATTGGATCCAGAGCTCTGTGTGGCCACCTAGAAATTGGAGTGTATTCAGTCAAAGTGTGAGGACAAATAATGATACAGAGGGCTGGCACAACAGGCTGAACTTGAAAACCAATGCCAGTTCTCACTTTTACACATTGGTGAATGTATTACATAATGAGAGCAAGCTTGTGGCACTAAATGTAAAACTTATTTCTGAAAAAAGCTTAAAAAGAGACAAAGAAAGCAATACAAACAATTACAAAGGAGACTATTTGATGCATGGGATGATTATATTGGTGGTGAGTTAAGCACCAAACAATTGTTGCGTGTATGTGCTTCCTTGAACGGACCAAATATGTAAAGTTTCTTTTTTACTTTTAAACACTAAAGTAAGTATTCTTTTCTGTTTAACTGGAATCAACAACTTATTGAATGCAAGATCGGTCTGACCGCAATCATTTTAAAGAGGAGTCCTATCTTGCAACAATGAGTTGTTGATTTCTGCTAAACAAAAAATAATACTTGCATTTAGGCTTAGCTAATTTCATGTTTCGTTCATGTTACAGCTTTTATATTCAGTTGAAAACTTTTGTCTATGGATACAAATAAAAATTATAATTCATAAGTGAGTTGCAATTACTTTGTGTCGAAATTATTGATCGGTAAGGCGGTCAACGAAAGGGTTTCTGACACGCGGAAAATAGTGGGTCGAATTTACCGATATTGGGTCGAAATTACTGATGATCGACAAGGCGGTCAACGAGAGGGTTTCTGAGCCGGGGAAAATAGAGGGCCGAATTTACCGATATTGGGTCGAAATTACTTTGGGTCGAAATTACATTTTTGGGTCGAAGTTACCGATTTGGGTCGAAGTTATTTTGGGTCGAAATTACTATGGGTCGAAGTTACTGGCATTCAGTTATTCTATTGAGATTGTATTCGTCCGGGCGTTTAACAAATCGTGATTTGTTTCCCTTGCATATTGACACTTTTTGCATCGTCAGAACAACTGTCAATAAGTTTATTTAAACCGTCAAACATAACGTTAATCTTATCAATTCCATTCTGATATTGTTCATTGTTGTTGGTATCACACATAACTTCATCTTCACAAATAACTGTTGTATCAACATTCACAATATCTGTGTAATCAAACGTTTCAGGTTCAGTGATCTCATTGTCTATTCGACTCTAATCACCAAAAACTTCATGGCTGACTACCGGAGTGCTCGAGCTCGAACAATGGTTATCCTTTGTATTTTCATGTTGTAAAATATTAACCATAGAACAATCACCATTGACTTCAAACTTTACTGTCTGTATTTCTTCTGTATTGACAGCAACACACGAACAATTTGTAGATAATATTTTGCATTTTTCACGATAATTCACTTTACAAAATCTCGAAACGTGGCGTGGCTGCTTACATTTGAAGCAGACAAAATTTGGACAGTCTTTTACAAATGTTCCGTTCTGAGACACATCCTACACACTTTCACTTTATTAACCCCCTGAATACTGATGTAGAAATATCTAAAATTCAGGGTGCAAAATTTTTCCCATAATGCAACTAGAAGTTTAACCAATTCAATCTTGTTTGACAGAGCTCAATGAGATCTGTCAAACAAGATTGAATTGGTTAAATTCCCTGTTGCATTATGGGGAAAATGGCTACTTAAAATCTGGATATTTTGACATCAGTGTGCAGGGGGTTAAATAACTCTAGTCTGAAGTACTCTCCTCCGCCAACAGTCTTGAATTTTACACTATATGGTAATGATTTGATGTGTGAATGAAACAATGCTTTGACAAAACTATAACCATCAACAACATTTGTACCAGTGTAACAGGAGGAGAGATAAGGACGGGAGCCGGTGTTCGAACCGTCGACCTCTAGCACACAAAGCGACCGATTTACCACGAGACTAAGAGATCCGGACCAACCAGACTGGTTGGCAAATGGCCTTAATACCTCGACCGCTACACCAGGATAAAATCGTTGAAAGAATATTAATACCATAAGCTCCCAAAACACTTATTATTTCACCACCCTAAATGTACGATGGCAAATGTAAAAATGAGACAACCACCACTGGCGAAAAAAATAATCTGTGGAAATTATTCCGGTTTTTCTAGCTTCAGTTTATTGATAAGGCGTCCAGCGATATTGCGGCCTGTCATGGTTAACTCCAAGCAGTCATTTTTAGCTGGGACATACGACCAAACACCCGCAGTGCCACCCACCGATGAGGATCGGACGAGTCCCAAATGTAACAGGAGGAGAGATAAGTACGGGAGCTGAGGTTCGAACCGTCGACCTCTAGCACACAAAGCGACCGATTTACCACGAGACTAAGAGATCCGGACCAACCAGGCTGGTTGGTAAATGGCCTTAATACCTCGACCGCTACACCAGGATAAAATCGTTGAAAGAATATTAATACCATAAGCTCCCAAAACACTTATTATTTCACCGCCCTAAATGTCCGACGGCAAATGTAAAAATGAGGCAACCACCACTGGCGAAAAAATAATCTGTGGAAATTGTTCCGGTTTTCTAGCTTCAGTTTATTGACAAGGCGTCCAGCAATATTGCGGTCTGTCATGGTTAACTCCAGGCAGTCATTTTTAGCTGGGACATACGCCAGCAAACTATTTCTGCAACATAACCTCTCAATATCCTTAATGGTATTCGACGCATTTATTTTACTACTGTCATTTACCTACGGAAGCGTTGAGGCGCGAGTTGAGTATTATTTCTATCTTGCACGTGCAGGTTAGCTATCTTGCACGTGCAAGTTACTATCTTGCACGTGCAGGTTAGCTATCTTGCACCTGCAAGTTACTATCTTGCACGTGCAGGATAGCTATCTTGCACCTGCAAGTTATCTATCTTGCACGTGCAGGTTAGCTATCTTGCACCTGCAAGTTACTATCTTGCACATGCAGGTTAGCTCTCTTGCACCTGCAAATCTATACTATATTTTAGAATGTCTGTATGTCTCTCTCTCTCTCTCTCTGTCTCTCTGTCTGTCTGTCTGTCCGCTATAGAAATGAATATGGGACTATCCAGAGTGCCCAAAATGGGTCTACTAGGGGTACTTTTTATGGCGGAGGTCCTCGTCAGGTTTAAAAAAGTGTGCAAGGTGGGGGTGGGGGCAGGGAGGGGCACCGAAAGTTGTGACCAAATATTTTTTCACCGATGTAGGTCTTCAAAGGGGTCTATTTGGGGTAACTTTTTATCAGGAATCTAATGGTGGGGGTTTAAAAAGTGACAGGATCGAAGGCCCCGCCTTAAGGGCGGGGCCGAGTGTGCCGCCCGTAAGGCGGTCTGGTTCGAAAAATACGCGGCCCCTATTTTTGTTTTTTGGGGGTATTTTTTATGGCGGAGGTCCTGGTCAGGTTTAAAAAAGTGTGTGGGATGGGGTGGAGGCAGGAGGGGCTGCGATGCAATCGATGCGAAACGTACATATCCAGGCGGCTAGACATGGCCAATGAGCCTATAGTGGTTGTCTCAGCGATAGGAATTTCCGTAGTCCGGGAGGGAGTCCGGCAAATCCGAACCTAGGTCCGGCAAATTGGGGCTAGGTTGGACCCTTATATACTACTTTTGATGAACTCGCCTTCAAATATGACTATAATGATGTTCATCAAATATAACTAACTTCCACTGCAAGATAGGTAACCTGCACGTGCAAGATAGTAACTTGCAGGTGCAAGATAGCTAACCTGCACGTGCAAGATAGCTAACTTGCAGGTGCAAGATAGCTATCCTGCACGTGCAAGATAGCTATCCTGCACGTGCAAGATAGCTAACCTGCACGAGCAAGATAGTAACTTGCAGGTGTAAGATAGCTAACCTGCACGTGCAAGATAGCTAACTTGCAGGTGCAAGATAGCTATCCCGCACGTGCAAGATAGCTAACCTGCACGTGCAAGATAGTAACTTGCAGGTGCAAGATAGCTAACCTGCACGTGCAAGATAGTACCTTGCACGTGCAAGATAGCTAACATGCACGTGCAAGATAGCTAAGCTGCACGTGCAAGATAGTAACTTGCAGGTGCAAGATAGCTAAGCTGCACGTGCAAGATAGTAACTTGCAGGTGCTAGATAGCTAACCTGCACGTGCAAGATAGTAACTTGCAGGTGCAAGATAGCTAACCTGCACGTGCAAGATAGTAACTTGCAGGTGCAAGATAGCTAAGCTGCACGTGCAAGATAGTAACTTGCAGGTGCTAGATAGCTAACCTGCACGTGCAAGATAGTAACTTGCAGGTGCAAGATAGCTAACTTGCACGTGCAAGATAGAAATAATACTCAACTGGCGCCGCAACGCTTCCATAGAATGGGAAACGAAAGGCATAAAGAGTTAAAATGGTTAGAGTTGCAATGACGTCGGTGACGTCATATTGAGGTCGTGACGTCATGAGGACGTTGACCGCTGTCTATGTCCACAGAGATGAATGACTGGCATCTGCAAGTTGCTATCTTCCACCTGCAAGTTGCTACCTTGCACATGCAAGTTACTATCTTGCCCCTGCAAGTTACTATCTTGCACGTGCAGGTTAGTTATCCTGCCCTACGGGCGGCACACACTCCCGCCCTACCGGAGACACACTCGGCCACGCCCTCCGGGTGGGGGCCTTCGATCCCGTCACATTTTAAACCCCCACCATTAGATTCCTGGTAAAAAGTTACCCCTGGTAGACCCCTTTGAGGACCTATATCGGTGAAATCCATCAATTTTGCCCCTCCACACCCCACACCCGCCACTTTTTTAAACACCACCATTAGATTCCTGATAAAAAATTACCCCAAGTAGACTCCTTTTGAAGACCTATATCGGTGAAAAAATATTTGGTCATAACTTTCGGTGCCCCTCCCTGCCTCCACCCCCACCCTGCACACTTTTCAAACCTGACGAAGACGTCCGCCATAAACAGTACCCCTAGTAGACCCAATTTGGGCACTCTTGATGGCCCCATGTTGATTTCTATAGCGAGCAGACAGACAGACAGACAGACAGACAGACAGACAGACATTCTAAAATATAGTATAGACTTGCAGGTGCAAGATAGCTAACCTGCACGTGCAAGATAGCTAACCTGCACGTGCAAGATAGCTAACCTGCACGTACAAGATAGTACTTGCAGGCGCAAGATAGCTAACCTGCACGTGCAAGATTGTTAACTTGCAGGTGCAAGATTGCTAACCCACCGAATCTTCCCAGGGTTGATTCTTCCCCGACTCAAGACAGTAACTTGCATGTGCCAGATAGCTAACCTGCACATGCAAGATAGCTAACTTGCTGGTGCAAGATAAGCTATCCTGCACGTGCAAGATAGCTAACCTGCACGTGCAAGATAGTAACTTACAGGTGCAAGTTAGCTAACCTGCACTTGCAAGATAGCTAACTTGCAGGCGCAAGATAGCTATCCTGCGCGTGCAAGATAGCTAACCTGCACGTGCAAGATAGCTAACCTGCACGTGCAAGATAGAAACTTGCAGGTGCAAGATAGCTAACCTGCACGTGCAAGATAGTAACTTGCAGGTGCAAGATAGCTAACCTGCACGTGCAAGAAATAATTTGCAGGTGCAAGATAGCTAACTTGCACGTGCAAGATAGAAATAATAGAGTAAGTACTCGCTGAAAGTTCACCCGACGTCTCATCTCGACCAACATTGTAGTTTGTCGCCATGATTGCGACTTCTCCAGTGCCACACTTCGCAAATAAAAGAAAACCCCAAAACTGTCACCTATTCAGCAGAAAACAATTGAAATTTAGTTTACATAAATGTCTTCATGTACCACACATTTCAAAGCATATTAAACTGGCCAAAACTGTTCAAAAACAGACGAAAGTGTGAAAATTAAAGGAGAAATCAAAAACACGTTTTCACCATCTCAAATCTACATCCAGGAGTCTAACACCTAATCCACCATTGAACACCATCGAAAGCGATGGCTGGAATCTAGCTTTTTAGATGAAATCCTTATGATTACGTGGTTGCGCTGGCTACAGTACGACGGAAGTGCTGTGGATGGCCTCAGACTTGTGTGTGTCTTCCAAATGACATATTTATGTTTTAGAGGAATTTGGAGTGTTGGTTCCTGATCCCACGCCGGGATTCGAACCTCGGTAACATCGCCTGGCAATCAGGAGTCCAACACCTAAACCTACAGACCATTCCACACCGTCTAAAACGATGGCAGGAATCTAACTTTTTCGATGGAGCTTTCTGGTGACTTTTGGGGTAAATCTACACTCTTTGAGCGTCCTAGAATACGTACTGGCACAGACATTTCCTATTTCCGTTTTTTCTTGTAATATGCCGCCAAAATATAGTTTCTTAAAATATATATATGTTTGGAACGTTGAAGGGTTTCAAACATGATACAAATACACCAATTTTGATTTAAACAAGTTTTGAGTTTAGGAACTGGTTAAACTGACGATGTTGTTGAAGTTATTCACTGATGGCTTCAATATTTAGTCCTTCCTTACATGGATACTGCGCACGCTTTTGTTTTTCTTATAAGCAATAACAGGTCGCTTATATTATAATATTTAAAGGTTCTTTTAATTTAGAGTTGGTTGAACTGAATTCATCTTTTTACTATTTTTGTTTCGACATTCTGTATGTTAAAGTGAAATGAATGGCGGGCCTCCTTTCGCCTCGAATAAGTTCATTTTAAATGTCCAGAGGGTTTGAAGCGAATTGATCTCAAAATCTTCTGTTTGTTTTTAAATTTCTTCCTTTCTCCTAATGTATCTTTAATTTTGTTCAATTGGTTGGATTCCAAAATCGTCCAATGAATGGCCAGGAAGTCTAAAGGGTGTGTTACTGGGCTGTCAGCATTATGTTTTATATTCCGTTTGTATCGAGTTGCAAACATTCAGAAACGATTTTGAGTTTCACTCACACACTGCTTCCTCCCGCGTTTGCAAGTGATAAGGTACTTTGCGTTGGATAAGATAAGATAATTTTAATACACTACAATTCTGATCAGGCATAAAATTATGCAATCTACAAAGATTGTTTTTTTTCAATTCAATTCCGCGCGACTACAACTCTGCAAGGGTCTGTCGTGTTCAGTTTTCAGTGGTTCGAAATCAGTAATTTATGTATGGAGGTTTCATTGGGTTATTGAATTGATCACAATTATGCTATATGTGTATGCATTTTCCCCAAAAATTCTCAACTGGATTAGATGTCATTTACACATAATGGATAATAAAGGGAATAATTTTGTGTGTTTTCATTTTATAGGGGATTAATAGTCAGTCAACACAAAACACACCATAAATTATAAACAATGACAGTTAAACATTTTAGAAAGTATGAAAAGGTTAAAAGTTTTAAAAAAAAAAATATATATATATATACATACAAAAAAAAAACCAGCTGGGTTTAACCATACCCATAGAGGGCGGGTCCCCACGGTGGCGGATAGGGGAAAGCTAGTGGTGCAACCAGGGATGTAGCAACAGTATTCATGCAATTTTAAAGTATTCGTATTCGAATACAGTCAAATTTGAGGTGTATTCATGAATACTTTTTGAATACTTTTTGAATAATTTTCTTGTTTTTAATACACATGTATACAGTATTTGTAAACAAAATTTGTGATTATCTCTATTAGAAAGTAGTAAAGAATTAAACTAATACTTTGGAAGTGCACATATCAGGTCCATCAAACTTCATACTACACATGAAGGTAAGTTCAATTATTTATCTGCCTTTTGATAGCAAACTCTTCATTGTTCAAAATTTGTTTCATTGTAAACTGAACATTGTAATTGTACAGATTATTCTTTGGACAAAGGATATCAGTCTGGCCAAAGTATTGATTTTTAATCCCTAAACATCTCCATTATCCAATTAATACTAATCTAATATTTTTCTACAATAATAGTAGAAATAAGGTGTGGACTGATAGATCTGTAAAATTACTGTGCATGGATTAAAAAAATTTTCCAATAGTGCAGTAATTGCTTAATTGATTTTTGTGAATTGCACTGGCCAGTTGTTTTTATTCTCACCAGCAATGTATGTTTAAATATTAATAAAAGACATGAAGCAAAGAAGCCACAATTAGCCAAAATTAATAGATATTATTGGAAGTCATAAAATGCAGTTTAGAAGAAAAAAACTTTAAAAAATACCCCCAAAATTGTGTAAATTTCTCACAGTTCTCTATTTAATGATTACTGTGTATGAACTAAAGAACAAAACATTGGATGAGTACTGTGCACATTTTACTAATTGTTTTCTAAATAAATTGATATTTGAAATTTTTTTTTATTTCTTTTGTTTGTCATTAATACCAACTTATGTCTGTTGATTGGATTCTAAAGGATTAAGAGATCCACCCTCTGAAAAACTAATTCTTCACCTATAATCCCTTATACCCTTAATCCCAATAAGAATGATCAAAGTATCATCCATTTACAAGAAATAATTTTGAAAAGTATTCAAGTATTCATATTTGTATTCATGAATACATTGTAAAGTATTCGTATTCGTATTCAATACATTTGAAATTTGTGTATTCGTATTCGTATTCATAAAATTTCAAAGTATTCGTATTCGTATTCAATACATTTACAATGTATTCGCCCCAACCCTGCTAGGAGTATTTTTGTTCAATAGTTGGATATTCCGAGGTCAAAAATCAGATAGTTGGAAATTCAATAAATTAACATTGTTTATGAACAATATTAAAATTCCAACTAATTTTGAGAAATTTTGATCTTTCATTTCCAACAAATTTCCTACTCTAAAATTGACATGGCCTCAAAATTTCGACTCTGACATCAATCCGGTATATAATGTGTCTGGGTCAGAAAATTTACCTGATTGACGTCAGAGTCGAAATTTTGAGGCCAATGTCAATTTTAGAGCAGGAAATTTGAAACTCAAGTTTCCAGTTGGAAATAAAAGATCAAAATTTCTCATCATTAAGTTGGACTTTTAAAATTTTTCATGAACAATGTTAATTTATAGAATTTCCAACTATTTGATTTTTGATCTCGGAATTTCCAACTATTGAAAAAATACTCCTAGCTGGGTGGGGGGAGAGACCCCCCACCCCACCCCACCCCCCTGTCGCCACATCCCTGACGGTAGGTGTTGTAAAATGCCGTTTGTCGTCCGAGTGGTGATGCAGGATTTTCGTAATCTTTTCTGTTGTCATTATCAAATTGACATTGTTCTAGTCTGACTTTGTCTTTTAGTGATTGCCCGGTATTGTTGATAATAACAGCTTATAGAAATGTTTAAAATAGTTTTAGAGGGATATCCATGCTTGCCCCATTTCTTCGCCATTGATTCAGTTTAAGATGTGATAAATATAAACAGGTTTTCGGTACTTTGATGTTGAATGAAATTAAAATTGGTGCCTCAATTATTTTCACAAGAAATGAAGGAATATTTTGATTTAAAAATATGCCCAACTACCCAAAACAAGTATACTTATATGTTCCAATAAGACTAAAATCCTCCTCCGCTGATTGGACGAGAGCTCGTTTTGTATATGCTATGTTTACGGCTCAAGTGGCAAATGTTACCGTCTGACGTCACAACGCGAAATATTTGAAATGACATCGCCCGTTTCGTAACTGCTTCATCAACGGAGTGACTAGCAAGCTGCTTCATTTTTCTGGATGTTTCACGTGTGCAGCGGACAGTGTTCTGAATGTTCAAAGTGTTGTTTAAATTACAAACCGATTAACGATTTGAACTAAGATGGAATGAGTATATATGGTTTATTGATTATTTATCCAGTGCCGTCGTGGATACACGAGAGGTTTATTTACTAAACCTGTGATCGTTAAAACTTGCCATTTCACAAGTTTAGTAAATAAGCCTCTCGTGTTTCACGACGTAGATTTTGGGTTACGAGTTAATAGAAAAAAAATATGCCATTTTGGTGTCCCGGAGGGATACCGATTTTGGAATTGTAATTGTAGCCTAATATTTTTTTCAGTGGAGAGGGGGGCATTAGTTCTACCAGAAACACAAGAAAAATGAATCAATTGGTGTGGTTAGCAGTCGCCCTGCCTTGAATTTTACCCAAAAATAAGGCAAAATGTACGGTGGCTGATTTAGGCCACCCTCAATACTTTTTTTATCTCGAGATCTCGAGATAATATCTCAAGATCTCGAGATAATATCTCAAGATCTCGAGAAACTATCTCGAGATCTCGAGATAATTATCTCAAGATCTCGAGATAATATCTCAAGATCTCGAGATAATATCTCAAGATCTCGAGATAATATCTCAAGATCTCGAGAAACTATCTCGAGATCTCGAGATAATTATCTCAAGATCTCGAGATAATATCTCGAGATCTCGAGATAATATCTCAAGATCTCGAGAAACTATCTCAAGATCTCGAGATAATATCTCAAGATCTCGAGATAATATCTCAAGATCTCGAAATAATATCTCGAGATCTCGAGAAACTATGTCGAGATCTCGAGATAATATCTCGAGATCTCGAGATAAGCATATATAATCGGTGTCACCCTTTGATCATTTGCATGAATTCACTCCTGTCACACAAACTGTTTATTTACTTATCGCATCTTTTTCGACAGCAACATATTCATGCCTCCCATGACAATTACACGAATCCATTCCTGTCACTCAGAAAAGTGAATAACTTATCAACCAACCACTTTGTTGCGTGTTAGTTATGAGAGCCCATCAAATCTCAGGCCAGCACTAATATAAACCGAGTCCCGTCATCCGAGCTTGCACTTGCTGGTGTCTTGTTCCCACCCCAATCCCAAAGTGTCAGCCCAGCACCCTGTACCTCCCAGTACCTACTGTAGCGACTTTACCCTAAAACACAACGTTTTCTCACTACTTTACAAGATGAAAAGTTTGTGTCTGTCTAACACTCCAAATCCAAAGTGTTGATCCTGTACCCGGAACTTCCTAGTGCATACTGTAGTGTTTTTTACCCTAAAACTCAATGTTTTCCCATTTCTTTTCCTCTCAGCTCCACGCTGATTGTAGTGAGTTTTACCCTAAAACACAAAGTTTATTCACTACAAGACACACACCCATAAATACCAAATATTTCCTTCCAGCTCCACATTGAAAAGGGGTGATTTTCACCACAACTCACAAAGTGTACTCACTACTTTGCAAGATACAGACCCGAAAATACCAAATAGCTCCACCAGCTCCACGCTGAAAGGTTTCACCCCCACAGTGAAACCAATCACCCACTCCCTTGGTGGATTTTTCACCTACTTTCCATTTTGGAGACTGAGACACATCGTCTCTTGACACGCTGTTATTCCGCGGACCTGGGAGCGCGGTGGCTCAGTTGGTAGAGGTGCAGGCTGCAAGCCGAGAGGTCCTCGGTTCGAATCCCACCTGCGGCAACCGCGTTGTGTCCTTGGGCAAGACACTTCATCTCCATTGCCCGCGTGGGGGCACGATGACACCGTGTACTAAGGCGTACTGCACGTCGATGGTGCGCATGTCTTCAACCAATCTAACCCTGCCTGTGCTGCAGTGCGGAGTTACGATGTTGGGGAGCTGGCAGCTGCTCGTCGTTGCTCGGTGGTTCTCTCCGGGTACTCCGGCTTCCTCCACCCGTAAAACTGTCACGGTCATGATTAGCCATTGTGCATAAATGTGTGACCTTACACACCAATAAATAAATAAATAAATATTCCGCGGACCCGTCATACAGCATAACTTTAACCCCATACCGCGTCCATTTTGACCGAGCAAATCGACGATGCTACTCGGTGTATTTTAACCTTACACCAGCGATAGTTATAAACCTGTCGTTGGATTCCCTTTCCTCTCGTTGGTTTGAAAAGTCTGGATTAAACGTAAATAGTTACCCCCTGCGGATAATGCTTCCGGACGAGTGACTAAGGCCCTCGCGTATTACCAGAGTCACTGTTAAAAAAGGGTATGCCCAGTACAAGGCTGCAGAAGCCAGACAAAACCGTGAATTTATGGTCAATACCCAGCAATCTCCTGTCCCCCGGGACCAAATTGAAAAATTGAAACCCATAACCCTGAGCCCAAGAGGCGAATGGAATCACCCCCCCCCCCCCTTCCCGGTGAACCCCAAACGTGGCAGAATGGGCATGACTTACATTGTTTCCACACAAAACCCAATTACATGTAGTAATGAAACGATTGACCTGTCACCTGACAAGTCTCAACGGTCCATACACCTTTCACACTTATCCAGGGAGATACTCCAAAGTGACAACTCCAACACTGAAGTATCCAGGCCCGCGCATATAAAGAAAGACAACTTGAACCCGATTCCCAGTATCTCCGAACAAGATTAAGCCCCCTCAGCGTCGTTTACTACCACCCTCAACCAGCTACAACATGGCAACCCAATTAACAATACGATCCTCCGTGATCCCATACTCTCACCCGGTCACAGGAGACCCCCCCCCCCCCCCCCCTCAGTACTTGTGACCCCATCTTCAATGTCAACTCATGAACCGACAGTAATACAGAACATCCCGTATCACAGGACTGATTGGTCCTGGGGGCACCGTGGCTCAGTAGGTATACGTGCAAGCTACAAGCCGAGAGGTCCTTGGTTCGGCAACCGCGTTGTGTCCTTAGGAAAGACACTTCACCCCCATTGCCTACGTGGGGGCACGGTGGCGCTGTGTACTAAGGCGTACTGTATGTCGATGGTGCACCTGCCTTCAACCAATGCCGACCCTCTTTGTGTGGAGTTAATATGTTGGGGAGCTGACAGTTGCTCGCCGTTGCTCGGTGGTTCTTTTCGGGTACTCCGGCTTCCTCCACCCGTAAAACTGTCATGGTCATGATTAGCCACTGCTCAGAAATATGTGACCTTAAACAACAACAAATAAATAAATAAATAAATAAATAAATAAAAATAAATAAATAAATAAATAAATAAATAAATAAATAAATTGATTGTTCCCCTATGTTCTTACCGACGGAAACCCATTCCAGCCTGGGAAACCTTAATTTCGACATCCATGATTGCCGATAAATCGGGGATCAAGGGAGCTACTCGGGTCTGTCGGGAAAGGGGCTCTTTGTGGGAAACGGAGTAGCGAAAAGGAGGGGGTGGATGTGTTATAACCAGGTAGGGGCAGGCGATGCTCTTGTGTCATGAGAGCATCTTTCCCTTATATCATTGGCAGGCTTCCGTCCTCTTGAGGAGGGTCCCACTTACCTTTTAGGGTACTAGGAGGAAGGGAAACTATTGTTGCGTCCCAAGAGGGGTTTGTTTGATATAGGCTGGAGGGAGGCACCAGGTGGCCAGTTAGTCTACGGTGGGGATGCTACTATGGGTATCTTTGGGAGGAAATCCCTTTATGGGACCGGGAGTAGCAAAATAGAAAGTGGGGTGCTACTTATTGTTTCAAATGTCGCGGGGACATCTTTTCAACAGAACATTGCGGGGTTCACTGTTTGGCGGGAGAGACACTTTCGCTTATTTGGGAGGACCGCCAATTGGGTCAAACATTTTTTGGGAGCTGCAGCAGCGATAGGTCAAAGTGGGCGGTATGTTCACGGGTTTGAGTTTCGACTATCATTGCTGGATGGCTCGCAGTGGTGTTGTTTTGAGGGGTATTGTAGGTAGTCCCACTGGAGAAGTATGAAATGTGTATTCAAAGTTGGGTATTGTTGGAGGACAAATCAATGGTGTGATGCGCTATCGGGGTTTGGGTGGGCAAGATGTTGCTCTCATAAATTGGGTGTGTGTCTGTGTCATCTTGTGAGTTAAGAGGGAGTGGCTCGTGGTCCTGGTGGAACTATGCTCTCATGGATGGCGAAATTAAGGTTTCCCAGGTTGGAATGGGTTTCAGCCGGTGAGAACATAGGAGACCAATCAATCTTATGAGACGGGATGTCCTGTATTACTGTCGATTCATGAGTTGACGTTGGGGGTGGGGTCACAAGTACCTGGGAATCTCCTGTGAGCGGGTGAGAGTATATGATCACGGAGGATGGTATGGTTAATTGGGGTGCCATGTTGCAGCTGGTTAAGGGTGGCAGTAAACGACGTTGAGGGTGCTTCATCTTGTTCGGAGATACTGGGTATCGGGTTCAAGTTGTCCTTCTATATATGCGCGGGACTGTATACATCACCATTGGAGTTGTCACTTTCGGGTATGTCTCTGGAGGAGTGTGAAAGGTGTATGGACCGTTGAGACTTGTCGGGCGACAGGTCAATCTTTAAACTTATGTTGTATGTCTCAGTCAGCAAAATCGAAAGTAGGTGAAAAATCCACCAAGGGAGTGGGGATGAAATCTTTCAGCGTGGAGCTGGGAGAGCTATTTGTATTTACGGGTCTGTGTCTTGCAAACAAATGGTGTGTTGTTAGTATTAAACATGCCACATTAAAACGAGACGATACTTTAAAAAGGTGGTCTTTAGAAGGCGGTTCCATTGTACCGTTATATATTTTCACAACCAAATAAATTACAAGTTATCATTTTCTATAAATAGAGGACTAGTCCAAAATTGAGATCTAATGCCTTTAGGCATTAAACCTCAATTTTGGAGTAACACTCCACCAATATTATAGATTTAAAAGGGTTAATTTTCGAAATTTTTCTTTTTACATACAATCTTTACGTAAATAAAATCGCAAAATTTTATTACCAGACCATGCTTCTCCACACTATGAGAGTATGATAGGGTGATAGAATGAGAGAAAGGGGGTAGGGTGGGTGGGTGGGAGTGAGTATGTGTGTGCGGATGAGGTGGGGGTGGGGGTGGGGGAGCATGCGCTATTAGAAAAATTGTACACAATACATATGTGACATATAGGCCAAATTGGCCGGGTGCTTTGGTTTCATCTTTTTAATATGTACCTGTATTGATATGCACATGTCACAAAAATAAAGATTATCTATCTATCTATCTATGTAATTGGGTTTTGTGTGGAAACAATTAATGTTAGCCATGCCCATCCTCCCACGTTTGGGATTCACAGGAGGGGGATTGCTGGGTATTGACCATAAATTCACGGTTTTGTTTAGCATCTGCAGCCTTGTACTGGGTAAGCCCTTTCCTCACACTGACGTTGGTAATAAGTGAGGTCCTTAATCACTCGTCAGGGGAAGAAGCAGTTTCCGCTGGAGATAACTAGTTACGCCTAAACCAGGCTTTTCAAACCAACGAGAGGAAAGGGTAGGTTTATAGCTGTCGCTGGTGTAGGGTTATTATACATCGGGTAGCACCGTCGATTTGCTCGGTCAAAATGGACGCGGGGATGGGGTTAAACTTATGTTGTATGTCTCAGTCAGCAAAATCGAAAGTAGGTGAAAAATCCACCAAGGGAGTGGGGATGAAATCTTTCAGCGTGGAGCTGGGAGAGCTATTTGTATTTACGGGTCTGTGTCTTGCAAAGTAGTGAGCAAACTCTGCGAGTTGTGGTACAAATCACTCCATTCAATGTGGAGCTGGAAGGAAATATTTAGTATTTATTGGTGTGTGTTTTGTAAAGTAGTGATTAAACTTTGTGTTTTAGGGTAAACATCACTACAATCAGCATGGGCTGGGAGGAAAAGAAGTGAGAAATGGTTGAGTTTTAGGGTAAAAAAAAACATTACAGTATGCACTAGGAGGTACCGGGTGCTAGGTTGACACTTTGGGTTTGGAGTGGGAACAGGACACAAGCAAGTGCAAGTTCGGATGACGGGACTCGGTTTATATTAGTGCTGGTAGTGCTGGGCTGAGAGTTGGTGGGCTCTCATAACTTCGCAACAAGGTGATTGGTTGATAAGTTTTCTGAGTGACAGAAGTGTATTCGTGTAATTGTTATTGGGGGAGGGGCGGGGGGCGGGGTGGTAGGGCGGGGGGCACGAATATGTTGCAGTCGGAAAAGATGTGACAAGTGAATAAACAGTTTGAATGAATTCATGCTAATGATCAAAGGGTGACACCGATTATATATGCTTATCTCGAGATCTTGAGATATTATCTCGAGATCTTGAGATATTATCTTGAGATCTTGAGATAATTATCTCGAGATCTTGAGATAGTTTCTCGAGATCTTGAGATATTATCTCGAGATCTCGAGATATTATCTCGAGATCTCGAGATATTATCTCGAGATCTTGAGATAATTATCTCGAGATCTTGAGATAGTTTCTCGAGATCTTGAGATATTATCTCGAGATATTATCTCGAGATCTTGAGATAATTATCTCGAGATCTTGAGATAGTTTCTCGAGATCTTGAGATATTATCTCGAGATCTCGAGATAAAAATGTATTGAGGGTGGTCTAAATCAGCCACCGTAAAAATGTGCTGTCCCCAGTCCAGTTTCTGATATTATTTGTATTGCTGTTGGAGAATATGTGTAACACCCATTAATATTCCTTCTGATATTTGAAAAAAAGACACTTTAGGCTAAGCTATAAACTATTACTGCATCACCAAGAATGATTTTTCATTCGGAATATTTCCCGACGAATTCTGTCCCTCGATTCTATGTATGTCCTGTAACGAAGCCATTTTTCATCGAAGTAATGAGACCTCCCTAGGATTGATGAAATACGTTGTTTCCCGTTTGTGTTGTTTTGAGGAGAGTTTCATGCAAGAACATGTCCAGTATTCGTGTAAGTTACCAAGATATTTGTCATCAAGTGCTGACAGTTGGTGCGTAAGTTTTAAAGCTGTTTTTTAATGTTACGGGTATATTGCGATATTACGGGGTGGATGAGATATCTGGTGAAATCGGTTTGAATGTACTTCACTGTGAACTTTAAAATTGCAAATGCTCGTTCTCGTGCACAGGAGACATCATTATGATTTTGCTATTTTTCGGTACGTTGGTATATCCTGTTACGGTATGGTGATGTAACAGTGAAAATTGTTACACGGAACACTAAAATTGGTATTTGAAATACAAATACGTCTTTCGTTCGTTGTAATAGAGAATATTTCCTTGGTGGTTTTTCGGCATTTGTAGAAAAGGATCTACCATGTGTGTAATCTTTGTATTGCAACGAAATGAGCCAGAACCAAAGGAAGAGGTTCTGTTCGAATATGAATGTTTTAAAAATCGCGTTACAGTAAATACTCTTTTCGTTATATGAAAGTCAATATTGATCAAATAACTGCACCTTTCGTATGCAATGTCATTGCAAGGCCATTTGTTAATGCCTTTCCTTACTCACTCGTTGTTAGGAAGTGCTATGACGTGGTGGGATACCATCTTGTTTTGAAAACGCAAATGGTTGTTTTATTGTTACACGGAATACACATGATGTTACACGAAATACGGTGTTGTGATGGAATTGTTCATCTGAACATTTGGAGATACAGATTCCACTTTGTTTTGTGTGTTTTTTTTTCTATCGCCACATTGATTTTTCAAACATAGGTGCCAATGGTTCTGAGAATTTTTCACATTTCCTATATAGATGATGTCATTTTCTCCCGTGACATAGTAAATGCATATTACAGAAAATGCCATCTTTGTATGACTCGCCATAAATGTATCATTCATGGATGAATTCTTCCTGTTAATGTTCTATCCGAAACAAGGGGTCAAAAACGACCTGCCATCCGAATATTACAATCAACACAAGTTTGCTCTTACCCCGATTACATTGTAATCGCCATTTGTTACAGAAAATACACGCTCTGTTACAGGAAATACACAGCATGAGAGAAGGTGAGAAGGTTGAGTAGGAGGCCTCAGATGTTGGTAGAGCTGTTAGTGATAGTGATGAGAAGGTTGAGTGTGAGGCCCGGAGTGTAGGTAGAGCTGTTCGTAAAAGGGGTGAGAAGGTTGAGTGTGAGGCCCTGGATGTAGGTAGAGCTGTTTGTGATAGTGGTGAGAAGGTTGAGTGTGAGGCCCCAGATGTAGGTAGAGCTATTAGTGGTCGTGGTGAGAAGGTTGAGTGTGAGGTCCCGGATGTAGGTAGAACTATTTGTGTTAGTGGACAGAAGATTGAGTGTGAGGCCCTGGATGTAGGTAGAGTTGGTAGTGGTGAGGCCCCAGATGTAGGTAGAGCTATTAGTGATAGTGGTGAGAAGGTTGGGTGTTAGACTCTGTCACTCATGATGTGGCAGAGCTATAATCTATTGGTGATAGTGGTGGTGGTGATAACGTTGAGTACAAGATACCGGGTGTGGCTAGCACTGTTAGTGATAGTGATGAGAAGTTGAGTGTGAGGCCCCGGATGTAGCTGGAGCTGCTAGTGATAGTGGTGAGGGGTTGAGTGTGAGGTGTCGGATGTAGCAAGAGCTGTTAGTGTTAGTGGTGAGAAGGTTGAGTGTGAGGCCTCGGGTGTAGGTAGAGCTGTTTGTGATAGTAGTGAGAAGGTTGATTGTGAGTGTAAGGCCCCAGATGTAGCAAGAGCTGTCAGTGATAGTGGTGAGAAGATCGAGTGTGAGACCCCGGATGTAGCTAGAGTTGTTGGTGATAGTGGTGAAAAGATAGAGTGTGAGGCCCCGGATGTAGCTAGAGCTGTTGGTGATAGTGGTGAGGAGGTTAGGTGTGAGGTTCCGGATGTAGCGAGAGCTGTTAGTAATAGTGATGAGAAGTTTGAGTGTGGCTAGCACTGTTAGTGATAGTGGTGAGAAGTTGAGTGTGAGGCCCCGGATGTAGCTGGAGCTGCTAGTGATAGTGGTGAGGGGTTGAGTGTGAGGTGTCGGATGTAGCAAGAGCTGTTAGTGTTAGTGGTGAGAAGGTTGAGTGTGAGGCCTCGGATGTAGGTAGAGCTGTTTGTGATAGTAGTGAGAAGGTTGAGTGTGAGGCCCCAGATGTAGCGAGAGCTGTCAGTGATAGTGGTGAGAAGATCGAGTGTGAGGCCCCGGATGTTGCTAGAGTTGTTGGTGATAGTGGTGAAAAGATAGAGTGTGAGGCCCCGGATGTAGCTAGAGCTATTGGTGATAGTGGTAAGGAGGTTAGGTGTGAGGTTCCGGATGTAGCGAGAGTTGTTAGTAATAGTGATGAGAAGTTTGAGTGCGAGGCTCCGGTGGGGCTAGAGCTGTTAGTGATAGTGGTGGGGGAGGAGGCTGAATGTGAGGTCCCGGGTGTGGCTAGAGTTGTTACTGATAGTGGTGAGAATGTTGCGTGTGAGGTTTCATACGTGGCTAGGGCTGTTGGTGATAGTCTTGAGAAGGTTGAAAGTGTGAATGTGCTCATTGTTGGTGGCAATGAAAGAGAGGTTAAGGAAGACTGTGTGGTGCAGGAGGCATTGGAATTTGATGAGAATTCGGTTGATGGGCAACCTGGAATGGAAGTTGTGCGCGCTGTCGGTAACTTGGATGGGCCGGCGGAGAGTGCTACCAGTGAGTGTACCTCCAGGTGTGATTTGCCATTGCGCGCTAAGCAAACAAGTTGACGGTGTCTGTAAGTCTGAATGGTCAAACATCCCCCACCCCTCCCGCACGAATGCATGGGAAAGTATGCCATAGTACGGTACCAGAAGGCTGTGTACCCAGGACCAGTAGAAAGTGTGACTTGTTCTGAGTTGTTCGTTAAATGTATGAAACGAATCGGACCAAAGACAGCGAATTGTTTCATATGGCCTAAGCGATGTACAGACGTGCCATGGTATGGTCATGAAGAAATTGTCGTGGTAATCCCATCACAATTTTGACCAAATTTATTTTGTGGAACTAAGTTTTTAAACTGCAGATGTCAGTCAATGCACATGTACGTTTATCGATCAGCTCATGAACTTGATTGTAGAACATCCCAAAATAGGGAATATGGTTTGTCAAATCTTCATTACTCGCATTACGGGAGAGTATCATTCCCATTACAATTGTCTATGGCTGAAAATTTGGAAGTTGGTTCCGACTCCATTCTCGGATAGGTCGCATACCCTCGGATATTCCATTACACATTGATTGTGACGAACGTACTTTATAGAAACAACAGCTGTATCTACCCCCCCCCCCCCCCCCCTTCTTATTAATATTGTTAATTGACTTTCCTGTCGGTATTTGAAATTATTAATTATTTTTGTTTTTTTCCGTTATGCTTGGTTTCGTTGAGTCTTTGTCATTGTGTTTGCATGTCACTGTAAACTGACGTCAAATATCGTTCAACCCGTATTAGACCACATTCCCTGCAGTTTTGGTACATCAACTGAAAAGTAACAATGTTGTTTGTGTTGTTTCAAACCAGATATCACATCATGCCCCCTAGAACCTAGAACGAGTTTAATGTCCTTCATGTAACATTTATGTATTCACTGTAACACGAGCCAACGAAAATCTCCGTCACTCCTTTACTATGAGATCTTGTGTGTGGACAGATTTTCCCATGAAACAGAGCAAACCCAATTATGAATAAATTATACCACAATGTTTGAATCGCATTGCTGGCTAACCTGCGCCAGTTCCGTTTATCGCCGTGTTAAAATCTGGGTATTTTTCTGTAACACAAGTGTATTTCCCGTAACAGGGGGTGTTTTTCAAAAATATTCAGAAGCTATTCTCGACCTAGAAATACTATGTCTGCACATATGATTGTTAGCCCCATCCGCTCATATATAACAACATAAGCAATCGATACAAAACCAACTCCATGTATAGAGAACATTCAAATGTTTGTAAAATTGAACTTTCTGGATATTTATACTGATACTTGTCACAAACATGTAACTAATATATTCTGTTCCCTGTTTTGTGGCATTATATAATGGAAGTTGTCACCATCATGTAATATTATCATGATGAAGACCAGTTCTGACAATACTGAAAATCGTAGGGGTTGACTGAAGTTGCCGCCGTTACAGTAAGGACATATTATGTTGCCTGTCATGCTACAAGCCACCACTGTATGAAAGCTCTAGACGTTTTAGATTCAAATCGAACATTCCTGTAACTCACAATGCTTGTTGGTTCGAAATATGTAATAAACTTTTATTTCGCCATGCGTTTGTTTTCATTATTTGTGCTAAGTGAAAATGGCACATTTTTTATATTGACTCTTATAGGCGGTGCCTTATTGGAACATATACGTTATTGTGATGAGTTGACGGTAACATGGTCTGAGGTTTGCGGCTCGGAGCGTATATTCAACCTCGACTCTTTGCGTCTCGGTTGAACATAAGCTCCGAGCTGCGAACCTCAGACCATGTTACCGTCAACTACTCACAATAACTTATAATGTGAGGTCTTAAAGAATTTCAAACGTTTATTAACTCCAGTGACTGTTTGTTGAGCTGGGTATTTAGGTGATTGTGTTGGTCCGACAAATTTGCCAGCACCCCTTTTGTGTTTATACTATCAATTATCGCCCATTGTTATTATTTACCAACCCATTTAACACTTATTTTATCATCCCTTCGACACTTACTATTATTCACCAAATCACTCAACGTATTCTCACGTACTGTAAATTAGCACACATTCTAACTATTACCATCTTGTACTACCCTTTAAATATTGTTGCTTACCACATCGTCTGGTAATAACTCAGGAGCGGCGGAAGCTCAAAAAAGTGTTGGGGGGGGGGGGCGGCACAATTTTTTTCTGGTTAACTGCAGGGGTGTACACATGCGCACGTTTTACCACAGTCCAAACTTGGAACCAAAGTCCGTAATGTGATTTTTTGGTTTGGTACGTCCAAAAAATTACATTACGGACTTTGGGTCCAAGGTTGGACTAGTTTTACTATTACTATACATGTAGTCTGTGCTTATCATGGCTAGTTGCGAACTTGCGATGTGCAATATCTCAATATATAAAATGGACAGTGACACCGATAGTATTATGTTGCTAATTTTGATAGAACTATATTACTAGTATCTCCCACAGTCAATATGGCCATGGGGGTTGTGTACGTTATGTCAGAATATGCCCTGTTAGGGTACCCATAATTCATGAAAAAAGTGTGGAGTGTGGGGGGAGGGGGTGCGCGTGCCCCCCCCCCCCCGGCTCCGCCGCCCCTGTAATCACTATCAGCATTACTTGCTACCCCTTCACTACTACCTTTATTTGCCAGTGCTTTTGATACTTATGTTGTTTCCCCTTTCTTGATTATAACAAATATTTACACCTTTTTTGTCCATGTCAATTATTTGTCATCTGTTTTTACTTGCCATCCTTTTTAATCAGTATGGTATTTGCTAACCTTTTAGGTATATCTTTATTTGCCCCCCCCCCCCTCTTCCTACCCCCCTTTGATTGCTATTATTTGCCATCACTTTGATTACTATCGTTATTTCCACACACTTCTGTTTATAACTGTTATTTTCCACAACCTTTTTATTGTTAATGGTATTTGCCACCCCTTTGCTATTATCTTTTTTTTGCCATCCCTCTTTGTCTATATTCTTTATTTGCCACCCCTTTTGATTTTGATCATAATTTACCACCCCTTTTGATTATTAGTCGTTTGCAACCCCCTTTTCGTACTGTATCCATTTGTCACCCATTTTGATTGTTATCATCGTTTGTTACCCCTTCGATTATTATCATCATTCCACACTCACTTTTGATTATTGTCATCATTCCACACTCACGTTTGATTATTATCATTATTTGCCACCATTTGTGATTATCATCATTCCACACTCACCTTTGATTATTGTCATCATTCCACACCCACGTTTGATTATTATCATCATTCCACACCCACTTTTAATTATTGTCATTATTCAACACTCACTTTTGATTATTATCATCATTTCACACTCACTTTTGATTATTCTCATTATTCCGCACCCACTTTTGATTATTGTCATTATTCCACACTCACTTTTGATTATTACCATCATTCCACACTCACTTTTGATTATTATCATTATTTGCCACCATTTGTGATTATTATCATTATTCCACACTCACTTTTGATTATTATCATCATTCCACACCCATTTTTGATTATTGTCATTATTCCACACTCACTTTTGATTATTACCATCATTCCAAACTCACTTTTGATTATTATCATTATTTGCCACCATTTGTGATTATTATCATTATTCCACACTCACTTTTGATTATTATCATCATTCCACACTCGCTTTTGATTATTATCATGATTATTATCATTATTTGCCACCATTTGTGATTATTATCATCATTCCACACTCACTTTTGATTATTATCATCATTCCACACTCACTTTTGATTATTGGCGTCATTCCACACTAACTTTTGATTATTATCATCATTTGCCACCATTTGTGATTATTATCATCATTCCACACCCACTTTTGATTATTGTCATTATTCCACACTCACTTTTGATTATTATCATCATTCCACACTCGCTTTTGATTATTATCATGATTATTATCATTATTTGCCACCATTTGTGATTATTATCATCATTCCACACCCACTTTTGATTATTATCATCATTCCACACTCACTTTTGATTATTATCATCATTCCACACCCACTTTTGATTATTATCATTATTTGCCACCATTTGTGATTATTATCAGTAATTTTCAACCCCTTTCATTATTATCTTTTCTTGCCATTGTCACGGTGTCAGTTTAAAAGAGTGTTTAAAACCAATTTGTCATTTAAGCAATCTGTGTATTTAATTAGAAATAAATTTATGAACTAGCAAAACAGAAAGTGATCACTTTAATGGAGTGGAATTCCATTATGGGTCTGCAACTCCGATTAGCGCTTATCGGGTCTGAAACAGCGATCATGCTTGATAAGCCTCAGACAAAAGACACACGTTTATCCATCCAAGGTAATCAATCATCTAATTTTATGGTTATTAGTGTCGATTATCCTCTGATCACAAGCATCATACATGTTCTGCCTGTGTTGTATGGACAGCTTTTTGACAGTGGGTTGCCGGAAGTGTCAATGTATAGCAAAGGTACAGTCACTTAGAATAATTTGAAACAGAATTTGAAATTAAGACAGGTCCAGTGGCCAAGTTCAAGAGAACCAAATAAAATGGCATGTAATGTCCTTGCAATCGGATAAGAGGGTGTTTTCTCGAAAATTTCATTTCCAGTCTCAAGGCATATAAGACTGTGGGTCGTAGGCGAGAATCTGGGGGATGCCTCATGCTATAGGTTAGAGAAGGTGCTATATCGATGTGAAAGTATAGGTACGTTGTAATGTAAGGGGGGGGGGGGGGGGCACAGAGGTCATATTTAGGGTAGAAACAGTCTCGTTCCTAATCGGTGGCCATATATGAGTGCAGGATCAGAATAGTTAAGCGCCAAGGGGTCAAGAATTTGCCTCCCCATTTCAGTATTATTTTTATTCCCCCCCCCCCCCCCCGCCTTTCATTGATATCATTATTTGCCAACCCCTTAAATATAATCTTTATTTGTCATCTCCATTCGATTATGACCATTATATGGCTCCCCTTTTGAATATTATAGTTATTTGCCCCTTCCCTTTTTCGACAATATTTTTTATACCACCCCCTTTGATTATTATTATTATTATTATTCCCCCTCCATTTTTGGTTATTATTGTCACTTACCACCCGTTTTGATTATTAATGGTATTTACCACCCCCCCCCCCCCCCCCCACCCTTCTCATTGTCATCTTGATTTGCCATCCCCTTTTCACCATAACTTTTATTTGCCAACGCGTTTTGGTTGTTATCATTATTGGGTACTCTTTTTATTATTAATTTGTATAATTATTTGCCTCCCACTTTTTCAGTATTATTTTTATCTGCCGTCCCCTTTTTATTTTGATCATTATTTCCCATCCCTTTTTGACATTCGTTGTAGCCCAAGCACATACCTTGAGTTATCCGTTCTAGGGCGAATTCTACAATTTTCTTTGAAATCGCTATTTACTCCCTATCGCCCCACCCCCACCTCTACAATTTTTTAACACACCAAACTAGGTGAATGTGCCCCGTAATGTTGTCTTAACGCAACCCAAAACTAAATCTTGCCCGTTACTGAAATCGCTATTTACCACCCGGATGGCAAAATTAATAGCTAAAATAAAGAGGAATAGTTATTTGCCACCCCCAGTGGCAAATGGACACTTTCAGAGTTTTATTTTGAAGATGTTTATACTGAGGGCGGAAATTCAAGGGAAGATGAAGTTTGTTAGAATATGAGTTGTTGTCACCGAAACCTGCCACTCGATAAGACAAAACCGTGCACTACATCATAAATTATTCTCTTTTCCAAAAATTATACTCTTTTCCTCGTTCAAAAATTCAGAACCGAAGAGAAGTGTGTAAGTATCTATAGTAAAAGGAAGTAAGTTGATTGTTTCATTTTGTGCGTTAAGAAAGATTGGACAATGGATGAGAAAGTGTTCAGGTGTCTCGCGCTCGCCACACGGACAATGTGAACTGGGTGATTTTCGGATCAATGGGCGCTAAGACTACTACAACGTAAGCGCAATCTGCAGTGATAAATTTGGGCTGCGCGAGATTTAGCCCCGCTATAAAATAATAGTGATCGTAGGTTACCAAGTTTTAAGAGGTCTTAACTTCATTAAATGGGGGAATTCTCGCGAACTGGTAGCGGCAAGTTATTCTACTATTCTAGTCCAGTCAATCAAGTCAAATTATACCCCAGCCCCCAAAAAATTGCTATACAAATGTTATTATTATTTTTGGACTGGAATTAGTATGCAAAAAAACATATGAAAAATCATCATTATAATCCCATCACGGACAAATGGTTATTTTGGGGTAAAAATATTGAAAAATTAGTAAAATCCGAGAAAATTGGAATTTGCTCAATACTCATCAAAAGAGTTCAAACAACAATCATTTCCATGGTACTTAGATCAAAATAACCGTGAACACTATTATACGTGAAATCCCAATTACTGAACACAAGACAATGTGTGATTTTGGGGTGAAAATTGTGAAAAAGTAAATAAAATGTACGAAAATTGGAATCACTCCTCGTTCAAATGGTTCCAAGCACAAACGCTGTCATTGTACAGTACGTGGAGAGTGGATTGTAACTAAATCACCCGCGGAGTGGAGATATCACCCAAGCTATAACTTTCAATTTTTTTACATATCGACAAAAAACACAAGCAATATTTCAGCCAATGGACCTCCGGGTTTAACCCGGAGGTCCATTGGCTGAAACTTTGCTTGTGCTGGTTATGCTTTGCAACAAATTTGCAATTATTGCTTGGGTGGAATTTCCGCTCTGTGGGTGATTTAGTGATAATACACTCTCCACGTACTGTATTATACACCAAATCGGTATGATTAATAACTCTCTTAAACTCCAAATCAATGGTAGCAAAAAACATGTGAGTTTGGGGGTAAACTGTTATATATCATCAATGTCATATAAATAATAAATGTCAATGCAGATAATCTAGAGATTTGATAAATCATTCTGCCGCTATGCGAAATCAGATTTCTAGATTATCTGCATTGACATTGCAGCAGTTATTATTTTCCTACACACATCCATTATTGGTGAAGAGGAAAGCAAGGATATAACAGTGGGGGAAACGAGAGAATATGAATACTTGGGAGTGAATATATGTGTTACAGGTGGAGGCATATACAGAAACCACACAAATAAACTTATGACAAAGAGGAAAAGGATATTCAATCAGTTAAAACTACTTGAAAGTAATAGCCTTAACCAAGTGTTCGTTGGAAAACCTGTTTGGGAGAGGGTGGGGTTACCAGGTTTTACAAATGGGACGGATGCGATCACTTTAAATCAAACAGAAGTAAGGAACTTGGAAGTTCTGCGCAGTGATTCGGGCCGGTGCATAACCGGACCAAGCAGCGCAACTGTGCTGGAAGCGACCAGAGGGGAACTTGGGTATATGCTGGTTAAGGATAGAATAGACATGAGAAAATTATGCCACCTAAATTATCTGGAAAACACCCCCAAACAACCGATAGTGTAAAACGACGTTTAACCATCTATGGAACCATTACATTCAGACCGGATGGATAAGCCAGGCAAAGGAACTAAAGGAGAATTACTCCATAGAGACTGAAGATTTTTAGAAGGTGGCCTGAAGTAGGGCAATAGCCTTATGATGGGAAGAGTGCTGAATGATTGCAATAGAAACTGTCGAGCTGGAATTGGGACCAAGAGCTCTTTAGACGGTTTGTGTAAAAAAAGATACCACGGCCTTTGAGGAGTGAGCAGATGGATCTTATGGGGCGTCTTTGTTGTTTAAAGTGAAATCGAAGTCACTGGAGGTGAGGGGGGAAGAATCGGCAAAGGAGAAGAAAGAGTGTGCCTAATGTGTAATTTAGGAGTAACGGAGACCCTGGGACACTTCATTCATGAAGGTCCCAAAATATTTGCCAAGTAGAACAAGACTCCGTAGAATACTGATGGAAAACTGAGATGAAAACCTGCAGGATAAGTGGATGGGGAATGACATGAGGGAAAGAGTCAGTTTTATAGTTAGGGAGATAGAGAAAGCGCGACGTGTGGAATTATGATACCATATTTTTACTGAATGCTGAGAGATTAGGAGGGAGAGAGGGGTTGAACAGCCCGGCTGTGAACTGGATATATACTAATCAAACTTTGCTAAGCACCAACTAACTGTTTTACGTTTTGGTTGAAATATTGTAATGAAAAGTGTATATATTTTTTATTTAATTATATCTTTAATGATTTAAGTACAGAAGTTAAGATTTTATTTGTGTTTGACGTTATTTTTTAGCTTTTGAATACGATAACCATGGAAAATGGACATTATTGGTAAGAGGAAATTGTTCAATATACCAAAAAGTTGACGGAGCGAACTGGTATGGCTTCAATATCGAGTATGATACATATCCATTACTGTTAATTGCAGCTTGACAACGCCTTCTCATGCTCCCAATCAGGTTTCTGGTGGTCCTTTGTGGGATGTTGTTCCATTCTTGGACCAGCATGGTACCAAGTACCTGGACATTCCTTGACTGGACTGGACGGGCTGAAATTGCAAGCTGCAACTCATTCCAGACATGTTCGATTGGATTGAGGTCAGGGGATCTTGCTGGTCAGTCCATACGCTCAATTCCCCTCCCTCTGTCAGTACTCCCCGACAGCATGAGCAACATGAGGACGGGCATTATCGTCCATCAGAATGAATCTATCACCCACTGCACCTGCATACAATCTGACGTGGACATCCAGGATCTCATCAATATATCGTTGTGCAGTCAATGCACCACGTTCAAGGACACAGAGCTCTGTACGTCCATCCCTGCTGATGCCGCCCCAGACCATGATTGACCCTCCACCACAGCGGTCACGCTCAGCAATATTGGCTGGATGGAATCGCTCTCCTGGTCTTCTCCATAGCCTAGAACGCCTATCTGTGTGGTGAAGGCAGTACCTTGACTCATCTGTAAAAAACAAACAGGTCGACAATCTTCTCTGGTCCATCCAACGTGGTCCATGGCCCATTCGTATCGTGCCTGGCGGTGGTTCTGGGACAGCGGAATGCGAATACATGGTCTTCTCGATCGGAGACCAACTTCGTGCAAACTTGCCCGGATAGTCTGCATCGACACATTTACCCCGGATGCATTCTGAAGGTCACTGCGAAGCTGGGTTGCTGTGGCCAAGAGGTTCCTACGAGCCTGAATGATCAAAATCCGGGCTTCACCTGCAGATGTTGTCCTGTCTCTGCCACCACCATGCCGTCTTACTGGTGTGCCATACTGCTGAAATCTTGCCTAGGCTCTGGTGATCTCCGTATGGTGCACACCAAAGGCTTCACAACCTGACGATGGGTAGCCCCTTGCTCCACCACCCCTACAGCCAGACACATTTCTGTTTCAGACAAATGTCTTCTTACATTTGCATTTGCCATATTCAATCATTAAATCACAAGGGTTTATGTTGAAATGAAGATTAAATACCCTATACATATCATGTACAGGTAGACAGTACACGAAAACATCACGAAAATCAAGGGGTACATGCTTTCCATGACTGTCACGAAAAAGTCTGCCTGTCAAGAGAGCTAATGTAAACACTGGGGACCATCTCAATACATTCCTCAAGCACATCCACCAAAAATGTCGCAAATATGTCAAGCAAATTTCACAATGATGTGTCAAATATTTGGTGCTTAGCAAACTTTGAGTAGTATATATATATTGTAGGCCTCCTCGTTAGAGGACCACGACAAATTAGCAGAGGGCTGAAGAATTATTATTATTTGAACAGGTGAGTATTTTCTTGCAGCTACACTTTGACATTTCGCAACCTGTGGCATAGTTATATCTTATCATATGACTCATCCGTTTTGTTCACTTTAAAACATTTGATATTTTGTTTTCATATTAATCAGTGATAAATAAAGCCTTCCGTCAATTTCATTGGTCAATTTCAAAACTAGACAATTTGACTGGCTGAACAAAAAAAACACTGGGCCTCATTTTCATAATTTGCATAATTAGAGTTGGTAGCATTCATTGGTCTATTTCAAAACTGGACAATTTGATTGGCTAAACAAAATACAACTGGGTGACATTTGCATAATTTCAGTAGGGAGAATTTACGTTATCTGTCCTGTTTAGGGTGGGTTATATTGTATTAATCTTTAACCAACAAGAAAAACGCCATTCATTTTTTTTTATATTTTCACTTTTTGCTTCCAAAACATACGTTATGACCCCTCTTTGGAACGAGCTCGACGAGCTCGTTCCAATGAGGGGTCATAACCCATGTTTTGGAAGCAAAAATTGAAAATTCTTAGTTATACAAGGATGTTTTTCCAAGTGCTGTCTGCAACTCAAGTTAGGTGATGGGTTAAAAAGTCATACTAAGTGGCTAATTGATGCGTGTGTGTGTCATGTGATAAATAGAATATGAAACTAGAGGGGTGTCATTTGTGTGCAAAGCACACTATAGTAGGTCCCCGCATTCGCATTTGTGATTATTGTCGGGGCCGAATCAAAAATCCAAAACCTTTATGCACATATACAGACGCTATTGATTAACATGAACACACTTTTAGTGTTTCGAATTGAAACCCCTAGGAGTTTTTCTCTGGAAACCATTCCTCTAACGACAAAAAATGGTGCCCCTTGCACCCCCCAGGGCCAAGTCAAAAATCCAAGACCTTTATGCACATCTACAGACCCTATTGATTAACATGAACACACTTTCAGTGTTTCGAATTGAAACCCCTTGGAGTTTTTCTCTGGAAACCATTCCTCTAACGACAAAAGTGGTGCCCCTTGCGCCCCTCGGGGCCGAATAAAAAATCCAAAGCCTTTATGCACATCACCAGACCCTATGAATGAACATGAACACACTTTCAATGTTTCGAATTGAAACCCCTAGGAGTTTTTCTCTGGAAACCATTCCTCTAATGACAAAAATGGTGCCCCTTGTTCCCCTCGGGGCCGAATCAAAAATCCAAAACGTGTATGCACATCTACAGACCCTACTAATGAACATGAACACACTTTCAGTGTTTTGAATTGAAACTCCTAGCAGTTTTTCGCCGGAAATCATTCCTCTAACGACAAAAATGGTGCCCCTTGCGCCCCTCGGGGCCGAATCAAAAATCCAAAACCTTTATGCACATCTACAGACCCTACTAATGAACATGAACACACTTTCAGTGTTTTGAATTGAAACTCCTAGCAGTTTTTCGCCGGAAATCATTCCTCTAACGACAAAAATGGTGCCCCTTGCGCCCCTCGGGCCGAATCAAAAATCCAAAACCTTTATGCACATCTACAGACCCTACTAATGAACATGAACACACTTTCAGTGTTTCGAATTGAAACTCCTAGCACTTTTTCGCCGGAAACCATTCCTCTAACGACAAAAATGGTGCCCCTTGCGCCCCTCGGGGCCGAATCAGAAACCAAAACTTGTATGCACATCTACAGACCTTTTGAATGAACATGAACACACTTTCAATGTTTCGAACTGAAACCCCTAGGAGTTTTTCGCCGGAAACCATTCCTCTAATGACAAAAGTGGTGCCCCTTATGCCCCCGAGGGCGTAATCAAAAACCCAAAACCTTTATGCACATCTACAGACCCTATGAATGAACATGGACACACTTTCAATGTTTTGAATTGAAACCCCTAGGAGTTTTTCGCCGGAAACCATTCCTCTAACGACAAAAGTGATGCCCCTCACGCCCCCGAGGGCCGAATCAAAAATCCAAAACCTTTATGCACATCTACAGAACCTATGAATGAACATGAACACACTTTCAATGTTTCGAATTGAAACCCCTAGGAGTTTTTCGCCGGAAACCATTCCTCTAACGACAAAAGTGGTACCCCTTACGCCCCCGAGGGCCGAATCAAAAATCCAAAACCTTTATGCACATCTGCAGACCCTATGAATGAACATGAACACACTTTCAATGTTTTGAATTGAAACCCCAAGGAGTTTTTCGCCGGAAACCATTCCCGGACGTACGGACGGACGGACGGAGACAACCAATATATCCCCGCATTTTTTCAAATGCGGGGATAATGAGTGTTTTTCTCATATAATATTTATGAAATTCGTCCGAATTTTCCGTTTGGGCTCGCAAGAGGCTCGCGAAAATGGAAAATTCTTAGACTCGTTTCATAAATATTATTTGTGAAAAACACTCATTCCATATCCTCTATTTATCTTTTCAGCAAGGTCTTTATTGGTGCAGGTGGAAGGTCAGTCGTGATTGGCAAAAACTTTCTTTCTTTATTTCACTTACCATGTTTGTATGATTATTTGTGAGAAGTGTTCAACTCTTGAAGTCGCCGAGTTTGCAAAACTTTATGTGACCGTCACTTTTAGCGCATGCGCGTTCCGCGGAAACGTAATTAACTAGAAATACGTTGTAACTCCATGGCAATTTCTCAATCCGTCATTGACACTGGGAGAAGTTGAACGTTTGGGATATGAAGCTATGGCGTTGGTTTTCGGAGGGAAAGAATCTGAAAATCTCCATTTTCCTGTCGACAAAGACTACTGGTTGATACCGTGTCACCACCGCCTTCATATTTCGTTAAGCCAGAAAACGTACCCGTGCACAGTCTACTGCGAAGTATTATTATAGTTTACAAACACACCATTAAGTGCAAATTTGGTAACGGAGAAGTGTAGATACTTGTCAGTGGGGTGGAAAATTCCAGATGGAAAGTTTGTGCCACTCAGCCCTGACCTTCCACCTGCACCAAAGACTTCGCTAGAGATGATAAGGTGTAACTGTGCCACAGGTTGCGAGACGTCAAGGTGTAGTTGCAACCACCCCCACCCCCACAAACTCACCTGTTCAAACGTGTGTGTGAAGTGCCAGGAAAATAATAACTGCTGTAATGTCAATGTAGATAATATGGAAATCTTATTTCGCATAGAGGCAGAACCATTTATCAGATCTTCAGATTATCTGCATTGACACTACAGCAGTTATTATTTTTTATCTGATAACCATAGAGTATAACAACCGTTGTATATACTTGAAGTATATACAACGGGTGTTGTATATAATTATAATTTATGCGAACGACCTCTGACCTCTTTCAATTCCATTTTCATTCATTCATTCATGAAACATCGTTATATCACAGGGCAGGTTTTAATTGTACGCTTATTGCACTTTGTTAAAATCCTCTGATGGTGTCATTTCTTATTTATTTTGCTTCAATAAAGGCAACCTAAAATTTTGCTTCAAAACATTGTAGAAATTACTTGAATGTTAATAGTAATTAGTATGCGGCGACTGCGAACTATTTATAGTCACGGCCTCGATCAAAAGTACTCGCGGAACTGCGCTAATTAAAAGTTCGTCTGCTCTACCTGAAAAAAAAAACACTTCGTAAAAATTGTAAACAAACGCAAAATTATTTGTTATAATGGGACTACAGCATAAAACACGGAAGAAAACTGGAACTATGTCAAAAAAAGAATAACTCTACTGAAACACCGTTTTGTTACTGTTAATAAAATAGTTGAAATTTATTTTGTTCCAGCGCAGTTAAATGATGCAAGAATTGCAATCGCACTTTACAATCGCCGTCATCGATTTTGTAATGTAAGGGACACAACTCTATGCGTCTTGTCCTATTTCTTTTGTCTCGTAGACTGGTTTTCTTTGGAGGCCCGTGGGAAGCATATATAAGTCGGGTAGACGCACGAGACGGGTGTCTGTTTGTTATCAGATAAAAACAATAAACGTATAGTGTGTTTTTATATCTGTGTTATACAACGAGTTCTATATATTTATTATTTATATATGACATTGATATATTAAGGTATATTTTAAAACATTTTATCCCCAAAATCACGTGTATAATACGATGACAGTGTTTGTGCTTGGAAGTTGGAACTGTTTGAACGAGTACACTGCAAAAAATATAGGTTCTCTTTAGAACCAAAACTGGTTCTAATCTTGTCCCTGAGATGGAACCAGTTCTGTTTAAACAGTATTTATTTCAAATCAAATAAATTTACCAAGATTAGCATTCAATTTTAACAGAATATTACATGAACTGAAGTAGAATCAGAAGTAAACTTGGAGCTCATTCAACGCAATCGCCAAACATTTTGAAACAAAGGAAATATGAACAGTTGGCATATCGAACCAGTTTTGGTTCTGTATAGAACCAAAAGTGGTCCGATATGCCAACTGTTCATATCTCCTTTGCTTAATAATGATTTGAGACAACCTCGTATAAGCTCTAAACTTTAGGCTGAAACCCCCTCAATTTATGTTTAATTCTGTTAATATTTAATGTTAATCTTTATAAATTTATTTTATTTGAAATAAATACTGTTTAAACAGAACTGGTTCCATCTCAGGGACAAGATTAGAACCAATTTTGGTTCTAAAGAGAACCTATATTTTTTGCAGTGTAGTGGAGTGGAGAAATTCCAATTTTCGTATATCTTATTTACTTTTACACAATTTTCACCTCATAATTACTCATTTTATTGTGTTCAGTAATTGGGATTTCAAGTATAATATTGTACACGATTATTTTGATCTAAGTACCACAGAAATGATTGTTATTTGAAATTTTTTAATCAGAATTTAGCAAATTCGAATTTTCGATGATTGTATTGTATTTTTAAATGTTGTAACCCAAAAATAACCATTTTCCCGTGATGAGATGACTGGGGATATTGCATATGTTATTTTGCATACTAATTCCTGCCCCAAAACAGTACAAACATTTGCTTAACAATTTCTTGGCGGTTGGGGTAAAATGTGACTATTTTTATTTTCCTGCGAAGAAAAAAGTCATCAAAAACATAATTTCCCGTTGTGGGATTTTTGGGGATTTTTACTATGTTGTTATTTAGACAAATATGCTTCGCTTAAAAGCAAAATCTTTTGTATAGGAATTTCTTGTGGGTTAAGTATCAGATTGACTGGACTATTCAGTAACATTGGGGATGAAGGAGGACTGGTATAAATTTGTTCGACAAAATAGAACTCTGTGGTTTTGCCGAGTTCGAAGGTTGAATAATGGGTTTGTCGAGGACACGAGAGGTGGAATTTTGATAGCAATTTAAGGAGACGACAAATCGTGATAATTTTGAAGAACTGAACCAGTTTAAGTTTACGGTATCTTCCTTGAAGGGGGTCCAATCGTGTTTCGGAATATAACAAGGATTTGCCAGCACTAAGTGTTGCCCGGTAACTATTCTTGCCCCCGCGATCTGATTTTTTTTCCAAATCGGCGACTTGGGCTAACGAACAGTTATCCCAAACAGTATCGGCTTTTTCAAGTAGCGGCCTAATAAAGGCAAAATATATCTTCTCCAAGACATTACGGTCGATATCAAACTTATGTTTCCTCAGCAGGTCTAAACGAGACCAGGCTTTGGAACAGATATGGTCAATGTGGTTGTTCCAAGTACATGTGGTATTTAATACCACTCTTAAGTGCTTATGAGTATTGATTTCACATATTTGAGAGCCACCTAGAAATATGGGTGGGTCAACAGTGGGGTTGGTTTTGTTATAACCATGGGTGTTATAACCATACTCTCGGTTTTTTAGACAGACCATAGGGGTTGTGTATTTTATGTCGAAAAATACCGTCCAGGTATCTATAATTGTTGAAAAGATGGGGGCACGGGACACCCCTCGCCCATGGTTGCTCTCAGGAACTGGGAGCAAATTCTATCACATGAGACCGTAGTTCTTGAAAGACAACGCGTTACGCGTCCTGTTACACTTTTGCAACAACCGGATGAAATTTCAACCATCGGTCGATACGAAAATATTAGACTCACAAATTCTCTCTCCGGTCTGCATCGGGGGTCCACACCTTCCCGCCACTGCCAGATATAGCCTACATGCATTTAGCATGCATAGCGTGTCTATTTTTTTCATTCGCGAGAAATGAGCATTTTTGATTTTATTTATTTTTCATACTATGTTCTGTTATTTTCACATTTTTTGTCTTTGATTGGTCGTAGAACACTCTTTAATCTTCTGGAGAAATGCCCCACCACGCCAGCTGACCAAACGATAAAATGGCTGCAAGAATCCGATGGCGCGCGAGGACGATGTAAAACAAGCCCCTACCGACTCTATTTTGCTGTATAATAGATGCTGCTTTAGAGGTGCTTGTGTCGTCTGTTTTTCTCCCTGGCGCACCTGGATACTCCAGCTGGTAGCAAGGGTAGCCTTCAATCTGAGTAGCGTACAGGCTCGTAGGAAGGAAATTGATTATGGGGAGGGGTATGGGATTTCGACGCGGTAGCGCGTCTCCGAGGCGCGTATCACCGGGTATGGGGCAGGCCTGCAACCACGGGGGGGGGGGGGGGGGGGGGGGGGCAAGAGGGCGGCGCCCCCTGGAAACATTTTCGCCCCCTAGAAATGTTTCAGACATTGTTTTTCAATTTTCACCATTTTGATCCATTTTATCTTCCAGTGAATTAACTCAGAGTTGTCAATTTACACCTGTAATTACATTGAATACAATCCCATGACTGAGTCTCTATTGTTAGGCTTTTCCCTCTGGAAAAGACTATTGTTTTTCTACGGATTATTATTTTTTTTTTTTTTTTTTTTTTTTTTTCCACACATTTTTGTCCGTACGATTCAGAAGCCATTTTCGAACCGATTTTCACACAATTTGGCACACGCATAGAGTGGCAAAAAATCTAAAAATGTACCGAAGCGGAATTTTCGATTTAACCCTTATTTCGCCAGAATTGGCAAAAAACTGCCAAAATTGGGGTTTATCGGCACTTTCTCGAAACACGTCTTTAGGATTTTTTTTAAGCATCCATCATTACTAGACCTGCCTATGACACAACCTTTGATACACACGACATATTTGGCGATGCATATGGTAACCCTCCACAGGCTGCCAAACATCGAAATTTTGATGAAATGGGCCGGTTTCAGACCCCCACAACACCCAAACGATACCCGAGAGGTAAACATAACTTCCTTTATTGGAAGTGGAATTTACCGAAGATCATTTTTGTAAGTAATAAGGGTGTTCAGAAAACAAAGTGTTAACCCGTTTTGGGCTGGTTAAACAGCAATACCCCCAAAAAGCTCAAAACTTCATGTTTTCCGTGGATTTCTCTAAACGAGTCTTGTAGATTTTCAAGAAAAATTGGTCACTCTCAGGTCTTGGTGTGACATTACAAGTTGCATGGATAAAATATTCCGGTCAGCATTACTTAACCCTCCCCGAGCTGCTAAACGTAAAAATTGTGATAAAATGGGATGTTTTTAGACACCAACAGCACCCAAACGATATACCACAGAGAAAGGGGCCTTCATTTATCGGACGCAAAATTGATCGGAAAATATTTTTGAAAGTGGTAAGGGTATTCAAAATTTGACGTCTTAACCCATTTTGGGATGGTTAAAGAGACATACCCATTAAAATCTTAAAATACCCGTTTTCTGTGGATTTCTCTAACAACATCTTGTAGGTTTTCAAGAAAAATCGGCTATTTGCAGGTCTTGGTGTGACATTACAAGTCGCATGAACAAAATAGTCCGGTCAGCATTAGTTAACCCTCCCCGGACTGCTGAAGGTCAAAATTGCGATAAAATGGACTGTTTTTGCACACCAACAGCACCCAAAGGGTACACCACAAAGAAAAGTGCCTTTTTTTTATCGCGCATACAATTTATATGGAAACATTTTTGTAAGTAGTAAGGGTATTCAAAAGTCGACGTCTTAACCCATTTTGGGCAGGCTAAAGAGAGATATCCCTTGAAAGCTTTAAATTCCCATTTTCTGTGAATTTCCCTAACGGTAACTTGTAGGGTTTCAAGACAAATTGACTATTCGTAGGTCTTTATGTGACATTAAAAGTTGCATGGACAAAATACTCCGGTGAGCGTTTTTTAACCATCTACAAGCTGCCAAGCATCGTAATGTTGTTAACATGGGACTGTTTTCAGACACGCACAGCACCTAATGTATACATGAGAGATAAACATAATCTCCTTTGTTTGAAGTGGAATTCACAGAGGACCATTTTTGTAAGTAATAAAGGTATTCAAAAAGCCAAGCGTTAACCCCTGTTGGGGACGTTAACAGGGATACCCATCAAAAGCTTAAAAAATCGTTTTCCCTGGATTTCTTTACAAACATTTTGGGGGGTTTTCAAGAGAAAATGGCCGTTGATAGGTCTTGGTGTCATATGACCAGTTGCATGAATCAATTATTCTGGTAGGCATTTGTTAACCCTTCATGGGCTGCTAAATGTAAAAAAAATTGAGGAAACAGTCTGTTTTTGGACACCAAGAACATCAAACGGAAATGCCACAGAGAAACGTAATTTCTTTTACCGGACGCAAAACTGATAGGGAAACATTGATATTGATATTAACCCATTCTACCATTAATGATGGGTTTTACCTAAACATTTTTTTTATCAAAACCAAACCGAATCATTTGAGACTACTTTACTCACCTTTCTCATAACATCAATGAAGGAACTTTAGTGAGACAGTTAAAAACAATTCATCAGACACTGTGGGGGTCAAGAAAAATCATGGAATCTAATTGGTGTTTAAGGTTTGTAAGTAGTAAGGGTATCTAAAAGAATGAAACTTAACCCATTTTGAACTGGATAAGGAGAGATGCCCCTTAAACGCTTAAAATTTACATTTTCCGTGGATTTCGCTAACTGCTTGTTGGGGATTTTCAAGAACAATTTGACATTGGCAGGTCTTACAAATTGCATAGATAGAATATTCCGCTAGTCGTTTGTTAATCCCTCTACAGGCTGCTAAACGTCAAAATTTTAATAAAATCGGCTGTTTTCGAGCAGCAAAATGGGTATGCAATAGATAAACATGACCTCTTTTATCAGACTTAGAATTCCTGAGGGATAATGTATGATAGTATTAAGGGTATTCAAGGGAGCGTGGTGGCTCAGTGGTAGACTGTTGTACTTCTATGCTAGAGGTCCCGAGTTCGATCCCCGTCCGGGACGACTCACGTTGTGTCCTTGGGCAAGGCACTTTGGCCCGGTTGCCGACATGGGGGCACGATGTCCCCGTGTACTAAGGCATACTGCACGTCGATGGTACACATGTCTTCAACCTCTGTAACCCTGCCTGAGCGGAGCCTGAACAGAGTGAGAATGTTGAGGAGCTGACAGTTGCTCGTCGATGCTTGGTGGTTCTCTCCGGGTACTCCGGCTTCCTCCACCTCTAAAACTGTCACGGTCACGATTAGCCATTGTGCAGAAGTACGTGACCTTAAACACCAATAAATAAATAAATAAATAAATAAATAAGGGTATTCAAAAAACCAAGCCTTAACCCTGTTTTGTCGGATTAAAGACAGACAGCCCATGCTGTGTACGCTGCCTACATTACTTGTAAAATCGACACCCCCCACTAAATCTTCTGCGAGGTGCGGTTTCGGACCCGACCACCTGACGGTTCTGACCACATCAAATAACACACCTTCGTTGTATTTAGCAGCAAGAAATTTCCCCAAGAAGCAAAGACAAAAATACGTCTGCGGAAAATGATGGCAAATATTTTATTTAGCCTGTATTTTGTCCGTACAGAAAATTTCTCACCCACATATACCTAAAAATGATTCAATGATACAATTGGACATATTTCTCTCATAAAACGTGAAAAAACACTTGATTTATTGCATTTTAGGATTGCGCATTTATATTCTTAGAAGATTCTCTGTCTGTTATTAAACTACGGCGTGTCTTTGATCTCGTTTGGGACGATCAGTGATTAGCACCTTTTCGACAAGAGCCATCGAAATTGAAAATAAAAAAAATAATCAAATTTCACTAAAACCTTTTACAGAATCGTGTTTTTCAGAAAACGCTTTCGCGATTGCGTGTGTCGTTTTCAAAATTCGGATCAGTAAGCACGAAATTATAAATATGTTGTTGTCAATAACAAAATTGAAAGCATGTCGGTCAAACTTGCAGGACGTCAGAACTCGACTCGGGTAAAATACTGCGGTGTAGTGAAAGTACGAGAGTAAGAAACGCTGATATCGCAGTAGGCTTTAAAATGTCCATGGAATGGTCCTAAAATCAAGTTTATATTTGCAGCTTTATTGCAAATAAGTTTCCCGTTGTTTCTTGTTGAAATGTTATTTCCATCAAGGCCAAGTACCAGTGGGATAGGACACCTGCCCCATGAACAACTGCCTGCTATTAAAATTAATTAGCGGGGACATCCCCCCCCCCCCATGCTGTTTACTTTACCTAGGACACCTGCCCCCTGCTGATTGTTTACGTAGGACACATGCCCCCCCCCCCCCCCCCCCACACACACACACCTACTGTTAGATTAGATTAAACATATTTCATTTGCCATTTGACAATGCAAATCAGGATTGGAGGACAAGTGCTTACCACTTAGAAGCCCCTCCGTTCCTGTACAGTGACTAATAATTTACAATATGGCAGAACGTATTCCATAAATAACAGAATCTAGCAAAATTTAAATATTATAAACATTATAGACAAACACAAATTAAACTGAGAGAGAGAGAGAGAGAGAGAGAGAGAGAGAGAGAGAGAGAGAGAGAGAGATCAAAAAAATAAATAGAATATAAAGAAAACATGAAATACAACATTAGATCCAGTGATGATGCCCGCCACCCACCCATTTGCATTCTGTAGTATCTTGGCCGTAATGGGAGTCTAAATTAACATCTTGATTACAGCCACTGAGCATAGGTTTTCACTTCTGGGGATGTTCACACAACTGTTTTTTCACCAAGTACACCTGCCGTGCACCCGTTTGTTTGCTAACGGGCCCCTACTCATTGACCTTTCTATTTTTAGAAGCACCCGGGCCGACGGGGAGAGGGCGTTGTTGGGAGCATGGCTAGATTTTGCTATAAAATGGGGTTGAAGGAAGGTACTCTCAAATCTGGGGCGAAAGTGGCGAAAATGACAAAAGGCTACTTAAATGTATAGTAACGGTATAAACTACAGTCGATCTGGGCGATGTACAGACGAAAAATCATACCTTGGAGCCGGTTAGGAAATTTGGCACAAAAAACTCCGACTTCATGCTCAATCGCTGCTCTACAGTAGTTTACAACAGTCCTCAAGTCCATTCCAAACTGATAGAGTCGGGACGAATAGTACTCTCACTTTCCACGCGATGCGTGGTGTTCTTCACGTGGCCTCGACACTCGCAACAGATGCCAAAATGTCGGCCAGGGTGCGTAGAACAAGTTCTGAAAATTAGATGTCGCTGCCTTCAGCGATCTAGACACGCTTCATGTTTGTGAGAAGTGCAATTTTAATGTCTAATTGGCAAATTTTCGTTAATCGTTACCCGCCAAAAAACCTACTCACCGCCGATTTCTTTTCACTTCAACTTCTGACGATTATCTAAGGTTTAAAGATAGTGTCAGGATACCCCTCCCCCGCCGCTCTTTTGGAGCTGGTTAGGCAATGTGGCACCGAAACCTGGGACGTTATGCTCAATCGCAGCTCTACAGTCGTCTACAACACTGCCGGTGTCCATTCGAAACTGATAGAGTCGGGACGAATAGTACTCTCACATTCCAAGCGATGCGTGGTGTTTTCCACGCGGTCCGGACACTCCAAACAGATCCCAAAATGTCGGCCAGGGTACGTAGAACAAGTTCTGAAAATTTCAAGTCGCTGCCTCCAGCGGTCTGAACACCGTTCGTGTATGTCTGAAGTGCTACTTTAATGTCCAATATGCAAATCTTCGTCAATCTTTTCCTGCCTGCCAGAAACCCAATCACCACCAATTTCTCTTGACTTTAAACTTCTGAGATTCTCGTAGGTTTAAAGGTTGTGTTGGGGTCCCTGGTGGCTGTCTTAAAGAAGCAACTTCCATTTACAGTCAACTCTCCACCAGTCACACACAATTGTAACATTTAAGTGGACTTACTCCAGCGAGGAGGCACTGAAGGATTCTGCGCCCATTCCCGACGTCTTTTTTCGAACTGGCTTGAAAAGGAAGGACCAAATTCAAACAATTACCTCCTCTCTCCAAAACACCATATCTCAACCAATTGTAGGCAGATTTCCGTGAAATTTTCACTCCTTGTTCATGAATAGTTGTGGCATCACTTTCCATGAAGAGCGACATGAATGTCGCATTTCGTCACGTTGAATTGGAAAAGAGCATATGCGCAGGGATTTCTCTGAAAACATCTTGGAAGATTTTAAAGAAAAAATGGCCATTTGCAGTTCTTAGTGTGACATTACAAGTTGCATGGAAAAATATTCCTGTTAGTACTTGTTAACCCTCTACAAGCTGCCAGACATCAATATTTTGGATGCATTTGAGATAAAATGGACCATTTTCAAATAGACACAGCACTCAGTGGGTATGTGTGAAACAAACATAACTCCTTTTGTGGGTCATTAACTTGTCGGACGACGATATTGATATTAGCCCACTCCACCGTTAATGATGTTTTTTACCTAAACAATTTTCTTATCAACTGAGTCATTTGAGACGAACGAAATGGTTTGACGCGCCGAAGGCGCGCAGGGACGATTTGGAGGACAAGCCCCTTTCGACCCTCGTTAGCTGTTTGTTGTTGTTGTAGGACGTCAAGGCGCGGTGGAGGAGGAAAAGGAAGGAGGGAGGTGGCTTAACCCCATCTAGGCTTCTTCCGGCTCTTTTTCTTTGGAGTTGGTTGAGATTGTGATGTGGAAGTCGACGATGTTGAGTTTAGTGTTGAGTTTGGTGAATGGATTGCGTCTAATTTCTTTTTGAGATCTGCCTTGGATTGTTCCCTGAACTCGTGGGTTTCGGAGGCGATTCGGTTTCCCATCTCAGCTGCTCGCCTTCCCATCTATATTATTCTCCTTAATTCTTCGGCGGTGACTGCAGACTTAGGTGGCTGTGTTGTTGAGATTGACACACCCGGGCTGTCCCGGTAGAGAAGGAAGTGAGGAGTGAGTGGTGGAAGGTGGTGAAAAGGCAACCTCCGGTTCCTCCTCAGTCTCCACCAGACGTTCCTCATCCAACAGTACCGGCTCAGGAGCTGGCAGTTGGTTGGGTGTACTAGTGGGACTAGGACGGGAACTGGCAGCTGCCTCCAGACCTCCATCCTCTCGCTCACCTCTTTCTTCCTATTCCGGAAGGCCTCCGGGCGCCTGGAATCCCGGCTCTTGGTGGACAGACTCTTCTTCTTCTTGCTCTTCTTCTTTTCAGGGCCAGGTCCACGCTTCTTCGGGTGAGGACCAGTGTGAGAGGGGTTCCTCTCACAAAAGGTGCTACCTCTCCCCGAAGAAGGTGTGGCGGTGTTGTGCTCTTCAATGACGAACAATGACGAACTCCAAGTTCAGATGGACTCTCTTGCCTGTCTCCCGGACAGTCCAGGTGACAGGGCAAGAGATGCCCAGAGCTGCTATTGTTCTCTTCAGTCGCGCTGGTAATTCCAGTGTTTCCATAATTATGGTGTTAATTAGGATCGAGCCAAGTCATTTGAGACTACTATATTCACATTTCTCATAACATCAATGAAGGAACTTCAGTGAGACAGTTAAAAACAATTCACCAGACACTGTGGGGTCATGAAGAATCATGGAATCTCATCGGGAAAAGCCATGATTCTCCAGAATCATAAAGTCTAGTTATATTTGAAGTGTTTATTCAACACACAGATTATACACAACTATGACAATACGAAACATTAACTAATTAACAGAAGAGATGAGTGGTTACTGGTAATTGAAAGTAGGAGAAATGCTCTCGCAAACAGAGGCTTTTCATAGGACAAAGACAGGAAGTTGCTCCTTTTAATGCCAAATTTTAAAAATTTTACACGCCGGGTAGAACCATGGTCGACCCGGGGCATATGTGCTTGGCAAAGAGTATCCAAATTAGTGGAATTTAGTCACTTGGAGGAGGTGGAGAGGGTGTGGGGGGGGGGGATAAAATTATTCTGAATGGTCGTTCAAAAGTTAGTGGACAGAAATAAAAAAAAAATCAAATAATGAATCTTGTTATTTGTGCAGAAAAAATAAAACTCTTTGGGGTATGTCGTAGTAGGAATTGATCCTTCAGAAGACAGGAAATTGCTCCTTTTAACTGCTTTTAATGCAAAATTTTGGGGTATGTTGAAGTAGGAATTGATCCTTCAGAAGACAGGAAATTGCTCCTTTTAATGCCAAATAAAAAAAATTTCCCATGCCGGGTCGAACTATGGTCGACCCGGCACACATGTGCTTGGTACGTTGTATCCAAATTAGTGGAATTTAGTCACTATTGTGTGTGTGGGAGGGGGGGGGGGGGGGGGGATGATAATTCAAAAGTTAGTGGACAGAAATAAAAAAAATCAAATAATCAATCTTGTTATTAGAGCAGAACAAATAAAACTTTTTGGGGGTATGTTGAAGTAGGAATTGATTTCAGAAGACAGGAAATTGCGCCTTTTAATGCAATTTTTAATTTTTTCCCATGCCGGGTCGAACCATGGTCGACCCGGCGCACATGTGCTTGGCACGGTGTGTCCAAATTAGTGGAATTTAGTCACGACGAGGTGTGTGGGCGGGGGGGGGGGGGTGGTGGAATAATTCAGGATGGTCAATTCAAAAGTTAGAGGACAGAATAAAAAAAAAATTCAAATAATGGATCTTGTTATTTGAGCAGAAAAAATAAAACTTTCTGGAGTATGTTGAAGTTGGAATTGATCCTTCAGAAGACAGGAAATTGCTCCTTTTAATGCCAAATTTTTAAATTTTCCCATGCCGGGCCGAACCATGTGCTTGGCAAGGTGTATCCAAACAGTGATCTTTAGTCACTTGGGGGGGGGGGGGGGGGGGGATAAAATGATTCTGGATGGAAAAATGATGGGATTATGTACAGGTTGGAGAGGTACCCCCCTACCTGGCCCGGCGCTGCTCCCCCCCCCCCCCCGATGCCCAACCCTGGTTGCAGGCCTGGAATGGGAGTTCCAAACTAGAATTTTTTATTTTCAATGTTGAAAATGTCATCTTGTGCATTCTGGCAGAAAAGTGTCAGCGCTAACTCTCCCTATACAGTAATAAATGATACACGAGCCTTATCTGACAGTGATAATAAAGTTGCCAAAGTCTGTGAATATGATGAAATCAAACACCTAAGACCACCTGTTGGCTTGTGAAAGTAGCATTGTCTCATTGCAATATATCCTGTTATATCGCCAGATTCACCCACAGTGCCTTGACCAAAGACCACATGATAATGTTACCTCGTCAGTATATAATAATGTTACTGATCCCCGTTCTAATCACATATCCGTTATTATGTGGATCTTGGGAAATTTGCTGAATTATATCCGTATATTGGTCGAATAATATTAGAAAAAAATGGAAATTGTTGTGGGGGTGGGTGGGGGTGGGTGGGGGTGGGGCTGAAGCAAAAAATGAAAATTATTGGGAGGGGGGGGGACAAAAAAAATCCCACCGGCCTGCTAGCGTATCTTGGATATCAAGTGGGAGCTCAGTTGATCTGTGTCTCGACTCCTCGGAATTCAAGTTGTGAATGGACATGCCTGCATCACTATTGATTGATTGAAGAATGGTTCTAGCGCACCGAAGGCATGCTGGGACGGTTTGGGAAAGGCCCTTTCGACCCTCGTTAACGGTATATTACAATTTCGTTAATTTGAGACAGCGTCAATCAGCATCATGTCTGGGCGGTGTAAAGGTGGAAGAGGATTGGAGTTGATGCTTCCTGTTGTTATTCTTCAGGCAAGTATAGTCTGCCGCTTGTGATTTTGTGGTGAAGATAGGCCTTCATCGGCAAGTATAGTCTGCCTTGGACTCTTAGCTGGCCTGTATGGTTTCGGCGATTTTGACGAGTGAAAGAAAACGGATCTTAACAAGGTGCCACACAACCTGAACATTCCTGGTTCAGGTAACAGGCCTGCTATTATCATTGGGTCGGGACATGCTGTGTGCTAAAGGATCGCTTTAAAAAGGAGGTCAAGAGATCGGGGCGCAGGACCAACGCTCGCCTCCTTGGGGGTGGATGCCCACCTTCAAGGATGGAGTGAAGGATGTGCTGAAGCCATAACGGTTATTGAGTTGCCATAGCGGTTATTGATATCCATAGCGGTTATTGATATCCATAGCGGTTATTGGGGAGAAAGATAGAGTCTGAAAGATAATAAAAAAAACTTAGAGTAAAAGCGGCAAAAGATAGAGTAGAGTACGGAAGTAAGTGCATTTGTAAGGTCTTTTCGGGATGTATTGCTGTTGAGTGTGATTTTCTGTCAAGTATAGTCTGTCGCTTAAACGAGTGTTGGAGCTATCACTGGCAAGTATAGTCTGCCTCAAGCTCTTCTGTTGTTGTTTGTTCTGGTTGTTGTGGTGTTGGCTGTCGGGGAGTCTTTCTTTCAGCGGTGTCTGGTCTGGTGCGTTTGTGGTGCTAGGTTCTATGTCTCTGCCGTGGCTGAAATTAAAAAGTATAGGATGATTAGAGCCCCCCCCCCCTCCCTGTCTTCTGTTCTCGTGTCGCGTGGCTTGGCTGTGTGGCTGTTCTGTCGGATGTTTTCGTGGTTGATTATCTCTTGTGTCTTGTGTGTTTCTTCGGGCAAGTATAGTCTGCCACTGGATGAGTGTTGGAGCTATCATTGGCAAGTATAGTCTGCCTCAAGCTCTTCTGTTGGTGGTCGATGGGTGGACCCGAGTGGTGTTGGTTGGTCGAATGTCTGATTCTGTTGGTGAGTTTGGTTTTCGTTGGGATGTCTGTGCTATGTCTCTGGGTGTTGCTGAAATTAGAAATGATGAGAGATTAGTGAGCCCCCCCCCCCCCCCCCCCCACTCTACCTGGTTGTCTTCCCGTGGCCGTTATGTGGTTCTTACCAAAGTGGCTGAGCTTCCGAGGCTTATTGAGGTTGCCTTAGGTTTGGACGGGTTCCTTGCAGCGCGGGGGGGGGGGGGGAGGGGGGACAGGTTTAACACATTAAACCACACCCGAGGGTGTTTCTTTCCTGTTGTACCCTTCGCTTGTTGCTACCTTGTTTAGGTTATTTTAAGTTTATTTGAAGGTGCCGGGCGTTTATGTGGGCTGAGCTTCCGAGGATGAGAGAGCGTTTGCAAAGGGGGGGGGGGGGGGGGGGGGGTAACAGGCTTAGCACACTAAACCACACCCGAGGGTGTTTCTTTCCTGTTGTACCCTTCGCTGGTTGCGACTTTATTTTAGGTTAGTTTTAAGTTTATTTGAAGGTGTCGGGGATCGCGGACGTTTTATGTGGGCTGAGCTTCCGAGGCTGGAAGTGAGTTTGCAGCTGGAGGGTAACAGGTTTAGCACACTAAACCACACCCGAGGGTGTTTCTTTCCTGTTGTACCCTTCGCTAGTTGCGATCTTATTTAGGTTAATTTAAGGTTATTTGGAGGTGTTGGGGATCGCGGGCGTTTTTGTTCAGAGATGACATGTTTATACACAAAATACCAGACCCGTTTACTGTTTTGACTGGTTTAGTTATTTTTTGGCAGGTTTGGGGGTTTTTGTCTACTGTCGCATATGTCCTTGGGTTGAGGTATCAGTGTGCTGCCTTCGAACCGTTCTAGGTTTTTGGCAGCTAGCGTGGCGAGGCGATCTTTGACGGCTGGAATTTTGGCCCTTTGGTGGAGGATCTTAATGGGGGTGTTGTATGGAGCTTGGAGGGCTATTCTTAGTGCGTGGTTCTGGACTCTCTGGAGTTTGGCAATATTGCTTTGGTATGTATTGGTTAGGACCAGGGCCCCGTATTCAATTACTGGCCGTACAAACGCCTTGTACAGCTTGAGTAGTACTGTTTCGTTAGCCCCCCCCCCCCCCCCCCCCCAGGTAGTGCCCCTGAGCATTTTTAGCAAGTTAATTCGTTTGGCCGCTCTCGCGGCTACGTTGTTGGTATGTTTTGTGAGGCTGAGTTTCGAGCCTAGGGTGATTCCCAGGAATTTTACTTCGGTGCACTTTGGGAGGGTTTTGCCTTTTAGTTGGAGATCGAAGTCACGTTTTTTCCTCCTGGCGGAGAAGGTTATCCTCTGTGTCTTGTTTATATTTAATTTGATTCTCCATTTGTCACACCAGTGTTCGAGGTCGTCTAGCGCGCTTTGAAGGGATTTTTGGAGGGGGAGGGGTTGGCTGTTGGAGTCCCATAGGCCTTTGTCGTCCGCGAATTGTGAGATTTGGACACGTTCCGAGGTGATTTTGAGGTCGTTTACATAGATTATGAACAGAAGTGGGCTGAGTACTGACCCTTGGGGTGTACCGGCGACAAGTGGGATACTTTTTGATATTTCTCTGTTGACTCTAACTTTGATTTCGCGATCGTTTAGGAAGGAGGAGATGAGTCTATGTAATTTTTTGGGGATGTTGAGTTTTATGAGTTTGTATCTGATGCCGTTGTGCCAGACTGAGTCGAAAGCTTTTTCCACGTCCAGCAGAACGGCGGCACCTTGATTGTTGTTGTCGATCGCGTTTTTCATGAGTTCTACTAGGCGATAGATGTGTTCCATGCTTTCTTTGCGGTGCCTATAGGCTCTTTGCCAGTCTTTGAAGAAATTAGTTTCCTCGAGGGGACCCCTGAGTCGATCGGCAAGGATTTTCTCAAATACCTTGCCGATGCACCTAAGGAGACTAATTGGGCGGTAGTTGGCTGGTTTGGTGAGGTCTTTGTCGGGTTTGGGTATCATGACCCCTATGGCTGTTTTCCAGCATTTAGGAAAGCATCCATGGGTGAGACACTCGTTGAAAATGGCTTCTAGCCTGTTTATGTAGGAGTTAGGACTTTTTTGAGGATTTTATAGCTTATTTCGTCCTCTCCCGGGGAGGAGGAGCTTTTGCATTTTCTTATCACACTGATTATTTCGTCGGCCGTGATGGGGTGATTAGGTAGTGTTCGTACCCTTCCTCTTGTTCGTTGCCGACGTAGGGGTCGCGGTATACCTCTGGGTGTGAGTTTACGAAGTTGTTGATTGTGTTCATGACTGAGTCGTCATATTCCGGCCCTATGTGGGGTTAGTGAGTATGGCTCAATAGTTCCGCGAAGGTGTCGGCTTTTTCTTTGTCGCTGGCGGCGATGGTGCCGTTAGTTTTTTCGAGCGGTTTGGACTGTCTTGGGTTGCTTTTTTGACCTGTGAGCACCTTGAAGGTGTTCCAGAATTTTCTCCCATCTTTTGTCGCGTTCAGGTTGGAGGTGGCCCTCTCCCAATTGTTTTGTTGTTCGGCCTTTAGTGCTTCTTTAACCTCGCCATGAAGGCGGCTGTAGATTTGTTTGAGTTCCACTCGCTTGGTGGGGTCTTTTTCAGCTTTGATCTTGCGCAGGGCTATTCGCTTTGTTTTCATCTAGGGTGGAGGTAATTACTTTGCTGAGGTCAGCACACTGGTCTTCAATATCGCTCGCGTTTGGGGGGTTACTTGTTGCGAGTTTGGCGTCGAGAATGTCTCGGTATACGTCCCTGGCTATTTTGCTCAGGTTCCTTGAGATTGGGGGGGGGGGGGGGGGGATAGCGTACTGGTCCGGACCCAAAGCTGATTGTGGCATGTACTGGTAGGTGATCGCTACCTAGAGCGTCATCTCCCACTTTGTGGTTGATGACGTTTTTGCCTAGAGAGTAGCTCGTAGGATGTCGGAGCGGTGGAGTGGGTTAGTGCTGATATAGGTATCGGATGATTCACCCACAGTGCCTTGACCATAGACCACATGTTACCTCGTCAGTATATAATATTATTGTGTGGATTTTGGGAAATTCGCTGAATTATATCCGCCGTATATTGGTCAAATAATATTAGAAAGAAAGGAAATTATTGTGGGGGGCTGAAGCAAAAAATGAAAATTATTGGGGGGGGGTCTGGAGCCACCCCCACCCCTAAGTTCCCACGGGCCTGCAAGCGTATCTTGGATATCAAGTGGGAGCTCAATTGATCTGTGTGTCGACTCATCGGAACCCAAAGTGTGAATGGACAAGCCTGCATCACTAGGCACGTGATTTTGTTTATAAAGTGTCATACCTAAAAATAACTATGCATTTGCTCGTGATTGGCTGATAATTGACCTCCCCTCCCTCACTAACTTGTTTTAGCAAGTTTTCTGTTCTCGGCCAGGTAGGTGGTGTTGAATCTTTAGTCGTTATTGAAGACTTGTGCAGATATCATTTTTGTAAAAAAACATTTTCAGAAAATTATTCAGTAGTAAGTCTATGTTAGTAAATTGCAGTTCAGTTGCGTCCCGATATCTGCACATTTTATTGAAAGACGAGACTCAGCTCAGTTGTCACCAGTTTCCGTGTTGTATTATTTGCCCGGTCGGTTGTCAATGACGATAAAAACTCAAAAAAATAGATTGACACCCCTTGAAGCAGTGGTAAATGAATGTTTTACAACATTCTACAACCACAAGAAAGTCCTATCTTGCTATTTTCTCCTCTCATTGTTCAGAAATGTGTTAAGCTTGCAGCATTTCTTTTCGTTGTGCAAGACTTCCGGGTTCACTTAGAATATTCCACATGTTCCGAATAGGGAGGATATCGCTAAGTTTTGTAATTTTTGGTTATATTTTGAGAAGGGTTTTTAATTTAATATCATCATAAATCATGCTGGTTTCGTAGCTTAGTGATTTTTTAGGAAGACAATATTTTATAATGCGCAGTTGTCAGAAGTCATCGATAAAAATAGATGTTAACCGTTGACCTTTCTCGTGACCCCCTTCGATGGAATCGATCAAGCGATTATTGCCTGGATATGTGTATTTCACAATTTGTAAATCGTTCGCAGTTTTGCGTCAGAATATTTGAAGCAATGCCAGCGCAGCGATTTTTATATTACGTTTGACATGTCATAGCTGCAAATAGATCATTTTAATCGGTAATTTGTAAGTATTTTGTCCATGGTATAAAAAGAAAACAACTGGCTGCCAGTAAGTCGTGATGCTTCAGACACGATGATTTCAAGTTGGGGTATTTTCAGAGAACATTGAATGTCCACATGTTCAGTGTACTGACCATGTGAACGTAGAAACAACCTGACAACCCTGCAGTTTCTGTACCTTTGGGATTAAAACTGCTGCATTTGAATACACGTGAGTATAAGTGATCCAGACTGTCAGCTTTACATTTGTACTGTAGAGGGGTAGCCACTACGTTCATATCATTGAATTAGCTTCATATGTAACCTTTTACAGTGGACAGTAAGTTGTTCCAAAAAATTGATGTTACTTGCAGAATCGCCGGAAGCACTTCAGTGCGTGTGGGGCATGACTTGTTTTATCAGCACCGCCCATGACATGCCGAAGCACCCATGCCTCGAAGCCGAAGGCCTTAGATGGTTGAGTTTGAGAGGAGGAGAGGGGGGAGGGGGGTTCCCTCATTGAATTTTAAAAACGGATTTGGGGTGTATTGTAGCTAAATTTACTTCCAGAATAAATCATTGAAAAAAAAAACTGTCGACCACCTCACGCCTTCGTGGTCCAAAGGCAAGGAGAGATGTTGCCCCTGTGCTTCTAGCATCCCTGGTTACTTGGCTTTTCTTGATTGTTCTTTGAAGACTGTCTTCATCTTGGTTGGTGACACAAAAGTAACAGAACCATTAATAATTTCTAGCTGGATCCCTTATATATGAATGTAAATGGGGTGGAGGGCATTGTGGTTAAATTCTGGTCCTAAACTTCAAATAATAAAAAGTTTGAAACTCTGTCATTGCTGAGGTACCAGTTGGACATTTTCTACCCCAGGGGGCGGGGGAGATAGTGAGAAATTCTGAGATACCAGTTGTAAAATTTCCACATCTGCTAAGCCATATCCATGATCCTAATTATATGTGACCATGGACACATTACCATACTACAATTCAGACCAAGCATTTTCAAGGTGTGCTCCTTGCCTAATGCCTACATGTACCTAAATATTTCTATTGCAATGTGTAACACACCTGTACATTGAGCATAATTGGCCATGATGTCAGCATACAGCCTTTAACCATCAAATGAAACATTAGTATCTATCATTTATTCCTTTACCTACCGCAGATGATATCAAAATTTATTACTTGAAATATTATTGTTTCAAACTTTTAAAAATATGTCAACAAAACAGGTCTGACATTCTTAATCCTTTACCCACCGTAATGGCCAAAACTGGCCAGTGTTATTCACAAAATTCACCATTCACTTTTCATTATTTTTGTTGTCACAAAACGTAGCTTATGACCCCTCATTGGAATGTGCGCATCAAGCTCGTTCCAATGAGAGGGTCATAAGCAATCTTTTTGACACAAAAAATAATACAAATTAGTTATTCAAGAATTTTGTTTGCAATTGTCATCTGCTTTTCGTGTTAGGTAAAGGATTAAAAAGGCAGGAGGGCTAAAAATCGCTCCCCTTGCATGGCCTAGGGGAGCGATTAGCTCCCCTCAAGCTGACAAAAGCTAAAAGTGTCAAAATAAAATTGACTATTCATTAATTCTGCCCAGTGGGTGTTGTACATTTTATTTAGTGCTGCAACCAAGGTAGTCTCTTTGAGATGGCTTCACTTCCCCTGCCAACCCCCCACCTCCGGGCCTTGGGAAGGACTGGAGGTGTAAGAGGGGCAGCATGGCTGTCTTACCGAGACCACTAACCTAGCAGAGATTGGAAAATGTATGGGTTTTAGAAATAGGCTGTTATGGTATTTATTATTTTCTAAGGCCAGTAAGGCTAGTTTTCACTGTCCTTAATTTTTTAAGACAAGCATTAGGCAAGCAAATAAATCACTCTCCAAAAAATGCCAGGCCTGACAAAACCATATCATGTGACCTCCTCGTAGGAATGAGCACGGCTGACGTTTAACTGATGGACTAAACTTGTCTTTATACAAGTGTTTGAAGTCATGATATAGCCATAGATGCTGAAAGTGATTTTAAATACAAATAAGTAATAATTTGCTAGTGATGAAGAACAAGGGTGGCACTAAGGGGATATGGGGGGTCTCTGTGTGTGTGGGGGGGGAGGGCGAGGGGGGGTAAAGCTTGCTAGGGCGGTCAGGATTTTTTAATTTCGGAATTGAATAATCATCGCAAATGATCAATAATAATCAATTAATTATACCTACAGTTAAAACTAAAAGTCCTGTCCTGAAATGCGCACAAATAGCATGTCGATATGCACGTTAATCTGCACAATATGACCATAGTAAGGCTATCAAATTCGGTACATATGGCCTGTGCACAAGCAATGTTTCAGCCAATGGACCTCCGGGTAACCCGGAGGTCCTTGGCTGAAACATTGCCCGTGTTTGCTATAAGTAACCAGGAGAACCTGCCGTGCTTTGGATGCTGTTCGATATGGCAATTGTGCACAATTCCTACGCGCAATTAAGCCTAGATAAGCGCACAATTCGTGACATGACTTCTAGTTTTAACTGTACATGACTCTCCCTCTCTTTGAAGTCATTGAAAATGAAGCTCAAGTCAGTTGACCTACCTCATGTATTCAATGAAGACTTTTAAACTGTCAGTGTAATAATCAAGACCGGTCATCAGTTGCAAACTTCGCAAGTTCGCAGGATTCTGAAAATGATTTTAAACATTAATAAATGAGTAACTGGCTGAGAATGTGAAAGTCTGTTGGATTGTGTTATGTGAAACTACTCTTATCACCCTCTGCTGCCAAATTACGGAGGACTGTTCTGGTAAAATACACATACAGTATGCCCATCAGGGACTAGTACTCAAATGATTAGTCGACTAGTCTATGTCGACTCTGGGCAAACCAGTAGTCGACTCTCAATTGTGCAGTCGACTAGTCGGAGGAGTTCAAGCTTTTAGGTAAATAGTATCCCTTCTGTGCCACTGTCAGACAGTTTGAACAGCAATATTGGGCAATCAGTGTATACATCTATTGCCATCTAATAGTAGTGACAGTAGTTTGTTTTAACTGGTACTAGTAGAGTGCTGAATTATTTTGGGCTATCAGGATATGTTATTAATTTGCCTTGTTGCAATTTATGGCACTCTCTCATAAATCGCCACAAGGCAAATTAAATAAGACTATATAATTTCACTCTTAGCATAATTAGAAGCACATTAACAGAATAATGTTCCAGTAAGTTGCTGTATATGAATGCCCAAATGAAGCCAAATTTAGACCTTCAGCACTCTACCGGAACACCAACACTGTTATGAGGAGACAGGTTATTACCATTGACTAGTCGAAGTCGACTTGACTTTTGGGTATTGACTGGTCGACTTTAGAATTCACTAGTCATTTGAGCACTACCAGGGACTGGCCACTTTCCATGGGTGGGCAATATAATATTTTTTCCAGGGACGCACTAATATTTGATTTCAAACACTAATTACAGAATCATCGGAAATTTAATTAATGAAGCACCAGGTAAAATTCATTAATTGAAAATTTGTTGATGATGATGTTTATTTTAAATGGCATGCGTGAACACTTCTTTCGCACGTGTGGATTACAACCAGTGGATTATGACCAGTCAACAGCGGCTCTATTATAATACAGACTACAGTGTTAACACAGGTACAACAGCGGCTCTATTATAATACAGACTACAGTGTTAACACAGGTACAACAGCGGCTCTATTATAATACAGACTACAGTGTTAACACAGGTACAACAGCGACTCTATTATAGTACAGACTACAGTGTTAACACATGTACATGAAAGTCCCAGGTCCACGATATCTTCACTCAAGATCTACATTTAAAACTAGAAGTCCTGTCATCAATTGCGTACAAACACCTCGCCATTTAGCACGTTTATCGGCGCGTTAGGTCATATGAAAAGGCTATCACATTTTCTACGCTACCTACGCACAAGCAATGGTTCAGCCAATGGACCTCCGGGTTTTACCCGGAGGTCCATTGGCTGAAACATTGCTTGTGTTTGCTGTGAGTAATGGCAAGACTTGGGTATTTTCAATAGGAAAATTGCGCGCAATTCCTGTGCGAAATTGTGTCAAGATAAGCGCGCAATTCATGACAGGATGTCTAGTTTTAACTGTAAGAGAAGTCGCTGACTAATATTGGCGATTGTTTCTCGAGTCAATGTCTGACAAAATATTAAAATCGCCGTGATTCTCGGTCAAACAGATTACAGCAGTAATTAATTTCTAGGGCACCTGAGCGAAAAGGTTGTACTTATTGTCATATTTTACATGACTCTCACAATTTTGTGGTCAAAATACATGTATAACTCAACAATCTCAACTCGACAAAATGACGTTGGCCTTACCATTACCAAAACTCATAAAATATTTACGTTTTTAATCAGTTAGAATATTTTTTTTTAATTTTGACAAATTGCAACATTCCGACACAAACGTACATAAATTTGATTCAGAAAATTATTGATGACTGGTTATCATGCTGACATTCTGTGACATCAACATGTAGTAGTTTATTTGATCTAATCTATTTCACAATTAACCCTTTACCCAATGCAGACGATATCAAATTTTTTTAATTTAAATATCTTTTTTAATTTTTTTCGAAAAATTAAAAAAAAAACATATCATGTGACCACTCATTGGAACGAGCTCATTCCAAAGAGGGGTCACATGATATGGTTTGGTTAAAATTTTTCGAAATATAGTATTTTTCAGCTGCTGAATGTGCAGTTTAGGCTGGCGGATACGGGCGATTCATTGGGTAAAGGGTTAATGCCGCGATTATGCTCTCTGGAGTCAATCCCTTTCACTCCAAATGTCTTGTCCAATTTAATTACTGCTTTCATTGTCCGCATAATCTCGGGTGGGTTTAATACTTTTGTCTCACCTCGGACCTAGAATATTCATGTTACAGTCGCTTGCACAGTAGTGTAGAGCAGAGACAAATTATCTTGAGATTGATTTAAATGAATGAGTGTTAAAAGTCACTATCATGGCTCTACTGAAAAGTGCTGAAAGCCCCTTCAGTGGCTTTACAATTTATGCATCAGGTTGTTGCTTGCTCAGCAGTTAAATAAAAATGTGAATATAAAGTTGTTTTCTTACAATTTATTGGAGAGTGCCAATAGGCATGCTCCAATCAATTGCAACTAAACAATTATTTATCAACGTTATCTTGCTAAAAAAGAAGGGATAAGGCTATGCTTGCTTATAGCATGGTATCTTTGAAAGAAAATACCCTTGTTACAAATCACCTTTGGAAAATATTTTGGCACTGTACCAGCTAAGGAAGGTGTTGATACACTTGAATATGTGATAAAGATAAGCCATTTGATAAGCCTGAATATGTGATAAAGTTAAGCCATTTGCTCCAAGATGGGTTCGTCCAGATTTAGAGTGATTTTATCTGGGGGAAAAACAACACAAGTGTGCTCCAAGTGATGTTTGCAGGTGGATTAACAGCCCTTGGCAATGCAGTCCTCTTGTTTTATTTTTTTGTCCATCTGAACTGCTTGAGTGTAAGTGTTTCTTGATCTACAGTTAAAACTAGAAGTCCTGTCATGAATTGTGCGCTTATCTAGGCTTAGTTGCGTGTAGGAATTGCGCGCAATTGCCATATCGAATGGCACCCAAAGCATGGCAGGTTCTCCTTGTTACCCATAGCAAACACAAGCAATGTTCCTGCCAATGGACCTCCGGGTTACCCGGAGGTCCTTTGGCTGAAACTTTGATTGTGCACAGGCCGTATGTGCAGAATTTGATAGCCTTACCATCGTCATAACGCGTAGATTAACGCGCAAATCGACATGCTATTTGTGTGCATTTCAGGACAGGACTTCTGGTTTTAATTAACTGTAATCAAGAAAAATACCAGTTTTGTGATCACACTGCTGTACGCATATAATGTAGTTCTGAAATAGATTTCAAGGTGAAAATCACATTTTACAGTGATAGGGTGTGTCCTGTTTTATAGGTTATAGCTGAGTACACATTTCAATTCAATAGAAATGTTTCACATGGAAACTTGACATATCTCAGGTAGGCTTCTCTTTGTGACCTTTTTTTTTTACTTTACAGTACATGTACAATTATCTTATTCAAATAGAAATGATTGTAGTTGCAGTACATTAGATACTCACCAACACACATATAATAGTTTTTTCAATGGTAAAATAATTACTTGGTTCAGTCTTTCAATAGTTTCTCCGTAAATTCAAGTTTGTAAACTACATAGAGTCTTTCATTTTATAACGACTAGTAATTGCAGTAGGTTACAAGCCAGACACTTTTGTTTGCCACCAGAGAGTTTTTTAATTTTAATTTTAACCTTCTACGTAACAAAAAGGTTATATTCACACAATCCTTCAGTGTTGTGACTGTACTAGTACTGAAATGGTTAACCAGATAACCGGTTTGAAACCGGTTACCTCCCTAACAGGTTTGAAAAAAAGTCAACCGGTTATCCGAAATATCGACAGTGACCATCTGGAATTCAGGCCTGGCATTTTCAGGAGAGCGATTCATTCGCTCTTCTACTGCTGGCCTTAAAAAAACGAAGGAGGGTGAAAAATGGCCCTCCTAGCCTTACAAAATAATGATTACCACAGCAGCCTATTCCTAAAACCCACAGGTTTTCAGATCTCTGCTATGTTAGTGGTCTCGGCAATATGGCCACACTGCCCTTCCCACACCTCCGGGCCTTACCAAGGCCCGGAGGTGTGGAAGGGGCAGTATAGCCGTCTCACAGAAACTACCTGGTTAGCAGCTCCAAATAAAATGTACAAAGCCCACTAAGCAGAATTCATTAATAGTACAGCTTCATTTTGCCACTTTTAGTAAGCTTGAGTAGAGTGAGGCCTGATTCCATGGTTAAAACGTAGTAAATCTGCCGCTTTTCCTTTTGGATAGATTACGCCTCGAAGCCATGTTATATATTTTGAAAAATAAATAATCGATGTTGGTTTCAAGACTTTGTTAATGATCAGCAATTTCCGTGGGTGCTGAGTAACCGCGAAAACGCTTCCTTAGTACATTTATGTATAGAAACGAACGTTGTCGAGTACTCGACAACGTTCATTTGTATACACACTACGGAATAGTTTCTGTGAATACTGCTTTCCAATTCCTGTAGTTTTGATCCCAGATTCGGTGAAATAATGGCCACGGATAACCGGATATTAATCAGTTATAGCTCTCGGTTAGTCGGTTGTGAAAACGAGCCAACTGTTTCAGCCCTAGACTGTACATGTACAGTACAACCAATAATACAGTGAGTAACTACACTACAGTTGCCATGGACTGATCACTTTCCAAAGGTGGGCAATATGTCCACGGATGCATTAATATAAGATTTTAAATGCTAATTATGGGAATAATCATCAAAAATTTCATTAATGAATCTTCATTAATTAAAATTTTGCTGATGATGATTTTTATTACCTGGTAGACGCATGCGTGGACATCACCGCCCACCTATGGATTACGACCAGCCCATGGTGACTGTACTTTAAGGCCTATAATAACACTAATTTTACCATAATGTTAGCACAGTATGACAGTATTAAGGAACAAAAACTTAGGTAAGCACTTACATGTACAAAATAAGAAATAAAGGAGTGCTGTTTAGGTTTTAAAGCATGGAGATATTTTTAAATACTTCAGGCAAATTATGGGAGAATATTCTTGCAAATTATATTCTCACATTTTGCTGAGGATCGCTTCAACCCATTTTCATATTTGGTGCAATTGTGTATATAGTTTTAAGTTTGTTGATTTGTTCAGTAGGGTTTAGCATCACTTTCAACAGCTTGAGTCATATCATGTTAGACCATTTTACAGGTGGAGGGAATCAGAGTACCCAGAGAGAACCACCGAGTAATAGTGAGTAACTTTCGAGCTCTCTGATTTACCATTCCTGACACAAGCAGTTAGCTTTTGTTGAAAGTAAGTGTTACCCTGACATGTTGTACATCTATGCTTGACACCATCTATGCCCATGGTTCGTTTGCTTTAAGCCAATGTTAACCCATCTTGTACCAGGATGATAAATTTAAGAGTGTGACTGTTACACAGTATTGCTATGTGCTTCGCTATGGGTACTCTGGCTTCCTCAACATGTAAATTTGTACAACTCAGTATGACCCAGACTGTTATATCGTATATACAACACTGTCGACGACGATTGCTTTTCTGTGGCAAATTCCAGAAGATCATGCACTTGAAGCTTGAGATCCATTATATTCATTTTTGCGGCATTTCTCAGAAAATGCCATGTGTAATTTAGCTTGCTTTCAAATAGGTCTTTGGCTCGACACTGGGAAACTAAGAAGCCGAGTTAGTCAAGGAAACTTACCTCAAAGGGTGGTGGGAACCAGTGATAATGGGAAGACCGATAACAAGGGGTTGTAAACTATCATTTTAAGATGGGGACGTAAAACCTAAAACAGACGCCAAGAAAAAGGAAATACCGGTGCTTTTTCTCCTAACATGGAGGCCACATCCACATTTGCCGTTGTGCCCAAATTACACTGATCTAAATGTCTGATGGTGACACTCGGTGAGCTCTATCAAACAAGATATAATTGGTTAAATTCATAGTTAAAGAAGAGAAAAACAGAGTGATTGGAGAAAATTCTGTTGCATTACCAGAGTACTGGGGGTTAGAAATTAATTGGGACATTTATTTATACGTACAGTGGAACCCTGTTAATTGAATAGCCACTTTGCCAATGAAAATTATTCAATTAACAGGAGTATTCACTTAACTGGATTTGTGTCTTCTCCTGTATTCTAGAGATAAACTAAGCATTTATTCTATTATAACTTGTTTGACAGAGCTCCATGAGCCCTGTCAAACAACATATAATAGATTAAATGTCTGTTTTGTATGCATAGAGGCCAAAATAGGTCTATAAACCTAGACCTTAGATATTTGGCATGTGGATGTATCACCACGAGCCGGTGTGTCGTGTACCGTAGTGACCTTCATGTGACCTTGACCTTTGACCTGAAGGTCAGATTTATGTGCTTTTTAAGGGAAACTTTGTCCGGGGCATAACTTTTTTGTCTTTTGACCTAGACCTTAGATATTTGGTATGATTGTCAATATTATTCATAATTTTTAATATTATTATATAATTTGCAGTGCATTAAATAGAAAGGAATGGGAAACATGTTTTAGTGTGCTAAAACAGATTCTAATTATTTATTGGGGTTTAACAACACTTTCAACAGCCAGGGTCACTTCGTGTCGGACAGAGGAAGCCAAAGTATGCGAAGAGAACCACCGAGCACCTGCGCCACATGACCTATAACTTGTGCATTATTATCATTACAAATCATCAACCCAACTAAAGTAGACTGGTTGCCATGGAGTTTTGAAGTTTGGTCTTTTAAAAAAATATAACCAGAATAGGAGTCCATACCTACATGAACATGTTTTCTTGTCTATTCCAGGTTTATATTATCCAAAGTGTGATAAAATACCAAAATGTCTCTTAAACAACCACGTGGTGGTAGTGATGAGTCCTTGTTCAGGATTCCACCATACTATTATCTCCATGTATTGGATCAGAATACTAATGTTACCAAGATTGAAACTGGACCAAAAACCTATATCAGGCAGGACAATGAAAGGTAAGTCATTCGCAGGCCTGAAAATACCTATATCAGGCAGGACAATGAAAGGTAAGTCATTCGCAGGCCTGAAAATAAGCAGTCTGACATTTGCAGAATGAGGTCCCAAGAAGGTGAATTTGATGATTCTACCCCATACATTGGGCCAATTTATCCTCTAGGTACCTCTTTCTGTTTAGTTTTGATACCCTGATTCAGACTGAGGTTCACAGAGGGTAAATTTAGTGATGCTACCCTGCTGTGCCTTTTGTTGTTTGTGTATAAAAATATCGTGATATTCAGATATGAATGTGATGCAAATATTGCCCAAATAGTTTGTTATTAGCACATTCAGGTTTCCTCTTTATTGTAGACTGTACTGTAAGTTGTTAATCTTGCATTTTTTGCCAGAAAGACTTTACAATCTTTCGGCACTATATCAACTTGAAAGGTTGAGTATAATACATTCACATACACGTACACCACTGCACAAGTGACCATTACATGAATATCCCAGGTCCACGATATCTTCAATCAAGATCTAAGAGAAGTCGCCGACTAATATTGGCGATTGTTTCTCGAGTCAATGTCTGACACGATATTAAAATCGCCGTGATTCTCAGTCAAACAGATTACAGCAGTAATTAATTTCTAGGGCACCTGAGCGAAAAGGATGTACTTATTGTCATATTTTACATGGCTCTCACAATTTTGTGGTCAAAATACATGTATAACTCCACAATCTCAACTCGACGAAATGACGTTGGCCTTACCATAACCAACACTCATAAAATATTTACGTTTTTAATCAGTTAGAATATTTTTTTTTAAATTTTGACAAATTGCATCATTCCGACACAAACGTACATAAATTTGATTCAGAAAATTATTGATGACTGGTTATCATTCTGACATTCTGTGACATCAACATGCAGTAATTTGGTCTAATCTATTTCACATTTAATGCCGCGATTGTGCTCTCTGGAGTCAATCTCTTTCACTCCAAATGTCTTGTCCAAGTTAATTACTGCTTTCATTGTCCGCGTAATCTCGGGTGGGTTTATAATTTTGTCTCACCTTGGACCTAGGATATTCGTGTAACAGTCGCTTGCACAGTGGTGTATGAATAAAATGGCGTGATCTTTCATTTTTAAAAAGAATTTCTGCTAAAACAAATACCAAACAACTAATGTACGATGTTGCATTGGCAAGATCTCTCATTGTCAAGATCATGCATTAGATGTTTCTATTTATTTTGGTGGAATTCCTGTTAACCCTTTACCCAATGCAGACGATGTCAAAATTTATTATTTTAAATATCATTTTTTAAAATTTTTCAAAAAATTTCAAGAAAACCATATCATGTGACCCCCTCATTGGAACGAGCTCAATGAGCTCGTTCCAATGAGGGGGTCACATGATATGGTTTTGTAGAAATATTTTGAAAAATTAAATTTTTTCAGCTGCTCAATTTAAGTTAAGACTTGAAACAGCATGACTGGAAACAGAAAATGTGGAGAAGCATGACATCATCGTTTTTCCTGTGGGTTAACACCATGCTGTATATCATAACATCAGACAGGACAATTAAAGGTAAGATATATGAACATGTATACCATGGTTCATGTGTGGAGACAAATAGGGCTGCACAGTATTTCGATAAACCGAGATATACCAGTATTCAAACCAATATCGATTGAATACCGATGTAATTACAAAAATATCGGTTTATCGTCATTATTTATTTACCCACAATTTAATTTTCAAGATGTCTTGAGTTTTTAGCTCATCTTGACAAAGTCAGGCTGAGCTAATCTCATCGCTCTCCGTCCGTCGTGTCGTCCGTCGTCTGTCGTCTGTCGTCTGTTGTCCGTCAGCACCATGTTTTGGGTTTCTTCTCCAAAGCCACTGGGCCAATTCAAGTGAAAGTTTGTGTGAGTGATGGTCCCAAAGGGGCATTTCATTTTTGTTCAACTCAGCATGCCCAGCCCCATAGGAAGGGAGTGGGGGAAAATGCTCCAAAATATTTTAAAAATCTTCTTCTCAAGAACCAGTGTGTACAATGACTTGATATTTGCTTCGGAGCTTCAATATGAGGTGTAGAATCAAGTTTGTTCAAACGAAGTTCGTAAAGTAATATTTGGCTTTGTCATCGGAGGGGTAAGATTTTTGGCCCCGCCCAAAATTTCTATTTTCTGAACCGATGGTCCGGTATGAACCAAATTTGGTTTGTGGTAGTATTGGGTCATAAGTACTTGACCCATGCAAAAAAAAAAATTACCGCATCCCCATGGGAACCCTGGGAGCTAAAAATAGAAATATTTTCAAACACCCATATTTCCCAAACCCCACGGAACAGAGAGCTTTTATATGGTATGAAGTATCCTTACGACCAGTAGAATTGAATGGTAAAAAAAAATTGCCATCGGTTATGTTAGGGTGTTCTGTAATGGGCATCTAAAAAATGCTGAGTCAGCATATTTGCAAAAATTTAAAAAAATCTTTTCTCCAGAACCAATCATCAGAATCTTTTTATATTTGGTATACAGCATTCATAGGGGGTTCAGATAAAAGTTTGTAGAAATAAAGCTCATTGGTTCATATTTGGGCTCTCTACAGGAGCCCGAAGTTTTAACATAGGGTAATATGGGGAATATTCTTTAAAAATCTTCTTCTTCAGAACCACCAGTCAGAATCTTTTAATATTTGGTATACATCATTGTTATGAGGGTCAGATTCTAGATTGTTCAAACCAAGTCCCTAGGTTAATATTTGGGCTTCCTACGGAAGCCCAAATTTTATCTTTGTTCAATTTGGAGGGTAATTTAAAAAAATCTTCTACTTCAGATCCATCAGTCAGAATGCTTTGATATTTGGTATGCAACATCTCTATGGGGGTCAGATTCAAGTTTGTTCAAATCAAATCCCTAGGTATATATTTGGGCTCACTATGGTAGCCCAAATTTTTACTTAGTGCAATATGAGAAAATTTCTTTAAAAATCTTCTTCTTCAGATCCACCAGTCAGAATGCTTTCACATTTGGTATACAACATCTCTAGGGGGATCAGATTCAAGTTTGTTCAAATCGGATCCATAGGTCAATATTTGGGCTCGCTATGGTAGCCCAAATTTGAACTTAGTGCAATTCGAAGAAATTTCTTTACAATTTCTCTTCTTCAGATCCAACAGTCAGAATGCTTTCATATTCAGTACACAACATCACTAGGGAAGTCAGATTTAACTGTGTTCAAATCAAGAGCCTGGGTTAATATTTGGGCTCTCTATGGGAGCCGGGATTGGCCATTTTGCTGAAGAATTAAAAATGTTGTATTCAGTACCCTCTAGAGGTACTAAGATTAATCCACATTAGGTTGTATCAAGGGGCTTCATAGGGGAGTTCTACATTTTACTTATGATCAACTGAAGAAAAGGCATGATGCCCAGATTATTTTTGTCACTCCTGAGGGACTCAAGGATTGACAGTGTAGCCTATGGAGATGGCTTGCTTAATGTAGACTCATTCTTGGACTCTTTTTAAATTGTGTTCTGTACAAGATGAGCGCTTCAGGCCCCGTGGGGCCTCTTGTTAAAAAGAATTTCTGCTAAAATACATGTAAATACCAAACAACTAATGTACGATGTTGCATTGGCAAGATCTCTCATTGTCAAGATCATGCATTAGATGTTTCTATTTATTTTGGTGGAATTCCTGTTAACCCTTTACCCAATGCAGACGATGTCAAAATTTATTATTTCAAATATCATTTGTTTAAATTTTTCAAAAAATTTCAAGAAAACCATATCATGTGACCCCCTCATTGGAACGAGCTCAATGAGCTCGTTCCAATGAGGGGTCACATGATATGGTTTTTTGTAGAAATATTTTGAAAAATTTAATTTTTTCAGCTGCTCAATTGCGGGCAATTCGTTAGGTAAAGGGTTAAGATTTGAAACAGCATGACTGGAAACAGAAAATGTGGAAAAGCATGACATCATCGTTTTTCCTGTAGGTTAACACCATGCTGTATATCATAACATCAGACAGGACAATTAAAGGTAAGATATATGAACATGTATACCATGGTTCATGTGTGGAGACAAGTAGGGCTGCACAGTATTTCGATAAACCGATATATACCGGTATTCAAACCAATATCGATTGAATACCGGTGTAATTACAAAATTATCGGTTTATCGTCATTATTTATTTACCCACAATTTAATTTTCAAGTTGTCTTGGGTTTTTTAACTGTAGCTCAGAATGAATAATATCGCTTTACCCAAGGAATCATCCGCATGCGCCCACGTAATATACAAATTCAGCAGTTGAAAAAATAATTTTCAAAAATTTTAACAGAACTATATCATGTGACCCCTCATGTGAGGGGTCACAGGATATTGTTTTGCAGAAAGCTTGGGAAAAATTTGATTTAAAATAATAAATTTTGATCTCGTCTGCGTTGTGTAAAGGTTTTTCGAACCGCATCATCGAGGCATGCTGATTCGTTCCGACTGTGATGCCTCAAGTCTTGATTGCGGTACTAATGTTCAGATATTTGAACAGTTTTCGATATACCGGTATACTGCAGTATTTTTTTACCTGCGTCGCCAGCGGCAGAGCAGGTCTAGTAACTGCTCGACGCTGTCCATCCGTCAGTCTGTCAGTCTGCCTGAAACACTTTTTCCGTCAAGCTTTTCTTGGCTTCTATGAAAGGGAATGATTTTATATTTGGTCTGCTGCTTCATAATGATGAGTTGCATCATGTAAGCAATTTTCAGATCTGCCGTGCAGGCATGCAGCCACTTTCTGTTTGCCGATACTTTGAAATTTTACTGTACCCACTGAACATTGAAATTTTTCGTCAAACTTTTCTCGGCTTCTATGCAAGGGATTGATTTTATATTTCATCTGGAGCCTCATAATGATCAGTTGTATTGTGTATGCAATTTTCAGATCTTCCGTGCAGCCACTTCCTGTTTGCCGATTCAATTGCATGCAGCGACGCAGGTCCAGACCCGGTATTGGTCTTGGCTTGTTTAATACCGATACCGGCATTCTGTTTTGAATATAGTGCAGCCCTAGAGACAAGTCTGATCCAAGAATCTTCATCAGACAGAATTATGAAATGTAAAATATTTGGAGGACATACTTCTGTATGACACAATACTAGTCCAGTAATGAAGGCTCAAATGAGAGGTCATAAGCTAGGGTTTTCAGGCAAACATAGAATTTTTGCACGGAATGTACTGTACTGATCTTGTATATACTTGGTTAACTACAGTTAAAACTAGAAGTCCTGTCATGAAATGCGCACAAATAGTGCGTTGATATACGTGTTAATGTACGCGTTATGGCCCAAGTAAAGCTATCAAATTCAGTACATATGGCCTGTGCACAAGCAATGTTTCAGCCAATGGACCTCTGGGTAACCCGGGGGTCCATTGGCAGAAACATTGCATGTGATTGCTATGAGTAACCAGGAGAACCTGCCGTGCTTTGGATGCCATTCGATGTGGAAATTGCGCAATTAAGCCTAGATAAGCACACTATTCGTGACAGGACTTCTAGTTTTAACTGTAGCATACCTTTTTTGGGGTCCGTTGATTGCCGTGTGATGTGCGTGGTTCAGTACAGTGTCGCTAGACAGTTGGTGCCACAGAGAACTCTCTTGGCGTGGGTTCGAACACCCGCCATGCCATTGTAATTGAATTTTTAGTTAGTCAAAAATTTTTTTTGGCAAGTGTCATCTGCTTTCATGTTAGGAAAAGTGTTAAAAAGATACTTGTACCATCTCATTAGACACTGTAAGTTTCATTCTACAGTTGCTTCAGTGCTTTTACAGTAGAACCTGTCTTGAGAGACAACCCTTTCTCCAGACAAAAGTGGTCTCTCATGACAGGTCCATTACAGAGTAAAACAACCAAATGGTACTGGGTCACTGAAATCTCTTCAAAAGACAGGTGGTCTTTCATGGCAGTGGTCTCCCAAAACAGGTATTTTTATACTGTACCAATGACCCAGACTTAGCTGGTGCTAACTCTAAAAAATCTAGGGCCAAACACAAATTTTGCCCCCCAATCCCCAAAATTTGCATCTAAAACCAAAAGAAATCATGTCCTAAAGGACCTCCATACTTTGCCCCCACTGCGTATGCGCAGTGTCAAGGACGTTCCGAAATTGGCACCAATCACCATTCTTTGTTTGGCCCTTCATCAGTTAACATCTCACTGATCTTTGTGCTTGTAAATCTCAGTTTAAATGATGCCAGACACATAAATATTGGAGAAATGGTGATTCTAAGGAGGATAGAGAAGGAGGAGAGGAAAAAGGAGTGACAGAAAATAATCAGGGCTGTAACTTGAAATTTTGTTATAAAATTATGTCAAGTTGCCTATTTTTGAGGCATGGGCCTGTTGTTGTCATTCTTACTTTGAAGTTGCACTGCTTATTCAGTGTTTCCTCTCTCCTTATCCTGTAAGTCCCCCCTTGCTATTCTCCCATTCTTTTGGCTTATTTTTGAGTAAGATTACTCCTAAAATTTCTTGGGAGAATTAGCTTGGTTACAGAATGAATTCTGTTATTTTCCACATGTTTACGTTTTCACCCATGGGTGTTTAGACGTTGTGTTCTGCATCTACCATCTGATGTTCTGGAGATTCTTCTCTGGAAGTCTCTGTTTTGCATCAGATAGTGTGTAATTTTGATAACTGATTTCGGGCCAGTATTGTCAGTGCCTGGAGTCATGTTTTCTGGTGTTTATACACTTCTTGTTTACATTGGCAACAGTCTCTTTTGAGGGGGACTTTTTGCCTTTGGAGTAGTTTATCTCACTACAAGATACATTATTATTATCCGTAAGTGTTGCAATAATTATTTAAAATAATTTTAAAATTTTTGACCACACTTACCCTTGGGATCCATTGGGGCTCAGTGTTACTTTTCAGAAACTTGGGCTTCGCTGAAAAAATATTTTTCAAAAATTATTTTGAATTTCATTTGCTTTTTTCAATATTAATGGATCATGTTATTATGTATCTTTGTGTTTAGGGGTTTGTGCGAGTACTAGGACTTGTTGTTTTTTCACAATGAAAGGACATTGTTCAAATTGTAATAGGAAGAAATCTTCCTCTGACTTTCATGATCATTGTATTAATTGTAGTCAGTGTACTCGCACTAACTCCTGTTCAATATGTCAATATTGGGATGACAAACATTGGAAACGTGTGTTACGGTATGTTGTTAATGGAGAAGGGGCTATACCGGTCCTTTCTCCGCAGGGTCACTCTAGCCTATCAGTTTCTATTTTAGAGGAACAAGAACAGGGTGATGTTTCCATGTTATCTTCCAAGAGTGTGCTTCCGTCGTCACAATTGAATGAAGAGTTAGCGGCAAAAGTGCTCATGGAGATACGACAGTTGCCTAAGAGGTCCCTAGTAGGATCGACGGCGCTGTTGTCCGCTAGCTCGCCCGGTGTAGCATCCATTCACCGAATGGTTCGGCAGCCGGGTTCGTCCGTTGCGGTCCAGGAGGAAATGTTGGGTGATGCGAGCACTATAAATATACTAGGTGCACACCCAGTGACGGCAGATGTTAGGAGAGATCGGAGGAAGCCTTCTAGTCCGGTTCCTAGCTCGTCCAGGTCCAGTTGGGCCGCGAGCGAGAGAGGCCCCTCTCTCGTACAACAACATCAGGGACCTGATGTTGTGGTACAAAATGTGTCGCAAGCGGAGCACACGTCCGTCGCTCGGGACGCTCCGTTGTTTAGGCAGTCCGCGGAGACTGCGCAGGCTTCCTCATCCTCTCACCGGCGCACACGACCGCACATTGGCTACGTGACTGCGGAGATTCTACCAGCTTTGCCGATAAAGGATTCTTCGGTGACCAGGTCACACCATCCGGTAGCCAGGGACACGAGGCCGGTAGACTCCGGACGTTCGCATAGGAAGAGTATGCGGGAGTCAGTTGATGCGGAGCTTCCCGCGGCGAAGCAGCGAAAGACCGCCACTCCGCAGGCCTCGACGGACGTGCTTGCTTAGATAGCACAAATTATCGCAGCATCCCAGCAGCCGACAGAATCCGTGTCGGATCGGGAATTATCCGACGGCGCTGGGTCGGTACGCTCCGCCGAAGCATCGGGTGCGGACGACCGGGAGCATCGTGAGGTCCGACCGGATGGTGAAAGGGATACGGTTGACTTGGAGCTATCCCTTTCGGAACAACATAAAGCTGCCGTGGATTTTATCCGGCACTTCCTTCCTCACATTGTTCTGTCGGGCCAGACGGCTGCGGTTCCGGACAAGAGAATAATAGCGTCATTGGACACTGAATTCTTTGAGCGGTTCAGAGACATTGTCCCTGAGTTTCCGTCTCAGTCCAATAATGTCACAAGAACATTTGAATTATTGAACGACGCTATATTCAAGCTTGCTTCCAAAACAGGCAAAGCTGGTTTCTTGTCCTCCAATGCTCTTAACCTGCCTTTCATTAATGCAAGGAATAAATTCGATACGGCAGGTCAGGGTATTCCGAGAGTTCCTCTGCGTCTTGACAACGAGGCGGAAGACTTAGAATTGTCGTTACCGTCGTCTATGTCCGTTCCAACCACGGTGTTGGATACGACAATCACGTCTAACAGGGCCAGTTTAGACGCTTTATCTTACGCAGACCAGCTTACAAAGGCGTTATCACTGCGTCTTCAAGGGAAAGAATTCCAGGATATACAATCCTCATTAAGACTTCTTTCAAGGGCATTGGCTTATTCCACGTATAACTCCGCCCTTTCAGTGGCAAACCTGGAGTTGGTTAGACGTGACGCAGCCTTAGCTACATCCACACGCGTGGATAGTAAGGTGAAGAACTCTCTGAGTCGGTTCGGTCTCCGGAGAACTTCTATTCGACGGCAAGCTTTCTGCAATCTACGATAAAATTACGAAGAAAGCTTCAGATTCTCTATTGTTTAAATCTGCTTCCAAAAAGTCGGATACGACAGAGAAGAGTAAGACAGGCACTTCTGGGTCTAATGCGCCCAAGAAAGGTTCCTATAGAGGTTCCGTTGCTCCTCTTGGTCTTATTCAAGAGACCGTCAAGGCAGCGACTCTCGTGCGGGACGTCCTTCAGGCCGGGACAATCGGTCGGACGCCCCGAGGTCGACGGGATGAGGTGCGGGTCGTGGAGGACGTGGTTTCTCCTCCCGCAGGCCTCGCAGGTTCAGGAAGTAATGGCTTCAACCTCTATCGCGTTCCGGTTGGCGGAAGGTTGTCGAGTTTTTCAGAAGAGTGGGCGTCGATTACGGACGACCCTTGGGTGAGAGGGGTGATTTCGGAAGGTCTAAGAATATCCTTCAAACGAAAGCCTTCGTTAACTCGAAGTCCAAAATGGACTCAACTTCCGTCAAATCCGCAGAAAAGAGAAGCTCTCTTATCGGAGGTACAGTCTCTTTTAATGAAGAACGCGGTAGAGGTCGTAGAAGACCAGGAAACACCGGGATTCTACAGCCATCTGTTTCTGGTTCCCAAACCAGACGGCTTGTTCCGTCCAGTCATACATTTGAGCTGGATAAACAAGCTGATCATCGCTCCGAAATTTTATATGGAGACGATTCGGTCAGTCAGAGCGAGTATTCGGGTGAACGATTATGCTACAAGCATAGATCTCAAGGATGCGTACTTTCATGTCATGGTACATCCGACATTCAGAAAGTATCTACGCTTCGCAGTCCTAGGAGTTGTGTATCGATTCCGGGCGATGTGCTTCGGATTGAACCTAGCACCCTGGGCTTTCACTCGGGTAATGAACTCGGTAATGATGTATTTCCAAGCTCATTCGTCTGCGGTAATGTCGGCCTACCTGGACGACATTCTTCAGAGGTACGGCAACGAGTTAACGTTTCAGAACGATGTGCAGAATCTGCTTCTATTGCTCCGACGTCTCGGTTTTGTTATAAACGAGGAGAAGTCGGATCTGGTGCCATCCAAGTCATTCACTCATCTGGGAATGAGCTTCGAGATGCACAACAATCTCGTTCGTCTGCCGTTAACCAGAGCGAAATTAGTCAGTTGTTACGCTCGCTATTGTCTTCATGCAGACAAAGTCACAGCGAGGGAGTTTATGAGACTGATAGGTTTGTGCGGAGCCGCCGCGGATCTCATTCCGATGGGGCGGTTGCGCACTCGTCCTCTCCAAATTTTCTTAACTCAGAATTGGAGTGTGAAGATTCATTCGCTCGACATAGATGTTCTCTTGTCAGATCAAGTGAAACAAGAGATTCAGACTTGGGCAAACATTCAGTGGTTAACTCAGGGAGTTCCGCTGCAGTTGCCGGATCCGAGTTTTACCATTATGACGGATGCCAGTCAAACAGGTTGGGGTGCAACATTGATCCCAACGGATTCGAGATGCCAGGGTCCTTGGGATCCACAGTTCCTAACCAAGCACATAAACATCAAGGAAATGATGTCAATTTGGCTTGCATTACGTCATTGGATGGACATTATTCACAAAGCTCATGTGCAAATTCTGTCCGACAATACGACAGTAGTGGCGTATATACGGAACCAGGGAGGCACTCATTCCGTTCAGTTATTCAATCTAATGGAGAGAATCCTTCTGTTTGCTCTAGAACATCAGGTTCTACTTTCGGTCCGTCATATACCGGGTCGTCTGAATGTACTAGCAGACTCCCTTTCACGGAAGGGTCGCTTGTTGCCGTCGGAGTGGACTCTCAACAAACAAGTATTCAATCAGATTTGCTACCAGTGGGAACGGCCAATGATAGACTTATTTGCTACACATCTCAACAATCAGTTGCAGACGTATGTGTCACCGTGCCCGGATCCAAGAGCATTTGCAGTAGATGCTCTATCGATCTCATGGGACAGAATGATAGGATATGCATATCCTCCAGCACCGTTGATTCAGCAAATATTGCTAAAGATAAAACAATCTCAGTGCAAAATTCTGTTGGTAGCATCTCTGTCTCCACAGAGACCGTGGATAAATCTACTCAGGTGTCTGTTGTGGGACCTACCACGAAAGCTTCCTCCACGGGAGGATCTTCTTTCGCAGGGGAAACCGCGTGGACTTCATCACAACCCGCAAGGTCTCAACCTTCATGTTTTTCCGTTGTGCGGTCCTTCTTGCATGGCAAGCACTTTACAGGACGAGCAGTGGACGCAATTTCTAACTGTAGGAGGACCTTCTCTTCACTAAATTATGCGGCTAAGTGGAAGGTTTTTCGCCGTTGGTGTAGGGATCATTCTGTTGATATTTTTGATCCCTCCATACCAGACATTGCAAACTTTCTAGTATACTTGTTTGACGAAATCAAACTGCAGCCTGTTACTATTAAGGGTTATAGGTCTATGTTATCTGATACCTATGCACATCACGATAGTTTACAAATTGGATCTAATGTCTCTTTATCTAAGTTAGTTAGAAACTTCTAAATAGACCCAGAACTCTTAGGTTAATTCCTAAGTGGAATTTAGCTTGGGTTCTTCTTAAACTTAAGGAAAAGCCATTTGAGCCTCTTGGGACAGTGGATTTCAAATTCTTGTCGTATAAGACAGCTTTTCTCTTAGCTTTCTCTTCTGCTAGAAGAGTCAGTGAGCTTCATGCACTATCGGTGGACGATTCTCACTATCGTAGTGTCGGGAACACTATCACCTTCACTACTAATGTTGGATTTTTAGCTAAGAATCAGGCTCCTAATAAATATCCGGAACCTATTGTTATTAAGGCTCTTCAGTCTTCAGACGGGCGTAGGCCTTTACTCTGTCCTGTTAGAGCTTTACGCATTTATAAACAGAGATCTCAGTTTATCAGAAAGGGACGAAAACGTTTCTTTCTGTCTCTGATGCCTAATAGAAAGGACATTTCGGTCCATTCTATTGCTAGATGGATTCAATTAACTATCCGTTTTGCTTATGAAAGTTTATCTTCTTCCCAGCAGTCTGTGCTTAAGATTTCGGCTCATGAAGTAAGAGCTCTTTCTACATCTTGGGCTTATGCTAATAGTGTGGCTATTACAGATTTAATGAAGGCTGCTTATTGGTCTCAGCCATCCACATTCACAAATTTTTATCTCAGAAATATTGAGTCCATTTCTGGAGACCTGCATTGTTTAGGTCCGTTATCTGTTGCTCAGAATGTCGTCCACTAAACAGTTGCAACTATAGTTATACAGGCTTTCTGTTCCGGCAGTGACTCCGTCCTGCTGCCCTCTTCGCTCTGGGCTATTTGACCCAGGGCAAGGGGAAGGGGGGGGGGGGGGGTGTTCCCTTAGGTCACCTGCTTTATAGTGAAAAGCAAGGGAATTCCTTCTCCGGAGTCAGTAATTCTGAGTCGTTTCCGGGATGGTTTTAAAGTGTAATATTAATGTTAAAAATTCATTCATGTCATATTTTTAAAGTGTAGCTCGGTGTGAAGCATTTGTATATGTCAAGTGTCAAAGGGGCGTTAATATACAATCCTCGGACACTTTTAATGAATATAAAGAGTCTCAATTCTCTGGACTAACTTTATTTATTGGATTACTTTAAAAATAATTAGTATAATGGGTTATACTGGATGTTAATAGAGAACATGAATGTTATTGTGCTCAATTATGAAGGGTATTGTATCTTTCTAATTTATAATAAAATAAGAAAGATACATGTAAAGCCTAATACTCCTTTTCTCCTTGAGGGGTTCACTCTATATTATATAGTTGAGCTTATTGGATTTTCCTCTATGTCCTAGGCCCTCCAGCCTTTTTACTATTCAGCTAAGTCTGGGTCATTGGTACAGTATAAAAATGTTAAAATATTTATAGTAATTTATATATTTTTTATACTTACCAATGACCCAGACGGGGATGGCCCTCCCAGGAGTTGGGAACTCTTACCTCCCCACTGAGTACATAGCGCTGACCAGGCACTGCCAGTAAGAATGGTGATTGGCGCCAATTTCGGAACGTCCTTGACACTGCGCATGCGCAGTGGGGGCAAAGTATGGAGGCCCTTTAGGACATGATTTCTTTTGGTTTTAGATGCAAATTTTGGGGATTGGGGGGCAAAATTTGTGTTTGGCCCTAGATTTTTTAGAGTTAGCACCAGCTAAGTCTGGGTCATTGGTAAGTATAAAAAATATATAAATTACTATAAATTTTTTAACTTTTAGCTCACCTGACTGAACGAGCTTAAGTGATCACTTTTTGTCCGTCGTCCATCCTGAGTGAACTTTACATTATCGACTTCTCATAAACCACAGGGCCGAATTGAACCAAATTTGATGTGCATGTTCCTTATCATATGTCAATTCACGTTTGTTCAAATAAAGTTGCTACGCCCACAGGGGGCAACACAAGGGACATTCTTCTGATAGCACCCATAAATTGTTTTCCAAAATTCTCCAGAACCATCAGTTAGAATCTTTTGATATTTGGTATATAACATCTCTAGGGAGGTCAGATTCAAGTTTGTTCAGATTGAGTCCCTGGGTTAATAATTGTGCTCCCTGTAGGAGCCCAAATTTTAACTTCATGAAATATGAGTAAATTTCTTTAAAAATCTTCGTCTTCAGATCCAATTTTTAATAATAATAATCTACAGAATAGCATGGGTGGTGGAGTATTAAGTCCCTTGAGTGCAAGAAGGCTTTGCAATGATTGTTGCAATTGAAGGACAATTTTATTAACTTGTGTACAATATCACACATAAACCATTCAATTTTTATTTTATTAAGTTTGTGTTGGTTATAAAGAGAGAGCATATGTCTGCTAAAAAGACCATGCAGTGGGGCCTGAGAAACAAATTTTTAACTTTTTTAGGCCTAATACTTTTTTTCTACAAAGGAGACAGCTGTCTAGTGTCTACATGCAGTGTTCGTCTCTTGGGGTCTACAATTTTATTCTATATGTATGATTCCAATCATTGATAGCAGATTTTCACACAACTTGTAAAACACACCAGATGTGCACATTTAATTCTCACAGCAGGAGATACCTGTAAACATTCAATTTGATTCAACAGATTGGAACTTGTTATAATATTACTCCATCACTGTACAGTATTGTTTAACCTTTACTTTAGCACAAGTTTGTTGTACCTGTACATGTAGTGAAACCCTGTTAATTAATAGCTACTTTGCCAGAGAAAAATATTCCATGGAGGAGATGAGTATTTGGCATGTTGGATCATGTGTGTGGGGCATACATCACCTTTGTTTCCAACATAAAACACATGTCATGGATGCACAAATTGAAATTTTAAGATAACCTCACAAAGGTTGTGCAAAAAAATTTGCATAACCGTTTTGAGCCAAGATAACCCTAATCCCATTGTCAAAATTGGCTCACTGGCCATTGTCTTATTACAAGTGACGGAAGAGAGTGCCTGAAGGTACTCTCCCATAAATTGTGACAAGGTAAATCCACACATACTTGATAATTTCCCTTCAAAGATAATGTTCAACCAATGATCGGAACCAGCCATCACAATCGGCTGATTGTGGGCAATCAAATCCCAATGGCTATGGCTCCTGGAACATCGGTTCAGCCGATTGTTACCAAGCATTTTCTGATGATTCATTAACCGCATTTTATTATCTTCTGCAATTGTTCAATTGTTAACCCTTTACCTAACATGAAAAGCAGACGACAACTTCAAAACAAATTTGTGAATAACTAATTTTTTTCATTTTTTGTCTCAAAAACATAGGTTATGACCCCTCATTGGAATGAGCTCAACGAGCTCGTTCCAATGAGGGATCATAACCTATGTTTTTGAGACAAAAAAAGAATAAAAATTAATTGGCGATTTTTGAGAACTGCACTGGCCAGTTTTGGCTGTTACGTTAGGTAAAGGGTTAATGTAAATGATGTCACCGATATCATTCAGTAAAGTTGAAAAACCTCCACAATGTGTATTCATAATCTCTCTAGATGCCCCTTTAAGGGATATACAACTTAAAAGACATGAAAAGCTTACAGTTCATACCAGAAAAGTGAAGGTTGCACTCCATTGACTCAGATGGCATTAAAATTACCAGTTGCATGCACTTGGGCAGTAAACGTTCCTCTGAGAGCCACCTTTACCGCCCATGGTAATTTTACTGCGACCTGAGTCAACAATGTTTAACACCATGAAAAATGTTCAGTTTAACGTCGTTCTTTCGAGCCTTGACTTGTCTAGTGGTGCATGGTATTAGAATCAAAATCCACATCAGAATCGGCAGATTGTGAGCTCAAATAACTGGTAATCAGTCAGCGACCAAATCTGGTAATCAGTTGAACACTATTCAAAGATGATATGAATGCACAAAAATGAAGCCTCTAAGTTGTGGCACCTACACTAAAGACCAAATACAGTTAAAACTAGAAGTCCTGTCACGAACTGTGCGCTTATCTAGGCTTCATTGCGCGTAGGAATTGCGCGCAATTGCCATATCGAATGGCATCCAAAGCATGGCAGGTTCTCCTGGTAACTCATAGCAAACGCGGGCAATGTTTCTGCCAATGGACCTCCGGGTTACCCGGAGGTCCATTGGCTGAAACATTGCTTGTGTACAGGCCATATTTACAGAATTTGATAGCCTCACTATGGTCATATCGCATAGATTAGCGCGCATATCAACATGCTATTTGTGCGCATTTCAGGACAGGACTTTTAGTTTTAACTGTATGTGCTTCCTGCTAGCACTATACTAGTTAATGAACACAAATTTAAAATATCTACATCCCAAGCCTGGAAATAACTAGCGAATGATTGTTTTAAATTACGTGGGGGCTACGTCAGTTAAAAAATATATGAACGAACTGCAGGTTACAATATTTGTAAGGTTTTATTGGTAAATATTTATTTTTCTTTTAAAAAGATTATCAAATTCAGTTTGTTTTAAAAAATAAAAAGCTGTATTAGGTAAAGGGTTAACTTATGTTATCAGTACACAACAGGAGTTCAAACATGTTGGTTTCCAAAGATCCTGTAACACTCATAGTAGGTATGGATTCTTGCAACTACACTACTGCGCAAGTGACCATTACATGAATATAGCAAGTCCACGATATCTTCACTCAAGATCTAAGAGAAGTTGCCGACTAATCTTGGCGATTGTTTCTCGAGTCAATATCCGACATGATATTTAAATCGCCGTGATTCTCAGTCAAACAGATTACAGCAGTAATTAATTTCTATGGCACCTGTGTGAAAAGGATGTACATGTACTTATTGTCATATTTTACATGACTCTCACATACCATTACCAACACTCAAAATATTTACATTTTTAATCAGAATATTTTTTTAAAAATTTTGACAAATTACAACATTCCGACACAAGCGTACATAAATTTGATTCAGAAAATTATTTGATGACTGATTATCATTCTGACATTCTGTGACATCAACATGCAGTAGTTTATTTGGTCTAATCTATTTCACAATTAACCCTTTACCCAACGCAGACGATATCAAATTTTTTTAATTTAAATATCTTTTTTAATTTTTTTTTAAAAATTTCAACAAAACCATATCACGTGACCCTCATTGGAACAAGCTCTTCGAGCTCGTTCCAAAGAGGGGTCACATGATACGGTTTTATTAAAATTTTCCAAAAAATAATATTTTTTCAGCTGCTGAATCTGCAGATTAGGCGGGCAGATGCGGGCAATTCGTTGGGTAAAGGGTTAATGCCGCGATTATGCTCTCTGGAGTCAATCCCTTTCACTCCAAATGTCTTGTCCAATTTAATTACTGCTTTCATTGTCCGCGTAATCTCGGGTGGGTTTAATACTTTTGTCTCACCTCGGACCTAGGATATTCATGTAACAGTCGCTTGCGCAGTAGTGTATTTTTGTGAGAGTCTGAATGGATTCTCCCAAATTTAGAGGAAATATAAACCCTGGTTTGTACATTTATCTATAATACTTTCTTAATACAACCAGATTTAAAGAACAACTCATTGGGTGTCTTGGGGATAATCTACACTCCACGCACTGCAGTTTTGACAAACTTATTTTCTTCCATAATAACTGATCAGTCACATTTGTTATTGTTTTGATAGAATTGTAACGGGACCAGAGAAAATGGTTACAGTTCCACCACGACACTATTGTGTGATTGAGAATCCAGTAATGCGAGGTGCTGATGGAAAAGTACAAGTTGATAAATTAAATCAAATCAGACTGTTACATGCTGATCAAGAGATTCGATTAGCTCAGGATCCTTTCCCGTTATTTCCAGGAGAAGTTCTAAAACAGGTAAGATTCTATTCATGGACTTAACTTTGTTACACAGTAAGCAATAATTTTATACATCTATACTCATGGACTGAACTTTGTTACACAGTAAGCAATAATTGTACACATCTATACTCATGGACTAAACTTTGTTACACAGTAAGCAATAATTTTACACATCTATACTCATGGACTGAACTTTGTTACACAGTAAGCAATAATTTTACACATCTATACTCATGGACTGAACTTTGTTACACAGTAAGCAATAATTTTACTCATGGACTGAACTTTGTTACACAGTAAGCAATAATTTTATACATCTATACTCATGGACTGAACTTTGTTACACAGTAAGCAATAATTTTATACATCTATACTCATGGACTGAACTTTGTTACACAGTAAGCAATAATTTTACTCATGGACTGAACTTTGTTACACAGTAAGCAATAATTTTATACATCTATACTCATGGACTGAACTTTGTTACACAGTAAGCAATAATTTTATACATCTATACTCATGGACTGAACTTTGTTACACAGTAAGCAATAATTTTACTCATGGACTGGACTTTGTTACACAGTAAGCAATAATTTTACACATCTATACTCATGGACTGAACTTTGTTACACAGTAAGCAGTAATTTTACTCATGGACTGAACTTTGTTACACAGTAAGCAATAATTTTACACATCTATACTCATGGACTGAACTTTGTTACACAGTAAGCAATAATTTTACTCATGGACTGGACTTTGTTACACAGTAAGCAATAATTTTACACATCTATACTCATGGACTGAACTTTGTTACACAGTAAGCAATAATTTTACACATCTATACTCATGGACTTAACTTTGTTACACAGTAAGCAATAATTTTACACATCTATACTCATGGAATGAACTTTGTTACACAGTAAGCAATAATTTTACACATCTATACTCATGGACTGAACTTTGTTACACAGTAAGCAATAATTTTATACATCTATACTCATGGACTGAACTTTGTTACACAGTAAGCAATAATTTTATACATCTATACTCATGGACTTAACTTTGTTACACAGTAAGCAATAATTTTACTCATGGACTGAACTTTGTTACACAGTAAGCAATAATTTTACACATCTATACTCATGGACTGAACTTTGTTACACAGTAAGCAATAATTTTATACATCTATACTCATGGACTGAACTTTGTTACACAGTAAGCAATAATTTTACTCATGGACTGAACTTTGTTACACAGTAAGCAATAATTTTACACATCTATACTCATGGACTGAACTTTGTTACACAGTAAGCAATAATTTTATACATCTATACTCATGGACTGAACTTTGTTACACAGTAAGCAATAATTTTACTCATGGACTGAACTTTGTTACACAGTAAGCAATAATTGTACACATCTATACTCATGGACTGAACTTTGTTACACAGTAAGCAATAATTGTACACATCTATACTCATGGACTGAACTTTGTTACACAGTAAGCAATAATTTTATACATCTATACTCATGGACTGAACTTTGTTACACAGTAAGCAATAATTTTACACATCTATACTCATGGACTGAACTTTCTTACACAGTAAGCAATAATTTTATACATCTATACTCATGGACTGAACTTTGTTACACAGTAAGCAATAATTTTATACATCTATACTCATGGACTGAACTTTGTTACACAGTAAGCAATAATTTTATACATCTATACTCATGGACTGAACTTTCTTACACAGTAAGCAATAATTTTACTCATGGACTGAACTTTGTTACACAGTAAGCAATAATTTTACTCATGGACTGAACTTTGTTACACAGTAAGCAATAATTTTACACATCTATACTCATGGACTGAACTTTGTTACACAGTAAGCAATAATTTTACTCATGGACTGAACTTTGTTACACAGTAAGCAATAATTTTACACATCTATACTCATGGACTGAACTTTGTTACACAGTAAGCAATAATTTTATACATCTATACTCATGGACTGAACTTTCTTACACAGTAAGCAATAATTTTACTCATGGACTGAACTTTCTTACACAGTAAGCAATAATTTTACTCATGGACTGAACTTTGTTACACAGTAAGCAATAATTTTACACATCTATACTCATGGACTGAACTTTGTTACACAGTAAGCAATAATTGTACACATCTATACTCATGGACTGAACTTTGTTACACAGTAAGCAATAATTTTATACATCTATACTCATGGACTGAACTTTGTTACACAGTAAGCAATAATTTTACTCATGGACTGAACTTTGTTACACAGTAAGCAATAATTTTATACATCTATACTCATGGACTGAACTTTGTTACACAGTAAGCAATAATTTTATACATCTATACTCATGGACTGAACTTTGTTACACAGTAAGCAATAATTTTATACATCTATACTCATGGACTGAACTTTGTTACACAGTAAGCAATAATTTTACACATCTATACTCATGGACTGAACTTTGTTACACAGTAAGCAATAATTTTATACATCTATACTCATGGACTGAACTTTCTTACACAGTAAGCAATAATTTTACTCATGGACTGAACTTTGTTACACAGTAAGCAATAATTTTACTCATGGACTGAACTTTGTTACACAGTAAGCAATAATTTTACACATCTATACTCATGGACTGAACTTTGTTACACAGTAAGCAATAATTTTACTCATGGACTGAACTTTGTTACACAGTAAGCAATAATTTTACACATCTATACTCATGGACTGAACTTTGTTACACAGTAAGCAATAATTTTATACATCTATACTCATGGACTGAACTTTCTTACACAGTAAGCAATAATTTTACTCATGGACTGAACTTTGTTACACAGTAAGCAATAATTTTACTCATAGACTGAACTTTGTTACACAGTAAGCAATAATTTTACACATCTATACTCATGGACTGAACTTTGTTACACAGTAAGCAATAATTTTACTCATGGACTGAACTTTGTTACACAGTAAGCAATAATTTTACACATCTATACTCATGGACTGAACTTTGTTACACAGTAAGCAATAATTTTATACATCTATACTCATGGACTGAACTTTCTTACACAGTAAGCAATAATTTTATACATCTATACTCATGGACTGAACTTTGTTACACAGTAAGCAATAATTTTACACATCTATACTCATGGACTGAACTTTGTTACACAGTAAGCAATAATTTTATACATCTATACTCATGGACTGAACTTTCTTACACAGTAAGCAATAATTTTACTCATGGACTGAACTTTGTTACACAGTAAGCAATAATTTTACACATCTATACTCATGGACTGAACTTTGTTACACAGTAAGCAATAATTTTATACATCTATACTCATGGACTGAACTTTGTTACACAGTAAGCAATAATTTTATACATCTATACTCATGGACTGAACTTTCTTACACAGTAAGCAATAATTTTATACATCTATACTCATGGACTGAACTTTGTTACACAGTAAGCAATAATTTTATACATCTATACTCATGGACTGAACTTTGTTACACAGTAAGCAATAATCTTATACATCTATACTCATGGACTGAACTTTCTTACACAGTAAGCAATAATTTTACTCATGGACTGAACTTTCTTACACAGTAAGCAATAATTTTACTCATGGACTGAACTTTGTTACACAGTAAGCAATAATTTTATACATCTATACTCATGGACTGAACTTTGTTACACAGTAAGCAATAATTTTATACATCTATACTCATGGACTGAACTTTGTTACACAGTAAGCAATAATTTTATACATCTATACTCATGGACTGAACTTTCTTACACAGTAAGCAATAATTTTATACATCTGTACTCATGGACTGAACTTTGTTACACAGTAAGCAATAATTTTACTCATGGACTGAACTTTCTTACACAGTAAGCAATAATTTTACTCATGGACTGAACTTTGTTACACAGTAAGCAATAATTTTACTCATGGACTGAACTTTGTTACACAGTAAGCAATAATTTTACACATCTATACTCATGGACTGAACTTTGTTACACAGTAAGCAATAATTGTACACATCTATACTCATGGACTGAACTTTGTTACACAGTAAGCAATAATTTTATACATCTATACTCATGGACTGAACTTTGTTACACAGTAAGCAATAATTTTACTCATGGACTGAACTTTGTTACACAGTAAGCAATAATTTTATACATCTATACTCATGGACTGAACTTTGTTACACAGTAAGCAATAATTTTACTCATGGACTGAACTTTGTTACACAGTAAGCAATAATTTTACACATCTATACTCATGGACTGAACTTTGTTACACAGTAAGCAATAATTTTACACATCTATACTCATGGACTGAACTTTGTTACACAGTAAGCAATAATTTTATACATCTATACTCATGGACTGAACTTTCTTACACAGTAAGCAATAATTTTACTCATGGACTGAACTTTGTTACACAGTAAGCAATAATTTTACTCATGGACTGAACTTTGTTACACAGTAAGCAATAATTTTACACATCTATACTCATGGACTGAACTTTGTTACACAGTAAGCAATAATTTTACACATCTATACTCATGGACTGAACTTTGTTACACAGTAAGCAATAATTTTATACATCTGTACTCATGGACTGAACTTTCTTACACAGTAAGCAATAATTTTACTCATGGACTGAACTTTCTTACACAGTAAGCAATAATTTTACTCATGGACTGAACTTTGTTACACAGTAAGCAATAATTTTACACATCTATACTCATGGACTGAACTTTGTTACACAGTAAGCAATAATTTTATACATCTATACTCATGGACTGAACTTTGGTACACAGTAAGCAATAATTTTACACATCTATACTCATGGACTGAACTTTGGTACACAGTAAGCAATAATTTTACACATCTATACTCATGGACTGAACTTTGTTACACAGTAAGCAATAATTTTACACATCTATACTCATGGACTGAACTTTGTTACACAGTAAGCAATAATTTTATACATCTATACTCATGGACTGAACTTTGTTACACAGTAAGCAATAATTTTACTCATGGACTGAACTTTGTTACACAGTAAGCAATAATTTTATACATCTATACTCATGGACTGAACTTTGTTACACAGTAAGCAATAATTTTACACATCTATACTCATGGACTGAACTTTGTTACACGGTAAGCAATAATTTTACTCATGGACTGAACTTTGTTACACAGTAAGCAATAATTTTACACATCTATACTCATGGACTGAACTTTGTTACACAGTAAGCAATAATTTTATACATCTATACTCATGGACTGAACTTTCTTACACAGTAAGCAATAATTTTATACATCTATACTCATGGACTGAACTTTGTTACACAGTAAGCAATAATTTTACTCATGGACTGAACTTTGTTACACAGTAAGCAATAATTTTACACATCTATACTCATGGACTGAACTTTGTTACACAGTAAGCAATAATTTTACTCATGGACTGAACTTTCTTACACAGTAAGCAATAATTTTACTCATGGACTGAACTTTGTTACACAGTAAGCAATAATTTTACTCATGGACTGAACTTTGTTACACAGTAAGCAATAATTTTACACATCTATACTCATGGACTGAACTTTGTTACACAGTAAGCAATAATTTTATACATCTATACTCATGGACTGAACTTTCTTACACAGTAAGCAATAATTTTACTCATGGACTGAACTTTGTTACACAGTAAGCAATAATTTTACTCATAGACTGAACTTTGTTACACAGTAAGCAATAATTTTACACATCTATACTCATGGACTGAACTTTGTTACACAGTAAGCAATAATTTTACTCATGGACTGAACTTTGTTACACAGTAAGCAATAATTTTACACATCTATACTCATGGACTGAACTTTGTTACACAGTAAGCAATAATTTTATACATCTATACTCATGGACTGAACTTTCTTACACAGTAAGCAATAATTTTATACATCTATACTCATGGACTGAACTTTGTTACACAGTAAGCAATAATTTTACACATCTATACTCATGGACTGAACTTTGTTACACAGTAAGCAATAATTTTATACATCTATACTCATGGACTTAACTTTGTTACACAGTAAGCAATAATTTTATACATCTATACTCATGGACTGAACTTTGTTACACAGTAAGCAATAATTTTACTCATGGACTGAACTTTGTTACACAGTAAGCAATAATTTTACACATCTATACTCATGGACTGAACTTTGTTACACAGTAAGCAATAATTTTATACATCTATACTCATGGACTGAACTTTGTTACACAGTAAGCAATAATTTTATACATCTATACTCATGGACTGAACTTTCTTACACAGTAAGCAATAATTTTATACATCTATACTCATGGACTGAACTTTGTTACACAGTAAGCAATAATTTTATACATCTATACTCATGGACTGAACTTTGTTACACAGTAAGCAATAATTTTATACATCTATACTCATGGACTGAACTTTCTTACACAGTAAGCAATAATTTTACTCATGGACTGAACTTTCTTACACAGTAAGCAATAATTTTACTCATGGACTGAACTTTGTTACACAGTAAGCAATAATTTTATACATCTATACTCATGGACTGAACTTTGTTACACAGTAAGCAATAATTTTATACATCTATACTCATGGACTGAACTTTGTTACACAGTAAGCAATAATTTTATACATCTATACTCATGGACTGAACTTTCTTACACAGTAAGCAATAATTTTATACATCTATACTCATGGACTGAACTTTGTTACACAGTAAGCAATAATTTTACTCATGGACTGAACTTTCTTACACAGTAAGCAATAATTTTACTCATGGACTGAACTTTGTTACACAGTAAGCAATAATTTTACTCATGGACTGAACTTTGTTACACAGTAAGCAATAATTTTACACATCTATACTCATGGACTGAACTTTGTTACACAGTAAGCAATAATTGTACACATCTATACTCATGGACTGAACTTTGTTACACAGTAAGCAATAATTTTATACATCTATACTCATGGACTGAACTTTGTTACACAGTAAGCAATAATTTTACTCATGGACTGAACTTTGTTACACAGTAAGCAATAATTTTATACATCTATACTCATGGACTGAACTTTGTTACACAGTAAGCAATAATTTTACTCATGGACTGAACTTTGTTACACAGTAAGCAATAATTTTACACATCTATACTCATGGACTGAACTTTGTTACACAGTAAGCAATAATTTTACACATCTATACTCATGGACTGAACTTTGTTACACAGTAAGCAATAATTTTATACATCTATACTCATGGACTGAACTTTCTTACACAGTAAGCAATAATTTTACTCATGGACTGAACTTTGTTACACAGTAAGCAATAATTTTACTCATGGACTGAACTTTGTTACACAGTAAGCAATAATTTTACACATCTATACTCATGGACTGAACTTTGTTACACAGTAAGCAATAATTTTACACATCTATACTCATGGACTGAACTTTGTTACACAGTAAGCAATAATTTTATACATCTGTACTCATGGACTGAACTTTCTTACACAGTAAGCAATAATTTTACTCATGGACTGAACTTTCTTACACAGTAAGCAATAATTTTACTCATGGACTGAACTTTGTTACACAGTAAGCAATAATTTTACACATCTATACTCATGGACTGAACTTTGTTACACAGTAAGCAATAATTTTATACATCTATACTCATGGACTGAACTTTGGTACACAGTAAGCAATAATTTTACACATCTATACTCATGGACTGAACTTTGGTACACAGTAAGCAATAATTTTACACATCTATACTCATGGACTGAACTTTGTTACACAGTAAGCAATAATTTTACACATCTATACTCATGGACTGAACTTTGTTACACAGTAAGCAATAATTTTATACATCTATACTCATGGACTGAACTTTGTTACACAGTAAGCAATAATTTTACTCATGGACTGAACTTTGTTACACAGTAAGCAATAATTTTATACATCTATACTCATGGACTGAACTTTGTTACACAGTAAGCAATAATTTTACACATCTATACTCATGGACTGAACTTTGTTACACGGTAAGCAATAATTTTACTCATGGACTGAACTTTGTTACACAGTAAGCAATAATTTTACACATCTATACTCATGGACTGAACTTTGTTACACAGTAAGCAATAATTTTATACATCTATACTCATGGACTGAACTTTCTTACACAGTAAGCAATAATTTTATACATCTATACTCATGGACTGAACTTTGTTACACAGTAAGCAATAATTTTACTCATGGACTGAACTTTGTTACACAGTAAGCAATAATTTTACACATCTATACTCATGGACTGAACTTTGTTACACAGTAAGCAATAATTTTACTCATGGACTGAACTTTGTTACACAGTAAGCAATAATTTTACTCATGGACTGAACTTTGTTACACAGTAAGCAATAATTTTATACATCTATACTCATGGACTGAACTTTGTTACACAGTAAGCAATAATTTTATACATCTATACTCATGGACTGAACTTTGTTACACAGTAAGCAATAATTTTATACATCTATACCCATGGACTGAACTTTGTTACACAGTAAGCAATAATTTTACACATCTATACTCATGGACTGAACTTTGTTACACAGTAAGCAATAATTTTACACATCTATACTCATGGACTGAACTTTGTTACACAGTAAGCAATAATTTTACTCATGGACTGAACTTTGTTACACAGTAAGCAATAATTTTACACATCTATACTCATGGACTGAACTTTGTTACACAGTAAGCAATAATTTTACACATCTATACTCATGGACTGAACTTTGTTACACAGTAAGCAATAATTTTATACATCTATACTCATGGACTTAACTTTGTTACACAGTAAGCAATAATTTTACTCATGGACTGAACTTTGTTACACAGTAAGCAATAATTTTATACATCTATACTCATGGACTGAACTTTGTTACACAGTAAGCAATAATTTACACATCTATACTCATGGACTGAACTTTGTTACACAGTAAGCAATAATTTTATACATCTATACTCATGGACTGAACTTTGTTACACAGTAAGCAATAATTTTACACATCTATACTCATGGACTGAACTTTGTTACACAGTAAGCAATAATTTTACACATCTATACTCATGGACTGAACTTTGTTACACAGTAAGCAATAATTTTACACATCTATACTCATGGACTTAACTTTGTTACACAGTAAGCAATAATTTTACACATCTATACTCATGGACTGAACTTTGTTACACAGTAAGCAATAATTTTATACATCTATACTCATGGACTGAACTTTGTTACACAGTAAGCAATAATTTTATACATCTATACCCATGGACTGAACTTTGTTACACAGTAAGCAATAATTTTACACATCTATACTCATGGACTGAACTTTGTTACACAGTAAGCAATAATTTTACTCATGGACTGAACTTTGTTACACAGTAAGCAATAATTTTACACATCTATACTCATGGACTGAACTTTGTTACACAGTAAGCAATAATTTTACACATCTATACTCATGGACTGAACTTTGTTACACAGTAAGCAATAATTTTATACATCTATACTCATGGACTGAACTTTGTTACACAGTAAGCAATAATTTTATACATCTATACTCATGGACTGAACTTTCTTACACAGTAAGCAATAATTTTATACATCTATACTCATGGACTGAACTTTCTTACACAGTAAGCAATAATTTTACTCATGGACTGAACTTTCTTACACAGTAAGCAATAATTTTACTCATGGACTGAACTTTGTTACACAGTAAGCAATAATTTTACACATCTATACTCATGGACTGAACTTTGTTACACAGTAAGCAATAATTTTATACATCTATACTCATGGACTGAACTTTGGTACACAGTAAGCAATAATTTTACACATCTATACTCATGGACTGAACTTTGGTACACAGTAAGCAATAATTTTACACATCTATACTCATGGACTGAACTTTGTTACACAGTAAGCAATAATTTTACACATCTATACTCATGGACTGAACTTTGTTACACAGTAAGCAATAATTTTATACATCTATACTCATGGACTGAACTTTGTTACACAGTAAGCAATAATTTTACTCATGGACTGAACTTTGTTACACAGTAAGCAATAATTTTATACATCTATACTCATGGACTGAACTTTGTTACACAGTAAGCAATAATTTTACACATCTATACTCATGGACTGAACTTTGTTACACGGTAAGCAATAATTTTACTCATGGACTGAACTTTGTTACACAGTAAGCAATAATTTTACACATCTATACTCATGGACTGAACTTTGTTACACAGTAAGCAATAATTTTATACATCTATACTCATGGACTGAACTTTGTTACACAGTAAGCAATAATTTTATACATCTATACTCATGGACTGAACTTTGTTACACAGTAAGCAATAATTTTACTCATGGACTGAACTTTGTTACACAGTAAGCAATAATTTTATACATCTATACTCATGGACTGAACTTTGTTACACAGTAAGCAATAATTTTATACATCTATACTCATGGACTGAACTTTGTTACACAGTAAGCAATAATTTTATACATCTATACCCATGGACTGAACTTTGTTACACAGTAAGCAATAATTTTACACATCTATACTCATGGACTGAACTTTGTTACACAGTAAGCAATAATTTTACACATCTATACTCATGGACTGAACTTTGTTACACAGTAAGCAATAATTTTACTCATGGACTGAACTTTGTTACACAGTAAGCAATAATTTTACACATCTATACTCATGGACTGAACTTTGTTACACAGTAAGCAATAATTTTACACATCTATACTCATGGACTGAACTTTGTTACACAGTAAGCAATAATTTTATACATCTATACTCATGGACTTAACTTTGTTACACAGTAAGCAATAATTTTACTCATGGACTGAACTTTGTTACACAGTAAGCAATAATTTTATACATCTATACTCATGGACTGAACTTTGTTACACAGTAAGCAATAATTTACACATCTATACTCATGGACTGAACTTTGTTACACAGTAAGCAATAATTTTATACATCTATACTCATGGACTGAACTTTGTTACACAGTAAGCAATAATTTTACACATCTATACTCATGGACTGAACTTTGTTACACAGTAAGCAATAATTTTACACATCTATACTCATGGACTGAACTTTGTTACACAGTAAGCAATAATTTTACACATCTATACTCATGGACTTAACTTTGTTACACAGTAAGCAATAATTTTACACATCTATACTCATGGACTGAACTTTGTTACACAGTAAGCAATAATTTTATACATCTATACTCATGGACTGAACTTTGTTACACAGTAAGCAATAATTTTATACATCTATACCCATGGACTGAACTTTGTTACACAGTAAGCAATAATTTTACACATCTATACTCATGGACTGAACTTTGTTACACAGTAAGCAATAATTTTACTCATGGACTGAACTTTGTTACACAGTAAGCAATAATTTTACACATCTATACTCATGGACTGAACTTTGTTACACAGTAAGCAATAATTTTACACATCTATACTCATGGACTGAACTTTGTTACACAGTAAGCAATAATTTTATACATCTATACTCATGGACTTAACTTTGTTACACAGTAAGCAATAATTTTACACGGTAAGCAATAATTTTACTCATGGACTGAACTTTGTTACACAGTAAGCAATAATTTTACACATCTATACTCATGGACTGAACTTTGTTACACAGTAAGCAATAATTTTATACATCTATACTCATGGACTGAACTTTGTTACACAGTAAGCAATAATTTTATACATCTATACTCATGGACTGAACTTTGTTACACAGTAAGCAATAATTTTACTCATGGACTGAACTTTGTTACACAGTAAGCAATAATTTTATACATCTATACTCATGGACTGAACTTTGTTACACAGTAAGCAATAATTTTATACATCTATACTCATGGACTGAACTTTGTTACACAGTAAGCAATAATTTTATACATCTATACCCATGGACTGAACTTTGTTACACAGTAAGCAATAATTTTACACATCTATACTCATGGACTGAACTTTGTTACACAGTAAGCAATAATTTTACACATCTATACTCATGGACTGAACTTTGTTACACAGTAAGCAATAATTTTACTCATGGACTGAACTTTGTTACACAGTAAGCAATAATTTTACACATCTATACTCATGGACTGAACTTTGTTACACAGTAAGCAATAATTTTACACATCTATACTCATGGACTGAACTTTGTTACACAGTAAGCAATAATTTTATACATCTATACTCATGGACTTAACTTTGTTACACAGTAAGCAATAATTTTACTCATGGACTGAACTTTGTTACACAGTAAGCAATAATTTTATACATCTATACTCATGGACTGAACTTTGTTACACAGTAAGCAATAATTTACACATCTATACTCATGGACTGAACTTTGTTACACAGTAAGCAATAATTTTATACATCTATACTCATGGACTGAACTTTGTTACACAGTAAGCAATAATTTTACACATCTATACTCATGGACTGAACTTTGTTACACAGTAAGCAATAATTTTACACATCTATACTCATGGACTGAACTTTGTTACACAGTAAGCAATAATTTTACACATCTATACTCATGGACTTAACTTTGTTACACAGTAAGCAATAATTTTACACATCTATACTCATGGACTGAACTTTGTTACACAGTAAGCAATAATTTTATACATCTATACTCATGGACTGAACTTTGTTACACAGTAAGCAATAATTTTATACATCTATACCCATGGACTGAACTTTGTTACACAGTAAGCAATAATTTTACACATCTATACTCATGGACTGAACTTTGTTACACAGTAAGCAATAATTTTACTCATGGACTGAACTTTGTTACACAGTAAGCAATAATTTTACACATCTATACTCATGGACTGAACTTTGTTACACAGTAAGCAATAATTTTACACATCTATACTCATGGACTGAACTTTGTTACACAGTAAGCAATAATTTTATACATCTATACTCATGGACTTAACTTTGTTACACAGTAAGCAATAATTTTACACATCTATACTCATGGACTGAACTTTGTTACACAGTAAGCAATAATTTTATACATCTATACTCATGGACTTAACTTTGTTACACAGTAAGCAATAATTTTACTCATGGACTGAACTTTGTTACACAGTAAGCAATAATTTTACACATCTATACTCATGGACTGAACTTTGTTACACAGTAAGCAATAATTTTACTCATGGACTGAACTTTGTTACACAGTAAGCAATAATTTTACACATCTAAACTCATGGACTGAACTTTGTTACACAGTAAGCAATAATTTTATACATCTATACTCATGGACTTAACTTTGTTACACAGTAAGCAATAATTTTACTCATGGACTGAACTTTGTTACACAGTAAGCAATAATTTTATACATCTATACTCATGGACTGAACTTTGTTACACAGTAAGCAATAATTTACACATCTATACTCATGGACTGAACTTTGTTACACAGTAAGCAATAATTTTATACATCTATACTCATGGACTGAACTTTGTTACACAGTAAGCAATAATTTTACACATCTATACTCATGGACTGAACTTTGTTACACAGTAAGCAATAATTTTACACATCTATACTCATGGACTGAACTTTGTTACACAGTAAGCAATAATTTTACACATCTATACTCATGGACTTAACTTTGTTACACAGTAAGCAATAATTTTACACATCTATACTCATGGACTGAACTTTGTTACACAGTAAGCAATAATTTTATACATCTATACTCATGGACTGATCTTTGTTACACAGTAAGCAATAATTTTATACATCTATACCCATGGACTGAACTTTGTTACACAGTAAGCAATAATTTTACACATCTATACTCATGGACTGAACTTTGTTACACAGTAAGCAATAATTTTACTCATGGACTGAACTTTGTTACACAGTAAGCAATAATTTTACACATCTATACTCATGGACTGAACTTTGTTACACAGTAAGCAATAATTTTACACATCTATACTCATGGACTGAACTTTGTTACACAGTAAGCAATAATTTTATACATCTATACTCATGGACTTAACTTTGTTACACAGTAAGCAATAATTTTACACATCTATACTCATGGACTGAACTTTGTTACACAGTAAGCAATAATTTTATACATCTATACTCATGGACTTAACTTTGTTACACAGTAAGCAATAATTTTACTCATGGACTGAACTTTGTTACACAGTAAGCAATAATTTTACACATCTATACTCATGGACTGAACTTTGTTACACAGTAAGCAATAATTTTACTCATGGACTGAACTTTGTTACACAGTAAGCAATAATTTTACACATCTATACTCATGGACTGAACTTTGTTACACAGTAAGCAATAATTTTACACATCTATACTCATGGACTGAACTTTGTTACACAGTAAGCAATAATTTTATACATCTATACTCATGGACTTAACTTTGTTACACAGTAAGCAATAATTTTACTCATGGACTGAACTTTGTTACACAGTAAGCAATAATTTTATACATCTATACTCATGGACTGAACTTTGTTACACAGTAAGCAATAATTTTATACATCTATACTCATGGACTGAACTTTGTTACACAGTAAGCAATAATTTTATACATCTATACTCATGGACTGAACTTTGTTACACAGTAAGCAATAATTTTACTCATGGACTGAACTTTGTTACACAGTAAGCAATAATTTTATACATCTATACTCATGGACTGAACTTTGTTACACAGTAAGCAATAATTTTATACATCTATACTCATGGACTGAACTTTGTTACACAGTAAGCAATAATTTTACTCATGGACTGAACTTTGTTACACAGTAAGCAATAATTTTACACATCTATACCCATGGACTGAACTTTGTTACACAGTAAGCAATAATTTTACACATCTATACTCATGGACTGAACTTTGTTACACAGTAAGCAATAATTTTACACATCTATACTCATGGACTGAACTTTGTTACACAGTAAGCAATAATTTTACTCATGGACTGAACTTTGTTACACAGTAAGCAATAATTTTACACATCTATACTCATGGACTGAACTTTGTTACACAGTAAGCAATAATTTTACTCATGGACTGAACTTTGTTACACAGTAAGCAATAATTTTACACATCTATACTCATGGACTGAACTTTGGTACACAGTAAGCAATAATTTTACACATCTATACTCATGGACTGAACTTTGGTACACAGTAAGCAATAATTTTACACATCTATACTCATGGACTGAACTTTGTTACACAGTAAGCAATAATTTTACACATCTATACTCATGGACTGAACTTTGTTACACAGTAAGCAATAATTTTACTCATGGACTGAACTTTGTTACACAGTAAGCAATAATTTTACACATCTATACTCATGGACTGAACTTTGTTACACAGTAAGCAATAATTTTACTCATGGACTGAACTTTGTTACACAGTAAGCAATAATTTTACACATCTATACTCATGGACTTAACTTTTACACAGTAAGCAATAATTTTACACATCTATACTCATGGACTGAACTTTCTTACACAGTAAGCAATAATTTTACACATCTATACTCATGGACTTAACTTTGTTACACAGTAAGCAATAATTTTATACATCTGTACTCATGGACTGAACTTTGTTACACAGTAAGCAATAATTTTACTCATGGACTGAACTTTGTTACACAGTAAGCCATAATTTTACACATCTATACTCATGGACTTAACTTTTACACAGTAAGCAATAATTTTATACATCTGTACGCATGGACTGAACTTTGTTACACAGTAAGCAATAATTTTACTCATGGACTGAACTTTGTTACACAGTAAGCAATAATTTTACACATCTATACTCATGGACTGAACTTTGGTACACAGTAAGCAATAATTTTACACATCTATACTCATGGACTGAACTTTGTTACACAGTAAGCAATAATTTTACACATCTATACTCATGGACTGAACTTTGTTACACAGTAAGCAATAATTTTACTCATGGACTGAACTTTGTTACACAGTAAGCAATAATTTTACACATCTATACTCATGGACTGAACTTTGTTACACAGTAAGCAATAATTTTATACATCTATACTCATGGACTGAACTTTGTTACACAGTAAACAATAATTTTACTCATGGACTGAACTTTGTTACACAGTAAGCAATAATTTTACACATCTATACTCATGGACTGAACTTTGTTACACAGTAAGCAATAATTTTATACATCTATACTCATGGACTGAACTTTGTTACACAGTAAGCAATAATTTTATACATCTATACCCATGGACTGAACTTTGTTACACAGTAAGCAATAATTTTATACATCTATACTCATGGACTGAACTTTGTTACACAGTAAGCAATAATTTTACACATCTATACTCATGGACTGAACTTTGTTACACAGTAAGCAATAATTTTACACATCTATACTCATGGACTGAACTTTGTTACACAGTAAGCAATAATTTTATACATCTATACTCATGGACTTAACTTTGTTACACAGTAAGCAATAATTTTACTCATGGACTGAACTTTGTTACACAGTAAGCAATAATTTTACACATCAAAGCTGTTACTCTAAACCAGATGATGCAAAAGCTCCAAACATACTGCACAAAAACAGATAAAATGCTTGATTGGGAGATACTGCACAAAAACAGACAAAACGCTTGATTGGGAGATACTGCACAAAGACAGAAAGCTCTTGATTGGGAGATACTGAACAAAGACAGACAAAATGCTTGATTGGGAGATACTGAACAAAGACAGACAAAATGCTTGATTGGGAGATACTGAACAAAGACAGAGAAAATGCTTGATTGGGAGATACTGCACAAAAACAGACAAAACGCTTGATTGGGAGATACTGCACAAAGACAGAAAACTCTTGATTGGGAGATACTAAACAAAGACAGACAAAATGCTTGATTGGGAGATACTGCACAAAGACAGACAAAATGCTTGATTGGGAGATACTGCACAAAAACAGACAAAATACTTGATTGGGGGGATACTGCACAAAACAGACAAAACGCTTGATTGGGAGATACTGCACAAAGACAGAAAACCCTTGATTGGGAGATACTGCACAAAAACAGACAAAATACTTGATTGGGGATACTGCACAAAGACAGATAAAACTCTTGATTAGGAGATAATACACAAAGACAGACAAAACTCTGGATTAGGAGATACTGCACAAAGACAGACAAAACTCTTCATTGGGAGATACTACACAAAGACAGACAAAACCCATTATTGTGAGATACTACACAAAGATGGACAAAACCCATGATTGGGAGATACTACACAAAGACCAACAAAACTCTTGATTGGGAGATACTACACAAAGACCGACAAAACCCATGATTAGGAGATACTTCACAAAGACCAACAACACTCATGATTGGGAGATACTGCACAAAGACAAACAAAACTCATGATTGGGAGATACTACTTAAAGAAAAACAAAACTCTTGATTGGGAGATACTGCACAAAGACAGACAAAACTCTTAGGAGATATTGCTCAAAGACAGACAAAACTCATGATTGGGAGATACTGCACAAAGACGGACAAAACTCTGGATTAGGAGATACTACACAAAGACAGACAAAACTCTTTGATTGGGAGATACTAGACAAAAAGACAAAATTCTTTATTAGGAGATACAACACAAAGGCAAACAAAACTCTTGAATGAGAGATACTGCACAAGGACAAGGTTCATTTTGTAAAATGCTTATCTCATACAAACCAAACAACAAAATCTTATCTTATCACAAGATTTATCATGTAGTAATTGTTTTTGGTCGACGTGTTGTCTGCTCGATTCATGCAAGATGGCACATGGCTAGAAACAATATAACACTATACGTCTTTTGCTGCTCACTGTTATTAACAATTCCATCATTCACAATGCAATTTTCCCCAATGGAAAGGGCTTTGGACCCTTTCCCAAAATTGATGGAAAAGAACCCTGCAATGTAACCTTATCCCATTTATCCTCCCCATGGGTACCTTGAGAAGTGAAGCAGCACATGTTTACTGTGGTAAACAAGCTCTGTCTGCTGGTATAATAAGACACGGTAAACAATATACAGTACGTGGAGAATGATTATCACTAACTCACCTGCAGAGTGGAGATTCCACACAAGCAATAATTGCAAATTTGTTACAAAGCATAACAAGTACAAGCAAAGTTCCAGCCAATGGACCTCCGGGTTATACCCGGGCTATACCCGGAGGTCCATTGGTTGAAACATTGTTTGTGTTCTTTGTCCACGTGTCCAGAATTTGAAAGTGATACTTAGGGTGACAACTCCACTCCGTGTGATTTCGATACAATCCACTCTCCATGTACTGTATGGAGTGGAAGTCTTCTGAAATGACCAACATGGGTACGATTGGCTGTACTTGACTTTATATCCATGTTGCGGTCACCATTAGCCATTCTTCAGAAATATGTTACCTAACTGGTTAACCCTTTACCCAGCGAATCGCCCGCATCTGCCAGCGTAGTATGCAAATTCAGCAGTTGAAAAAATTTATTTTTCAAAAAGAATTCAACAAAACCATATCATGTGACCCCTCGTTGGAATGAGCTCATCGAGCTCATTCCAACGAGGGGTCACATGATATATTTTTGTTGAAATCTTTTGAAAAATTTTAAAAAATGATATTTAAAATAATAAATTTTGATATCGTCTGTGATGGGTAAAGTGTTAAGGGCTATATTATTTTTGTTCTATAACAAATTTATATAAACAAAATTTTATTTCCATTTGACTGAATATGGAACATGAGCAATGAAAATGGTAGCTTTTGCTCTACTACCCTCGTTATTTTTAAAACCCTGATAGTGGGTTCTAGCACTCAGCCAATTAAACATCAATCAATAAATAACTCCCCCCATCACCCAACGTGCATGATTTCAAAATTAATATTTTGTTTTTAAATTTTAAAAAAATCCAATCTGTGACATGTGACATGATATGGATTTGTTGACATTTTTGGAAATCAATTTTTTCAACTGCTCAATTTGTATATTACACAGTTAGATGCAGCCGATTCGTTAGGTAAAGTGTTTAACATAATTACCATAACATTCTCAATGTTGACATAATTATCTGAATTATCTTTGTAAGGAGAATTATTAGAAATTTATAAGAACTGTATTTCCTTAGTGAGTACATGTAGAAGTTGTTAACACCTTGCTTGCTGCTGACACATATTCTTGCCAAGGACAGAATTTCTCTTGTCACTGAAATAAGGATATTTTGGGCACCTTTAACCAACCCTTCCAGGGGTGTGGTGGCTCAGTGGTAGACTGTTGAACTTCTACATGCTAGAGGTCCCGAGTTTGATCTCTGTCCGGGATGACCCACGTTGTGTCTTTGGGCAAGGTTGCCTACATTTATTTATTTATTTATTGGTGTTTAAGGTCACATATTTCTGCACAATGGCTAATCATGACTACGACAGTTTTACGGGTGGAGGAAGCCAGAGTACCTGGAGAGAACCACTGAGCAACGACAAGCAACTGTCAGCTCCCCAACATATTAACTCCACACAAGCAGGGTTAGCATTGGTTGAAGACAGGTGCACCATCGGCGTGCAGTGCAGTGTCTTGCCCAAGGACACAATGTGGTTGCCGCAGGTGGGATTTGAACCGAGGACCTCTCGGCTTGCAGCCTGCACCTCTACCTACTGAGCCACCATGCTCCCCCGGTTTCCTACATGGGAGCAGGATGACACCGTGTACTAAGGTGTACTGCACATCGATGGTACATATGTCTTCAACTGCTGGAACCCTGCTTGAGCAGAGCTTGAACAGAGTTAGAATGTTGAGGAGCTAACAGTTGCTTGTCGATGCTTGGTGGTTCTCTCTGGGTACTCTGACTTCCTCCACCTGTAAAACTGTCATGCTCACGATTAGCCATTGTGCATTAGTACTCAAACGATTAGTTGACTAGTCGATGTCGACTCTGGGCAAACCAGTAGTCGACTCGCAATTGTGCAGTCGACTAGTCGGAGGAGTTCAAGCTTTTAGGTAAATAGAATTCCTTCTGTGCCACTGTCATACAGTTTGAACAGCAATATTGGGCAATCAATGTATACATCTATTGCCATCTAATAGTAGTGACAGTAGTTTGTTTTAACTGGTACTAGTAGAGTGCTGAATTATTTTGGGCTATCAGGATATGTTATTAATTTGCCTTGTTGCAATTTATGGGAGCGTGCCTATAGGCACTCTCCCATAAATCGCAACAAGGCAAATTAAATAAGACTATATAATTGCACTCTTAGCATAATTAGAAGCACATTAACAGAATTATGTTCCAGTAAGTTGCTGTATATGAATGCCCAAGCGAAGCCAAATTTGGACCTTCAGCACTCTACCGGAACACCAACACTGTTATAAGGAGACAAGTTATCACCAATGACTAGTTCGAAGTCGACTTGACTTTTGGGTATTGACTAGTCGACTTTGGAATTCACTAGTCGTTTGAGCACTACTGTGCATTAGTATGTGACTTTAAACACCAATAAATAAATCAACCCTTCCCCTGTAAATAAATGATCTCTTGAGTTAAATTTAGATGAATTTTTCATCCAATCTAGTCATGGCTGCTTCAGAGCAGCCATGACTAGATTTGATGAAATCCATCCTGAAAATACTCAGCAGGCAGGTTACAGGCCTGGCGTTTTCAGGAGAGCGATTTATTCGCTCACCTACTGCTCACCTTAAAAAAATTGAGGAGGGCGAAAAATCGCCCTCTTAGCCTTAGAAAATAATGATTAGCACAACAGCTTATTCCTAAAACCCACAGGTTTTCAGATCTCTGATATGTTAGTGGTCTCTGCAATATGGCCACACTGCTTACCAAGGCCCAGAGGTGTGGGAGGCACAGTGTAGCCGTCTCACAGAGACTACCTGGTTAGCAGCACCAAATAAAATGTACAAAGCCCAGTAGGCAAAATTCATTAATGGTACAACTTCATTTTGCCACTTTTAGCTTTTGTAAGCTTGAGGAGAGCTGATCGCTCCCCTAGGCCATGTGAGGCGAGCGATTTTTAGCCTTCCTACATTTTTAAGAATGCCAGGCCTGAGGTTAAGAGTTAATTGTGAGTATATTTTATTTTACAGCCAGTCACACCATTAAAGGTAGTTGCTGCTAACTCAGCTCTTCGACTCCGTGCAGTACTAGACTTTGAAGATGAGGGTGAAGGTCAAAAGAGAACCGCTGGTGATGAATGGTTATTTGAAGGACCTGGTATGTAATACTTGATGCTCTCTCTCTCTCTTGTTGTGATATGCGTGCCATGTTTACCTAATATCTTCTACTTCAACAAATTTCCAGCCCAAAAGCTGTGGATTGGGAGATACAGAACTGTTAAAAATAAATCGACTCAATTTGGCTGAAAGCTGGCATTCATTGGCCTAATGTAACTAACTGTTTTCTTTTACAAATAACAGGGTTCCCATGGGGGCTTTGGATTCATGGAACAGCCTTGAATTTGTCTAAGGGTCATTCAAGGGATTCAAAACCTGTAAAATGATCTTGGAGTACCTTGCTGATACTGTTGAACCCTGTTAACCCTTTACCCAATGCAGACAATTTCAAAATTTATTATTTTTAATATCATTTTTCAAATTTTTAAAAAAAATTTCAACAAAACAATATCATGTGACCCCTCTTTGGAACGAGCTCATTCCAAAGAGGGGCCACATGATATGGTTTTGTTGATATTTTTCAAAAAATAATATTTTTTCAGCTGCTGAATTTGCATATTAAGCGACCGGATGCGGGCGATTTGTTGGGTAAAGGGTTAATTGTAAAGCCACTTTGCCAAGGAAAATTATTCCATTAACAGTAGTATACAATTAACAGGGATTGTGCCACCTTCCTGTATTCTAGAGATAAACTTATTATTTATTCTATTATATCTTGTTTGACAGAGCTCTATGAGCTCTGTCAAGCAAGATATAATAGATTAAATACCTGTATTGGATTACTGAGGCCAAATAGGTCTATAAACAGAGGAAGATTGGAGAAAGTCAGGGTAATTTCTTGACAGGTTACAAGATTTTTTATTCAATTCACAGGAGTTTACTCTACAACCTATATTTAATTACCAGATCAAATTTGTACTAGAGGTATGGTAAATGGTTTTGTGTTGTGAAATTATATTCAGTTAACAGGTTTATTCATTTAAGAGATGTCGAATTAAGTGGGCTCCACTGTAGTACCAAAGTGAAATTCACACCAGAAATATACTGAATCCATTATTCTTGTTTTGCCATAACTGCCACTACCAATAAGCTCAACATTGGCATTCTTTTGCCAACATAAATGAGATATACAATAAGTTTATGACTTGTTCCAAACACACCTTAATCTTCAAAGGCCTATTTCAGTCTTGTGCAATCTCAGAACATGTGCCATTAACATGGTATCATTAGAAGGCTCTCCTTACAGTAGATAAATCACCAGAGCAATGATTGCTAGTCAGTCTTCGTGGCCTTAACAGGTGGCCAAGGCTTAACTGGAGATAACTGATAAGCAACTGGATATGTACAGGTTGAAGTCTAGTGGGAATTCAGGTCAATTTCCCAGGCCCTTAATGACTAACAAAACTGAAAAGAAAAATCAGTCACTTCTTTCATGAAAATGAACCCTTCAATTGCTATCAAACTTCAACAAGGCCTTATAACTAAAGAATGTAGGAAATATGGAAATTCAGACTGTTTCGGTATTCACTGATGGGTTTGGTTAGTTCAAGGGACCTCAACATATCAATGATGCCTAACAAAAAACCAGGCACCACAGATCTATTTGGATCCCTGAAATTATCCTGTTGGCTTGAACTTGTCCACCCTCCAGACAAAAGACCAAGTATTTGGCATTTTATCACACCACACTTTTCTCAACCTAAAACCTCTACACAAAGTCTAGTTTGTTACAGTACTGAGGGATGAATGTTGTGATTGCATATAATTATCCACATTCCAAGGAAAGTGACTAGACATTACAGAGTAATGAATGCTAGGATAGTACAGGAATCTGCATTCCCAGCAAAGTTAATGACATCATAAAAGTGATAAATGTGGGAACTGTATATATTTTCAGGTACCTACATTCCCAGGAAAGAAGTTGTTGTCGAAGAAACCATCAGAGCAACTGTAATCAGACCCAATCAAGCAATTCGCCTCCGTGCTCGTAAAGAATGTATAGACAGAGATGGTCAAGCAAGAGTTACTGGAGAGGAGTGGCTTGTTAAGAAGACTGGTGCTTACTTACCTGGTGCTTATGAAGAAGTGGTTGACATTGTTAATGCTTATGTATTAACAGAAAAGGTAATTAAGAGTATACAGCTGTCAGATATAATGTCAACATGACAACAAATAGTTTAGCCCTCAACATCATAGTGTTCAACCGATGATCAGAACCGGCCACTACAATCGGCCGATTGTGGGCAATCGGATGGCAACGGCTCCTGGAAATCTCTTCAACCGATTGTTGCCAAGCATTTTGTGGTGATTTATAAATTATCTTCTGCAATTATTCAATTGTTAATGTAAAATGATGTTAATGATACCATTCAATAAAGTTGAAAAACCACCACAAATTGTATGCTTAATTTCTCTAGATGCCCCTTTATGGGATGTACAGGCTAAACGACATGTAAAGCTTACAGTTGAGCCTACTTGCGACAACCACCAGTTCATACCGGAAAAGTGATGGTTGAACTCTGTTGACTCAGATTGCAGTAAAAATAACCAGTTGCGCACACTTGGGTGGTAAACGTGGCTCTGAGAGCCACGTTTACCACCCAAGTGTGCGCAACTGGTAATTTTACTGGACCTGAGTGAACAGAGTTTAACATTCTGAAATATGACATTTTAATGCAGTTATTTCACGTCTTGACTTATCTAGTAGTGAACGGACTGTAAAATATGTTCAATTTAATGTAATTCTTTGCGAGCCTCGACTTGTCTCGATCATGGTTTTACAATCGGAATCGGATCAGAATCGGCCAATTGTTATCTCAAATCACCAAATGGTCAGTGGCTATTTTTGATAATCGATTGAACACTACATGTACAAAACAACACCACACAGGCTTTTTAATTCCAACAGACTTGCACAGGTAACCGTGTGTCCCTAATTACAGAAATATTCCCAAATTAGAGAGAAAAGCACTAGAGATGGGAGGTATTGGAATTTTAAGTTTGGTATCAGTTTCGGTCTTTTTAGTGGATTAGACCACGGTATCAGGTCAAAATTCAGTATAAAACTTGATGGAAAATTTGCTGATAGTACCAAACGGGAATTCACACCAGGAAAATGTTGAATAAGTTGTTCTTGTATCATTCGACCACAGAACCACAAATACCACTATCAAAGAGCTCAACATTGGCATTCTTTTGCCAACACATATCATATCCGCAGTGACTGTATGACTCATTCCAAATACACCCCTAACTTTAAACCTTTACCTAACGAATCGCCCACCCATAATATGCAAATTGAGCAGTTGAAAAAATTAAATTTTTCAAAATATTTCAACAAAACCATATCATGTGAACCCTCATTGGAACGAGCTCCTTAAGCTCGTTCCAATGAGGGGGTCACATAATATGGTTTTGTTGAAATTTTTTGAAAAATTAAAAAAAAAATGATACAGTGGGACCCTGTTAATTGAATAGCCACTTTGCCAATGAAAATTATTCAATTAACAGGAGTATTCAATTAACAGGGATGTGTCACTTTCCTGTATTCTTGAGATATAACTTAGCATTTATTCTATTATATTCTTGTTTGACAGAGCACCATGAGCACTGTCAAAAAAGATATAATAGATTAAATGCCTGTATTGGATGTACTGAGGCACAAAGGAAAACTGGGGAGAGTGAGGGTAATTTCTTGACAGGTTACAAGATTCAATTAACAGGAGTTTACTCTATAACCTATATTCAATAAACAGGTCAAATTTGTACTGGGGGTATGGTAAATGGTTTTGTGTCAGGAAATTATATTCAATTAACAGGGTTATTCGGTTAAAAGATATCCAATTAAGTGGGCTCCACTCTATTTAAAATAATAAATTTTGATGTCATCTGCATTGGGTAAAGGGTTAAAGACTATTTCAGGCTTTTGCGATCTCAGAGCATGATCCCTTGACATGCCATCATAAGGAGGTTCTGTTGACAATAGACAAAACACCTGGTCAGTCATCATTAGGAGGTTCTGTTGACAATAGACAAATCACCTGGGCAGTCATTATAAGGAGGTTCTGTTGACAATAGACAAATCACCTGGGCAGTCATCATTAGGAGGTTCTGTTGACAATAGACAAATCACCTGGGCAGTCATCATAAGGAGGTTCTGTTGACAATAGACAAAACACCTGGGCAGTCATCATTAGGAGGTTCTGTTGACAAAAGACAAATCACCTGGGCAGTCATCATAAGGAGGTTCTGTTGACAATAGACAAAACACCTGGGCAGTGATTTCTAGTCAAGTCTTTGCTTCCTGTTTAGTCGGACAAGACTTGACAAGAAATAACTGCTAACCAAAACATGTGCAGCTTGTAGTCTTGTGGGAATTCAGGACAATCTCCTATGCCCTTAAGAGTTAATAAAACCAAAAAGAAAATCACTCACTTTTTTTGTCAAAAATTAACTCTTCAACTGCTATCAAGCCTCAACAAGGCTTTATAAATAGCAAATCTATAAAAATTTGAAAATACAGATCGTTTCGATATTCAATGAATAGCTCAGTTCGTTTTTTTTGGTATCTCCGCGTGATATCTGCATCGGTTCAGTTTTTCAGTATGTTACCTAGGGCTGCACGATATTCAAAACTGAATACCGCTATCGGTATTCAAAAAAAATATCACAGCATACCAGTATATAAAAACTGTTCAGATATATGAACACAAGTACCACAAGACTCAAGGCATCACACTCGGAACAAATTAGCATGCCTTGATGATGCGGTTCGAAACACCTTTACCCAACGCAGACGATATCAAAATTTATTATTTTCAAAATAAATTTATCTCATTTTCCCCAAAGATTTCATCAAAACTATATCATGTGACCCCCCCCCCCCCCCCCCCCCCCCCCCCCCCCCCCATTGGAACGAGCTCAACAAGCTCGTTCCAATGAGGGGTCACATCATATAGTTTTGTTGAAATTTTTGAAAATTATTTTTTCAACTGCTGAATTTGTTGTATATTACGAGGGCACAAGCAGACGATTTCTTGGATAAAGGGATAATATTATTCATTCGGGGCCACAGTTAAAAAACTCAAGATATCTTGAAAATTAAATTGTGGATAAATAAATACTGACGCTAAACCGATATTTTTGTAATTACACCGGTATTCAATCGATGTTTGTTTAAATACCGGTGTATATCGGTTTATCGATATACCTTGCAGCCCTAATGTTACCCATCTCTAAAAACACATCATATAGTCTGGGTTTTTTCTGTCCAAATTCATGAATAATAATTTAACCACAAACATGAGAGGATTTAAAATATACCTTTTATGCTCCACATCCTGTGGCTCTATAATTGTTTCCAGGTAAATCTTGGCTGTCTAGAAATATAGGCAACTAAGACCAGAAACAACTCTCCTGGTACTTACAAAACAACTTTGAGTTTACTGTAGAGGCTGAATGCTAGGGCACCTGTTCTGCTGTAATAAGAAGCGATCAAGTTGGAATGAGGCCTTGTCAGGTTAATAGATATTTGAAGGCCTATGTACAGTCAGTCTCGAAAAGCCAGAAAATAGCATTTCCAGCTGTCAGTATTACTAAACAGTTTCTTTAATGGTGCTGAACAGCAACTGACCTGACATGACCATGATTTCCACAAACTAGATCAATCAGAGGCCTTGTTACAAGTCGGCATATGTCATATAATGTTACTCTTGGGTGTCAAATAATCATACATGTATGATTATTAATTTTGAGGACTTTTACTTCCTGTATTATGCTGATTCCCATCTGTATGATTATTAAATTCCTAGTTGTAATCAAGGGACAAAATTCCATAAAGTAACACTAGCCATCGATATTTAAAATTAGAAACATACTGCATGTTTTCAACCAATCTTACCCTGCCTGTGGAGTTAAGATGTTGGGGAGCTGGCAGCTGCTCATAGTTGCTCGGTGGTTCTCTCCGAGAACTCCGGCTTCCTCTTCCTGTAAAACTGTCACTGACACGATATAACTTTGGCTGTTAAAGTGTCATTAAACCTTAATAAATATTTATATAAATCTTCATCTTATGCCTAGAAAGATTAAAAAATAAACGAATTGGGTAGCTGATTTTGAATTTATAAAATGTGCACTTAAAAAAAAGAATTTCTAAACATTTCAACATTTGTTGAGCTCATTCCAATAAGGGGATCACATGATGTGGATTTGTTGATAAATGTTTACATCATCTATTTTGGACAAAGGATAAACTGAGTCCTTGTATCCAGTGATGAAAATGGGGTGGGGTGAGAATTTACTCCCACCAAAATCCAAATTCACAAACATGTTCCTCCTCCACCCCCCCCACCCCCCCCACTCCCCCCCCCCCCCTTCTCTCTCTGTGATTGCATTCTGCATTTGTCACTTCATGTACTTACCAATGACAATTTCCCTTCCCCTCACCAAATAAAAAAGAGAGAAAAATCTTGCCTTTGCCTGTACGAAGCTTTTCTCATTGATTCAAAGTAAGAATGGGTTTTATCATTACAATACTATGAAGAATTGAGAAAATATTGTTACTTCAGAGTGTATAAAATTTATTTTTTCATTTCAGAAAGCACTTCACATGAGATCTTTGAAGACATTCAAGGATGATTTTGGTGAAACAAGGAAAAATGGAGAAGAATGGCTGATAACAATGTCAGACACAGAAACACACATACCTCACGTGTATGAAGAGGTAGTTATTAGAGTCTCAGAACTAGTGTCAACGCTGACCCATATATTTTATGTCCCAAATTTTTAGCCATTTGAAATTTTTGGGTTGTCAAACAAAATACATTTGTGCCAAACAAGCCTGAAAATAATAAGATCATCTTCAGTGGAATGAGGTTCCCAGAGGGTGAATTTGGTGATGCTATCCTGCACAACAGTGTAGCATCACTAAACGTACCCTCTGTGAACCTCAATCTGAATCAAGATCTTGGGCCTGAACAGAATGTCGAACCCAGAGGATATATTAGGGGATTTTAGATCACTGTATGGGATAACATCAGCAAATTCACCCTCTGGGGACCTCCATCTGCAAATGACAGATTGCTTATTTCCAGGCTTGGTGCCAAACAAAATGTTTTGGGATGAAAACTTTTACTGTATGAAAAAAACAATACATTTTTATGAAACTTAAGAATCCAGCAATATTTATATTTGGAAACAGATAAAAAAGCATATGAAACATTTTAAATTTCAAGCCTGACATTCTTTAGGAGCGCAGGGGTGCAGCACGCCTACTGCACACCTAGAAAAAATTGAGGAGGGCAATTTTTTGCACCCGTTGATTTTCTGGAATGCCAGACCTCTTTGGGACTGCCTTTAAAATCTATTATCACTACTGGCACAGAGAACACATTGGCACTCAGGGGACGATTTGTCAATATTGCATTGATTCGCAATAATTCATAACCCATTGTGTGTCACATTTCGATACATTTTGAGCGTAGAAGACAGTCACATAAGAATTGAATGCAACATTTTGAATAATGAGAAGATGTGTGTGCCAATTTTTCTACTTTGTAACTAAATGTAGACGATAGTACAATTTTTCAGTCACAATATTAATATGTTGAAGTTAATATAACCAAAATAGCATACAAGTTTTTGTATTGAACGTTTCAGGTACAACTGCACGTCCAAGCAATCCTAGGAGAGCAACTATTTTGCACTCCTTGATATTTTTATACTGTACCAATGACTCAGACTTAGCTGGTGCTAACTCTAACAAAACCAGGGCCAAACACAAATTTTGCCCCCCAATCCCCAAAATTTGCATCCAAAACAAAAAGAAATCATGTCCTAAAGGACCTCCATACTACGCCTCTACTGCGCATGCGCAGTGACGCAGACGTCCCGAAATTGGCGCCAATTATCATTCTCTGTTTGGCCCTTCATCAGTCAACATCTCACTGATCTTTGTGCTTGTAAATCTCAGTTTAAAGGATGCCAGACACGTAATTTTTGGAGAAAATGTGATTCTAAGGAGGATAGAAGGAGGAGAGGAAAAAGAAGTGACAAAAAATAATCAGGGCTGTACTTAAAATTTTTTGATGAAATTATGTTAAGTTGCCTATTTTCGAGGCATGGGCCTCTTGTTGTCATTCTTGCTAAATGTTGCACTGCTTATTCAGTGTTTCCTCTTCCCTAGCCTTCTAAAGTCCCCCCTTGCAATTCTCCCATGCTTTTGGCATATTTTTGAGAAAGTTCATTTCTAAAATTTCCTGGGAGAGTTGCTTGGTTACAGAATGTTTTCTGTTATTTTCCCCATAGTTACGTTTTCACCCATGGGTGTATAACGTTGTGTTCTGCATCTTCCATCTGATGTTCTGCAGATTCTCCCCTGGGAGTCTCTGTTTTGCATCAGATAGAGTGTAATTTTGATGACTGATTCCGGGCCAGTTTTTTCAGTGCCTGGAGTCATGTTTTCTGGTGTTTTACACTGTTTGTTTACATTGGCAACAGCCTTTTTTGAGGGGGGCTGTTTGCCTTTGCTGTAGTTTATCTCACTATAAGATACATTTATATTATCCGTAAGTGTCTCATTAATTATTTAATATAAATTTAAAATTTTTGACCACACTTTGCCATCGGATCCATCGGGGCTGAACGTTACTTTTCAGCAACTTGGGCTTCGCTGAAAAAATATTTTTTCAAAATTATTTTGATTTGCAATTGTTTTTTCATTTATTAATTGATCATGTTATTATGTATCTTTGTGTCAGGGGTTTGTGCGAGTAACTAGGACTTGTTGTTGTTCTTTCACAATGAAGGGACATTGTTCAAATTGTAATAGGAAGAAATCTTCCTCTGACTTTCATGATCATTGTATTAATTGTAGTCAGTGTTCTCGCATTAATCCCTGTCCTATATGTGAATATTGGGATGAGAAACATTGGAAACGTGTGTCACGATATGTTGTTTCTGGAGAAAGGGCTATGCCGGCTCTTTCTCCGCAAGGTCACTCCACTCTCTCAGTTTCTATTTCAGAGGAACAAGAACAGGGTGATGTTTCCATGTTATCTTCTACAAGTGTGCGTCCGTCGTCACAAATGAATTCAGAGCTAGCGGCAAAAGTGCTCATGGAGATTAGACAAATGTCGTCCGCTAGCTCGCCCGGTGTAGCGTCCATTCACCGAATGGTTCGGCAGCCGGGTTCGTCCGATGCGGTCCAGGAGGAAATTTTGGGTGATGCGAGCACTATAAACATGATAGAGGCACACCCAGTGACGGCGGATAGTAAGCGAGAATGGAGGAAGCCTTTGAGTCTGGTTCCTAGCTCGTCCAGGTCCAGCCGGGCTGCGAGCGAGAGAGGCCCCTCTCTCGTACAACAACATCTGGGACCAGATGTTGCGGTACAAAATGTGTCGCAAACGGAGCATATGTCCGTCGCTCGGGACGCTCCGTTGTATAGGCAGTCCGCGGAGACTGCTAAGGCTTCCTCTTCTCGTCAGCGCACACGACCGCACCTTGGCTGCGTGACCACCGATATATTACCAGCTTCGCCGATCAAGGATTCTTCGGCGACCAGGTCACACCATCCGGCAGCCAGGGATTCGAGACCGATGGACTCCGGACGTTCGCATAGGAAAAGTATGCGGGAGCCATTTGATGCGGAGCTGCCCTCGGCGAAGCAGCGAAAGACTGCGCCTCCGCAGGTCTCGACGCCGGACATTCTTGTGCAGATAGCACAGCTTATCGCAGCATCCCAGCAGCCGACAGAAACGGTGTCGGATCGAGAATTATCCGACGGCGCTGGGTCGGTACGCTCCGCCGAAGCATCGGGGGCGGACGACCGGGAACATCATGAGGTCCGACCGGATGGTGAAAGGGATACGGATGATTTGGAGCTATCCCTTTCGGAACAACATAAAGCTGCCGTGGACTTCATCTGGCACTTTCTCCCTCAAGTTGTTCCGTCGGGCCAGACTGCTGCGGTTCCGGACAAGAGGATTATAGCGTCATTGGACTCTGAATTTTTTGAGCGGTTCAGGGACATCGCTCCCGAGTTTCCGTCGCAGTCCAATAATGTTGCAAGAACATTTGAATTATTGAACGACGCTATATTTAAACTTGCTTCCAAGACGGGGAAAGCAGGTTTCTTGTCCGCTAATACTCTCAACCTGCCTTTCATTAATGCAAGGAATAAATTCGATACGGCAGGACAGGGTATCCCGAGAGTTCCTCTGCGTATGGACGACGAGGCGGAAGACTTAGAGCTATCATTACCGTCGTCGGCTTCTATTCCAACCGCGGTGTTGGAAACTGCTATTGCGTCTAACAGAGCCAATTTAGATGCCTTATCTTACGCAGATCACCTTACTAAGGCGTTATCACTGCGCCTTCAGGGGAAAGAGTTTCAGGATATACAATCCTCTTTAAGACTTCTTTCAAGGGCAGTAGCTTATTCTACGTGTAACTCCGCCCTTTCAGTGGCAAATCTGGAGTTGGTTAGACGTGACGCAGCCCTAGCTACATCCACACTAGTGGATACTAAGGTGAAGAACTCTCTAAGAATTGCTTCGGTCTCCGGAGAACTTCTCTTTGACGGCAAGCTTTCTGCTATTTATGATAAAATTACAAAGAAAGCTTCGGATTCTCTGTTGTTCAAATCTGCTTCTAAGAAGTCGGATACAGCAGACAAGAATAAGACAGGCACTTATGGGTCTAATGCGCCCAAGAGAGGTTCCTATAGAGGTTCCGGTGCGTCCTCTTGGTCTTATTCGAGAGACCGTCAGGGTAGCGACTCTCGTTCGGGACGTCCTTCGGGCCGGGACAATCGGTCGACGGGGCGAGGTGCGGGTCGTGGAGGACATGGTTTCTCCTACCGCAGGCCTCGCAGGTCCAGGAGGTGATGGCTTAAACCTCTATCGCGTACCGGTTGGCGGAAGGTTGTCGAGCTTTTCACAAGAATGGGCGTCGATTACGGACGACCCTTGGGTGAGAGGAGTGACTTCGGAAGGTCTAAAGATATCCTTCAAACGAAAGCCTCCATTAACTCGAAGTCCAAAGTGGACTCATCTTCCGTCAAATCCGCAGAAAAGAGATGCTCTGTTATCAGAGGTGCAGTCTCTTTTAATGAAGAACGCGGTAGAGGTCGTAGAAATCCAGGAATCTCCGGGATTCTACAGCCATCTGTTTCTGGTTCCGAAACCAGACGGCTCGTTCCGTCCAGTCATAGATTTGAGCTGGATAAACAAGCTGATCGTCGCTCCGAAATTTTATATGGAGACGATTCGGTCGGTCAGAGCGAGTATTCGGGTGAACGATTATGCAGCAAGCATAGATCTCAAAGATGCGTACTTTCACGTCATGGTACATCCGACATTCCGAAAGAACGTACGCTTCGCAGTCCTAGGAGTGGTGTATCAATTCCGGGCGATGTGCTTCGGATTGAATCTAGCACCCTGGGCTTTCACTCGGGTAATGAACTTGGTAATGATCTATTTCCGAGCTCATTCGTCTGCGGTAACGTCGGCCTACCTGGACGACATTCTTCAGAGATACGGCAACGAGTTAACGCTTCAGAACGATGTTCAGAATCTTCTTCTATTGCTTCGACGTCTCGGTTTTATAGTAAACGAGGAGAAGTCGGATCTGGTGCCGTCCAAGTCATTCACGCATCTGGGAATGAGCTTCGAGACGCACAACAATCTCGTTCGTCTGCCGTTAACCAGAGCGAAATTAGTCAGTTGTTACGCTCGCTATTGCCTGCACGCAGACAAAGTCACAGCGAGAGAATTTATGAGACTGATAGATCTGTGCGGAGCCGCTGCGGATCTCATTCCGATGGGGCGGTTACGCACACGTCCTCTTCAAATTTTCTTGACTCAGAATTGGAGTGTGAAAATTCATTCGCTCGACGTAGACGTTCTCTTGTCAGATCAAGTGAAACAAGAGATTCAGACTTGGGCAAACATTCAGTGGTTAACTCAGGGAGTTCCGCTGCAGTTGCCGGATCCGAGTTTTACCATTATGACGGATGCCAGTCAAACAGGTTGGGGTGCATCATTAATCCCAACGGATTCGAGATGCCAGGGTCTTTGGGATCCGCAATTCCTATGCAAGCACATAAACATCAAGGAAATGATGTCAATTTGGCTTGCGCTATGTCACTAGATGGACATTATTCACAATGCTCATGTCCAAATCCTATCCGACAATACGACAGTAGTGGCGTATATACGGAATCAGGGAGGCACTCATTCAGTTCCGTTGTTCAATCTAACGGAAAGAATCCTTCTGTTTGCGCTAGAACATCACGTTCTTCTTTCGGTCCGTCACATACCGGGTCGTCTGAATGTGCTAGCAGACTCCCTTTCACGAAAGGGTCGCTTGTTGCCGTCGGAATGGACTCTCAACAAACAAGTATTCAATCAGATTTGCTACCAATGGGAACGGCCAATGATAGACTTATTTGCGACACATCTCAACAATCAGTTGCAGACGTATGTGTCTCCGTGTCCGGATCCAAGAGCATTTGCAGTAGACGCTCTGTCGATCCCTTGGGACGGAATGATAGGATATGCGTATCCTCCAGCGCCGTTAATTCAACAAGTATTGCTAAAGATAAAACAATCTCAATGCAAGATTCTGTTGGTATCATCTCTGTCGCCACAGAGACCGTGGATAAATCTACTCAGGTGTCTGTTGTGGGACCTACCGCGAAAGCTTCCTCCACGGGAGGATCTTCTTTCGCAGGGGAAATCGCGCCAACTCCATCACAACCCGCAAGGTCTCAACCTTCACGTTTTTCCGTTGTGCGGTCCTTCTTGCATGGCAAGCACTTTACAGGACGAGCAGTGGACGCGATTTCTAACTGTAGGAGGACCTCCTCTTCGCTAAATTATGCGGCTAAGTGGAAGGTTTTTCGTCGTTGGTGTAGGGATCATTCTGTAGATATTTTCGATCCCTCTATACCAGACATTGCAAACTTTCTAGTATACTTGTTTGACGAAATCAAACTGCAGCCTGTTACTATAAAGGGTTATAGGTCTATGTTATCTGATACCTATGCACATCATGATAGTTTACAAATTGGATCTAATGTCTCTTTATCTAAGTTGGTTAGAAACTTTTCGATAAATAGACCCAGAACTCTTAGATTAATTCCTAAGTGGAATTTAGCTTGGGTTCTTCTTAAATTGAAGGAAAAGCCATTTGAACCTCTTGGGACAGTAGATTTCAAATTCTTATCTTATAAGACAGCTTTTCTCTTAGCTTTCTCTTCTGCTAGAAGAGTCAGTGAGCTTCATGCACTGTCGGTGGATGATTCTCACTATCGTAGTGTCGGGAACACTATCACCTTCACTACTAATGTGGGTTTTTTAGCTAAGAATCAGGCTCCTAATAAATATCCGGAACCTATTGTTATTAAGGCTCTTCCGTCTTCAGACGGGCGTAGGCCTTTACCCTGTCCTGTTAGAGCGTTACGTATCTATAAACAGAGATCTCAGTTTATCAGAAAGGGACGGAAACGTTTCTTTCTGTCTTTGATGCCTAATAGAAAGGACATTTCGGTCCATTCTATTGCTAGATGGATTCAATTAACTATCTGTACTGCTTATGAGAGTTTATCTTCTTCTCAGCAGTCTGTGCTTAAGATTTCCGCTCATGAAGTAAGAGCTCTTTCTACTTCCTGGGCTTATGCTAATAGTGTTGCTATTACAGATTTAGTGAAGGCTGCTTATTGGTCTCAGCCATCCACATTTACGAATTTTTATCTCAGAAATATTGAGTCCATTTCTGGAGACCTGCATTGTTTAGGTCCGTTATCTGTTGCTCAGAATGTCGTCCACTAAACAGTTGCAACTATAGTTATGCAGGCTTTCTGTTCCGGCAGTGACTCCGTCCGGCTGCCCTCTTCACTCTGCGCTATTTGACCCAGGGCAAGGGGAAGGGGGGGGGGGGGGGGGGGGTGTTCCCTTAGGTCACCTGCTTTATAGTGAAAAGCAAGGGAATGCCTCCTCCAAGTCAGTATTTCTGAGTCGCTTCCGGGATGGTTTTAAAGTGTAATATTAATGTTAAAATTCATTCATGTCTTATTTTTAAAGTGTAGCTCGGTGTGAAGCATTTGTATATGTCAAGTGTCAAACGGGCTTTAATATACAATACTCGGACACTTTTAAATGACTATAAAGAGTCTCAATTCTCTGGACTACTTTATTTATTGGCTTACTTTAAAAATAATTAGTATAAGGGATATACTGGATGTTAATAGAGAACATGAATGTTATTGTGCTCAATTATTAAGGGTAGTGTATCTTTCTAATTTAATATTAAATAAGAAAGATACATGTAAAGCCTAATACTCCTTTTCTCCTTAAGGGGTTACCTCTTTACTATATAGTTGAGCTTATTGGATTTTCCTCTATGTCCTAGGCCCTCCAGCCTGTTTACTATTCAGCTAAGTCTGGGTCATTGGTACAGTATAAAAATGGTAAAAAATTTATAGTAATTTATATATTTTTTATACTTACCATATGACCGAGACGGGGATGGCCCTCCCTGGAGTTGGGAACTCTTGCCTCCCCGCTGAGTACATAGCGCTGACCAGGCACTGCCAGTAAGAATGAAAATTGGCGCCAATTTCGGGACGTCTGCGTCACTGCGCATGCGCAGTAGAGGCGTAGTATGGAGGTCCTTTAGGACATGATTTCTTTTTGTTTTGGATGCAAATTTTGGGGATTGGGGGGCAAAATTTGTGTTTGGCCCTGGTTTTGTTAGAGTTAGCACCAGCTAAGTCTGGGTCATTGGTAAGTATAAAAAATATATAAATTACTATAAATTTTTTAACTTTCTAGATTGCCAGGCTTGAAATTTGACAAATATAAAACATGGACAGTAGTTTACTAAAACAAATGTATCTCAAATCTTGTGAGAAGTTATAAGAGACTAGACAATGCTTCTAAACCTTTAGATCAGTCTAATTTGGGCACAACGGCAATATGGATGTGGCCTGCATGATTGGAGAAGAAGCACCGGTATTTTCTTCTTCTTGGCGTCTGTTTTAGGTTTGAGGGCCCCGTCTTAAAATGATAGCTTACAACCCCTTGTTGTAGGTCTTCACCATTATCACTGGTTCTTGCCACCCTTTCAGGTAAGTTTACTCGACTAACTCGAGAAGGCTTCTTAGTTTCCCAGTGTCGAACCAAAGGCCTTTTTGAATGTAAACTAAATTACGAATGGCATTTACTGAGAAATGCCACAAACATGAACATAATGGATCTCAAACTTTAAGTACATGATTATATAGAATTCGCCACTGAAAAGCAATTGCCGTCAACAGTGTCGTATACAGCATAACACCTCAGTCTTAGGTTCAGTATCATTATGGTGTTACAGTTTCAGTTATAGAGCAATGGCCATTTAGTGATTTAATAAACTTCACTTGTGTTTGGATGGGTCCTGCCCATATTTTTTTCAGTTGTTGAACAATAACAGACCAGGAGAGACTCCTCTGTGATTGGCACTGTGAAAAATTAATGGTGGTCAAAACAGTATTTTTCAACTGAAACAGTGGTCAGAAATGAAAAATTGTTGGAATCTCCTAGCACAGATCCCTGGTTCATCCCTATTTGGTGATCTCCAGGTATTCTGTTTATGATTGTGTTGCTGATGCTTCGTATCGCATCGTTGCTGATGCTAGAGGTCTCGAGTTCAATCTCTGTCCAGGCCAACCTGCGTTGTGTCCTTGGACAAGGCACTTTATCCCGGTTGACGATGACGCTGTGTACTACGGCATACTGCACGTCGATGGTGCACATGTCTTAAACTGCTATAACCCTGCTTGAGTGGAGCGGAGCTTAAACAGAGTTAGAATGTTGAGAAGCTGCCAGTTGCTCTTTGATGCTCTGTGGTTGTCTCTGGGTATTCCGGCTTCCTCCACCTGTAAAACTGTCACGGTCATGATTAGCAATTTGCATAAGTATGCAACCTTAAATTCCAATAAATAAATTAATAATCTGAAATGTCAATTCAAAACTGACAAAGCAAAATGTGTTTTTGCCGAGGTACAGTTATTTTACCATGGCAATTATTTTATCAATACAAATTTGTTCAATTTGCGGGTTGTTCGCTCATGACTTTTATCTGGCAAATTTAACGATGAAATATTATAAGTAATTTATGATTATTTGTTTTTGAGTTATTTCATTTCAAATGTATTTCTCATCTAAAAAGTTGCTAATGGGTTTTCATTGCATTGCATTTGTTGTGAATGAGGGGGAGGGCAAAATCATTAACAATTTTTGCTTTGTATACCACAGAAATTATAGCGCTATCCTGTATTCTAGCCCTTCTATTTACAGGTTGTAGGTGTAGTCAATATTACAACCTTAACAAACAGACAGTATTGTGTTGTCCTAGATCCAGTAGATAGTAAAGGAAAACCTCAACTTGGAAAGAAGAAACTTGTGAGAGTAAGTAATCATTGTAATATTATCAACAGATGTACCATGCTCATGTAATTTATCTAAAATACCAATTGCAAGAGCAGAATGAGAAAAAATTTGAAGCCGGCTCATGCATGCCATTATTATTTTTGTGAGAATCACATTGCAAAATCACACTGCATTTGCATACTCTCTTACAACATCGACTCCAGTACAGCTACAGTTAAAACTAGAAGTCCTGTCACAAACTGTGTGCTTATCTAGGCTTAATTGCGCGTAGGAATTGCGCGCAATTGCCATATCGAATGGCATCCACGGCACGGCCGGTCCTCCTGGTTACTTATAGCAAACACGGGCAATGTTTCTGCCAATGGACCTCCGGGTTACCCGGAGGTCCATTGGCTGAAACATTGTTTGTACACAGGCCGTATTTACAGAATTTGAGAGCGTTACTATGGCCCTATCGCGTAGATTAATGCACATATTGACGTGCTATTTGTGCGCATTTCAGAACAAGACTTTTAGTTTTAACTGTATAAGCAAGCACATGCAGCCAAGCTAGATAGTGACGAGCATCATGAACTCTGTACACTGCCTCCAACGCAAGAACAGATGCCAGCATGTTGCTGTTCATATTTGACCCTACCTTGACCAACTCACAGGAATCATAGTGCAAAATCAAACTACACTTGCACACATGCACACTCACACTCCAAAAACATTGACTTCAAAATGGCTACAAACACACATGTAGTCCGTCCATAGTAGCAATGACAATTATAAACTTCCCCACCCCACAAAAAAAAACCGAAACAGTGATGCCAGCAGCAACCGGCACACAAAAAAGAAATTGATAATCACAGCAACAAACTCTAATCAACACATAATCTATTTACACACTTTAACCCTTTCAGCACTGATGGTATCTACCATGTCAGTTCAATGCCAGCAATTGGAAGAGTCCATATTCATTATATGGGGGTAGACCAGTTAATATATTCAGTGTACAGCTCGAGGGTTGCACATTGAAAATATTGATTGGTCTGCCCCACATATTTACTTGGCATCCAACCCACTTAACCTTTTACCCAACGAATCGCCCGCATCCGTCTGCGTAATATGCAAATTCAGCAGTTGAAAAAATATTATTTTTTAAAAAATTTCAACAAAACCATATCATGTGACACCTCGTTGGATCGAGCATGTAGAGCTCGTTCCAATAAGGGGTCACATGATATGGTTTTGTTGAAATTTGTTGAAAAATTTTTTTAAAAATTTAAAATAATAAATTTTGATATCATCTGTGTTGGTTAAAGGGTTAATGACAAGATGTATCATTTTCATGGGCTGGAAACGTGGCCTCTTCATTTCAAAGGATTAAAAGAAATGGATTCTCTAGACTCATTCAAGTTGAGTCTAGACTCATTCAAGTTGAGTAACTTTTCCTTTAGGCATTTTTCAGTTTTGTACAGCCATAGAGCACCTTGTGTAGATCTAAGACTAAAATTATTATCACAACTAGTGTGTACAACCGAGGTGACCTCAGTCACATCAACGCTTGTGCAAAGTTTTCAGTTCCAGTTAGTGGGCAGAAGATCTTGTTAAGCTTTTCCAAAGACGGTGTCACATGATACAGTTAGCTACCTAAATGATTAGATTTCCTTTGTGAAATATTACACATCGAAGCCTTGTTGTGTTTATTGAGAAATAATCGACTTTGGCTTTCAAGACATCGTTAATGATCAGCAGTTTCCGTGAGTAATGAGTAATCGCAGAAACTATTCTGTAGTGTGTATACAAATGAACGTTGTCGAGTTTAAGAATTTTACTTTCCAATTCCTATAGATTTGATCCTATATTTGGTGAAATAATGGCTATGGTTAACTTGATATTATCTGGTTATAGCTCACGGTTAGTCGGTTACGAAAATGAGCCAACCGTTTCAGCCCTAAAAATAACATATTTTGATAATGTGTACATTGGGTAACAGTTTAGTGTCTACAGTTGTTTTCATATTTTTTACTCCTAAAGTTTGGAAAAAATTACTTTTAGTTCAAGGTGACGCCCATGTACTACCAAATTGACTGCAATTGACTATAGCCAGGCACAAATAAAATCATTAGGGTCAACCGAGTAGACGTTACGTGAGAATGCATGCACTTGTTTGAATGAACAATTTTGCACACATCTGACTGTTCGGACGTGTATGGCTGTTATTTTTGCTGATTTGTTGAAATTGTATCGACATTCATTAAAGTTGTTTCCTCAAATGAATGTTTGTTTGCATAAACGGGGTTGGTATTGACCACAATTTCATTCCTGTGATGTATTCTATATTATTATACAACTGTTTATATAAATTTGTTTTGTTACAACAGGCTCTCTCCAATCAGTTATGACGAACAAATATTTTCTGAACAAAATCTTGGTAAACAAATGCTTCCCTTGATGTTGAACTTCACCTTTGAAAAATAATTCAGCACTCAATCAATTAATATTTGATATCCCCCCTACAGCGAAGGGTTATATTCAAGCGCACCTTTCAATCCATTCAGAAGTTTATAGCTATGGATTTCATTTAATTTTTGTCGTACTGCTGTATATTAAGTGTCTTGGAAAAGTCCATTAACCATTATTCAGTGAAATGAAGGGAGTTATTTCCCTTCGTTTGTTGAATTTTGTGTAAATTCTCATTATTTGTCTAATAACTTGAGCAGTATTACACTCTCTGGAGTTAATCCCTTTCACTCCAAATGTCTTGTCCAATTTAATTATTGCATTCATTGTCCGCGTAATATCGGGTGGGTTTTATACTTTTGTCTTAGCTCGGACTTCGGATATTCATGTAACCGTCACTTGCGCAGTAGTGTATGTTTGTACAATTAAAACTGAAACCGAAAACCTGACTCTTTCTATGAAACCGAAACAAAAAATGAACCGACATGAAATTTGAGAGCAGGCACTCTCCAATAAATTGTAACAAAATAACTAAATTAAACTCTATCTCAACTAAGACTTCCCATGCTTGTGGCATGGTATTGTTTAACCCTTTACCCATCAAAAAGGATATCAAAATTCATTATTTTAAATATTTTTTCAAATTTTTCGAAAAATGTCAACAACCTGGTAGGTTGATTCCACATAATGTCTAGATGATAACGTCCCGTTTTGGTCGCGATTGTACAACTGTAATAGCTACAGGGGTCCGAAGCCCAAAAACCTTTAGCACACGCTATCGGGCATATTTATGAAGGGATTCATTGTGCCTTGGTAGGATGACTCAGTATAATGTCTAGATGAGGCCATCCCCATTTGGTTGTAATTGGTCATCCATGATGGCTACACAGGCCCAAAGCCCAAAAACCTTTAGCACAGCCTACAGGCTGTATTTATGAAGGGATTTCATTGTAACTTGATAGGATGACTCGTTTTGGAATAATTTCACTGTAAACTGGTAACTTTCTTTGATATACATTAACTGTGAGGGCCACATTAACCCAGCCCTCAATTCTTTAGTACAGTCCACACCTCATATTATTTTTAGTGAAAACGTAGCACACAGGGAACAGAAATTAACATATTCCCAATTATGACAATTCTTGTCTTATTTCATAATCCTTTCATAAACATTGAACATTATCCTTTTCATCAAACATAACACACAGACAAGTTAAGCTGCAGTGTTATTGACACTTTCATTTATGAACCCCATCGCTGAACTTTCCAGCCCCAGTTTCATGAAGAGGCAAGTCCTGATATTACATTATTACATGAGACAACAAAAAGCATGAATTTTACAAACAAATATATTGTTTCTCATACATGTAGTTGACCAATTCTGCCAATTAATGGTAATACAGGAATTCAAATCTCATGAGTTAAATTTTTTTTATCATAAGATTATTTTAAAATTAATTTTAGGGTGATAAAACCTTTTTCTTGATGCCTGGAGAGAAATTAGAGAGAGGAATACAAAATGTATATATTCTTGGTGAAGATGAAGGATTGATACTCAGAGCAACAGAATCTTGTAAAGATTCAGAACAGGTCAGTATAATATACTATTACACACTTTCACTGAGGTTGATAAAAGTTTTATCAACCAGAGAAAAATGATACTGTACAGTTGAGAATAAGTTCCAAAATGCTTAAAGTAGAATACTTACTGTCACGTTCTTGATTTACTGTTGAATATTGTTCACATACTGATGTTTGCAAACTATTTCCTTTATCGTTTAACCCTTTACCCAGCAAATCGCTCGCATCCGCTCACGTAATATGCAAATTCAGCAGCTGAAAAAATTAAGACTGTCACGTTTAATCGATCAATCGATTGTCGATTGGTCATGCCAAAATCGATTAGTATTTTTTGTTTTCGAAGAATCGGTAAATTTTACCCCGTTTTAGACGTTTAATAATATAAAAAAAATTATGAAAAAACTATTGTTTCTAAAGATAAAAGTCAAGGACGTCGACGTTAAACCTCAAGTAGCCGTTAGAAGCAACTGTATTTTGGGTACATTTGAACCATCACTGTAATAATCAAAACCGGTTGTCAGTTGCGAAGTTCGCAACTGACGACCGGTCTTGATTATTAAACTGACGGTTCAAAAGTTCAGAACATCAAAGCGTTGAATGTACCTAAAAGAGGATCGTCTTTGTTGTTTACTTGAGGCAGGTCAACTGACTTGAACTTCATTTGTAATGACTTCAAAGAGGGGGAGAGGTGGGGGGGGGGGGGGGGGGGGTCATCTCGGTACGATTAATTGATTATTATCGATTATTTGCAATGATTAATCGATTCCTAAATTAAAAAATCGTGACAGCCCTAGAAAAAATATTATTTTTCGAAAAATTTCAACAAAACCATATCATGTTGGTCATGATTAACCATTGCGCAGAAATATATGACCTTAAACATCAATAAATAATAATAATAATAACTTTCAACACAAAGAACACATTTTAACACCAACTAAATTTGCAAGAGGAACCTGTGTTACTATTTTGTCCCCTGAGGAGTTCCAATGTGTTCTATGGGCCTACTGGCACATAGAACACATTGAAACTCAGGGGACAATTTTTAGCTATCGTTAGCGATTCAAATTGTAATTGCAGTGCACGATTTTTAGAAAATTCCAGTGAAATTTCGCTTCTAAGTTAAAATAGGTAGTCAGTGATCGACAGAACAGATTTTCATTTTCCACATGGTTTAGTGTTGATGTAGATGGTGATTTCATAGAACAGGCATGTAATAATATAGATAGAATGATAAGGCCTCAAAAAATAAAAAATCTGTTTCTCAGGCCCTTCCGCATGGTCCTTTTGGCTGCCGCATGCTCTATTTTTTTAACCAATTTAAATTTAACAAAAATTAAAATTAAATGGTTTATGTCTGATATTTTACCCAAGTTAAAAAATTGATGAATTTGTCCCTTGTGTGCAAGAAGGCTTTGCAATGCTTTAGCATTGCAAAGCCTTCTTGCACTCAAGGGATGAAATACACCATCACCCATGCTATTCTGCAGATTATGAGGCCTAAAACTTGAACCAAGAACATGAACATTTGATGGCAAAGAAGTAATTACTGAAATAAAAACTAAAATAAAAAACTGCTCGCCTGCATGCAATTTCACAAATAATGACCTGAGAAACAGAAGATCTACTTTGTGTGGCCTAAGGGAATACAGCTGTTTACCGGACAAAAAACATACTGATGGAATGTCAGGTCGACTGAAACAATGGTGGAGTGAATTTTACATGCAGTCATTCAATCTCAAATTCTGTGGACAGGAAGGGGAGAGAATCAAACACTATTTTTGTCAAAGGATCTCTGGGTTCAGCCCATAGGTCAGTTGATTGAAACATTTTTAGTGGCTCTCTTGGCCGCTGATTGTATCATTGGAAAAAAATTTCAAAGGATTGCTTGTTTCTTTCTTTTTGTCATTACATAAAACCAAATTATTTAAAACAATCAACTGATAAATGAAAGTTTTTGGCCTGTCATTCTTAATTGAGAAGTCGACTAATTGTCAGAAACACCCATAATCAACTACAATTTCCAAGTCAACGATTATGGGTTTTTATTACATGCCCATGCAGTCTCTCTTATGCAATACGGCATGCAATACGGCTGTGCAATACGGAATTCCGTATTGCACACCAACCTGTTCCAACCGGGACTTTTTTTATGCAATGCGACTGCATAAAGTGCATGGTGTTTACCACCGTTGATAGAAAAGAAAATTAGGTCAGATGTGCGTAGAAAGAAAACGTCTCGACCTTCGGTCTCGGCGTTTTCTTCCTACGCACATCTGACTCATTGAATACAAAACGACTCATTGAAACATACATGTAGTTTTATTTATTTATCATTCCTTTATTGATGAATTATTAGTTATTATTCTCATCCCCATCATGTTTGTAATAATATCAGACGTTGTGGAATATCAAAATATATTGTACTTGGTATGGGAAAAAAGTAAAAAGTATGGGAGTACAAATAATTATCCTTCTCAATTTGACAAGGAGTTCAATTGTTTTTCTTAAATCTCAATGCAACTACTAATAGACTTCAGGAGACGGAGTTTTCCTTGGAGAGCAGTAGGCATGCAACACACCTGCAGGCCTAAATAATTTCTGGCCTGAGGAACTCATGAACAAAGATATTGGTTTCAGTACATGTATATAGTTGTTTCTGTACATGTATATAGTTGTTTCTGTACATGTATATAGTGGTTTCTGTACATGTATATAGTTGTTTCTTTCTGTACATGTATATAGTGGTTTCTGTACATGTATATAGTTGTTTCTGTACATGTATATAGTTGTTTCTGTACATGTATATAGTTGTTTCTGTACATGTATATAGTTGTTTCTGTACATGTATATAGTTGTTTCTGTACATGTATATAGTTGTTTCTAGAGGTTTCCGAGTACTGTTAACCCTTTGATACTTTTGTATGACTTATGACGTACGAAATCATACAGCACGTTGATACTTTGGGGTCATTTATTTTGTTATTATTTTTCGATTTTTTAAAGTTTTAACCTCAATTCCATTTTTCTGTCAGATTGTGCTCGGTGACAACGGTTGAGCCAAATGTTATGGCAGCTCAAAATACTAATATAATCCTGCTGTCAAGACTTAACAGGTTGAGTGCTAGAAGCCACTATCAGGGTTTTCAAAAAATGTGTGGATACCAGAGCAAAAGCCAACACTTTCCTTGCTTATATTTCATATTCAGCCAAACACAAATAATATTTTGTTTATATAAATTTGTTTTATTACAAATTATTGGAGAGTGCCTGTGGGCACTCTCCAATAATTTGTAATAAAACAAGTTTTTAATAACAAATTCAGACCATCAAAAATAATCTAGTCCTTAACCAATTAATCACTAACGTGAAAAATATCTTATTATTTGTACTTTCCAACTTTTCATGTCGCATTTTGAAAAACGATGCAGAAACTAAATTCCCAAAGACGTTTGAACGTCGGGATAATTCAAGTGTGAAAGGGTTAAAGTCGACATTAATCGATTGTTCTTCTTTAAAAGCCGATCATGAAACTTTATAATTATGCCAGCACTAAAGGTTTTTCAGCAATCAAACTGCAAGGTACCATCTAACACATTGGGACATAAAATCCTGTCAACTTTTTATCTGGAATAACCCACACCCTGTCTGAAATTCTTTCCACTGTTATTATATGAAATTCTTGTGGAAAGGGTTCTAAGAACATTTCTACACAAAATAGTAGCAGTACAAGGCCTGAAAAAATAAAAAAAATGTTTCTCAGGCCCTCCCGCGTGGTCTTTTTGGCTTCCACATGCTCTCTTTTAATAACCAATGCAAACTTAAAAAAAAAATGTGAGTTATGTCTGATATTTTACCCATGTTAATAAAACTGATAAATTTATCCCTTGAGTGCAAGAAAGCTTTGCAATGCTAAAGCCTTCTTGCACTCAAGGGACAAAATACACCACCACCCATGCTATTCTGCAGATTATGAGGCCTAAAACATAAAACAAACCAACAACATGAATTTTTGATGGCAAAGATATAATAATTACAAAAATAAAAAAATAAAATAAAAAAACGCCCACTCGCATGCAATTTTAAACAAAAATGGCCTGAGAAACAGAAGATCTACTTTGTGGGGCCTAATGTTGATTTCTATAAAGAATGGATAATGTTATTGAAACAGCTTAGCCAATGACAATGTAGTGGATACAGTGGAGCCCACTAAATTGGATATCTCTTAACTGAATAACCCTGTTAATTGTATATAAAACCATTTACCATACGGCCAGTACAAATTTGACCTGTTGAATATAGGTTATAGAGTAAACTCCTGTTAATTGAATAAAAAATCTTGCAACCTGTCGAGAAATTACCCTGACTGTCCCCAGTTTTCCTTTGTTTATAGACCTATTTGGCCACAGTACATCCAATACAGACATTTAATCCATTATATCTTTTTTGACAGAACTCGTAATAGAATAAATGCTAAGTTTATCTCTAGAATACACGAAAGTGACACAATCCCTGTTAATTAAATACTCCTGTTAATTGACTAATTTTCTTTGGCAAATTGGCTATTCAATGAACAGGGTTCCACTGTATGATGGCAACTGAGTTCACCAAAAATCTTCTGGTATGGGCATCTATAATGGGAGTCAGTCAGTGAATGCCTGGTGGCTATATGGCTGACATGATCTGCCCCTGGTTGTTGAAAATGTCGTTTAACTGGTAGAGTGCTGGAAGCCCATATTTGGGCTTTATTCTAAGAGCAGGTACTGCAACTTAAAGGCTTCAAATTCAGTGGCTGTGCTTCATATTATCTTTGAAGTGATATTATTTACTCAGTTAGGTTTTGCCTTGTTACAATTTATAGGAGAGTGCCCACAGGCACTCTCCTATAAATTGTAACAAGGCCAAGACATGGGACCAAATTTTGGTGGCCAAAAATAATTTAGCAGTCTACCAGTTAACACCAGTAAACAAACACACCTTTATTATTAGTGATAAATTATAGGATTAGCAGAGCTTAGTTTTAGATTATTTATATATATTGCACCAATGTTTTTTAGTTTATTTAAATAGAGCTTGTGAAATTACCACTTTAACAGGCATTCCTAAGGCCATTTTCACTAATTTCTTGGGCATTAATACACAATGAGATACACTCATGGCATCATGTAACATGCTGGGATGCAAATGGTATCTCCTTTCCATTGGCGCCTGGCAGCCTGACACATCTCGTGACTGAATTATGTCCCATTCCGAATCTTCTTTTTCTGCTTTGTAAGTTTGGATGCTGCATGAGGAAAACAAACTTCACAGCAGTTATTTGGGTGATTACACTAATTATAATGGTTTAACCCTTTCTACTGGAACACGAGGAGCCAAATATTGATATAAGGTCAGTGATTACGCTAATTATAATGGTTTAACCCTTTCTACTGGAACACGAGGAGCCAAATATTGATATGAGGTCAGTGATTACGTTAATTATAATGGTTTAACCCTTTCTACTGGAACACAAGGAGACAAATATTGATATAAGGTCAGTGATTATGCTAATTATAATGGTTTAACCCTTTCTACTGGAACACGAGGAGCCAAATATTGATATGAGGTCAGTGATTACGTTAATTATAATGGTTTAACCCTTTCTACTCTAACGCGAGGAGCCAAATATTGATATAAGGTCAGTGATTACATTAATTATAATGGTTTAACACTCTCTACTAGAACACGAGGAGCCAAATATTGATATGAGGTCAGTGATTACGTTAATTATAATGGTTTAACCCTTTCTACTGGAACACGAGGAGCCAAATATTGATATAAGGTCAGTGATTACACTAATTATAAAGGTTTAACCCTCTCTACTGGAACACGAGGAGCCAAATATTGATATAAGGTCAGTATAGATATGTATCATTCTGTTTTGGGGAACTGACAAATTAAACTCTGACACTGGATTTTTTGCTTCAGTTAATTCAAACATGGTTTTTTAAATATTTTTTTCAAGTAAATGTCAACATCTCATGAATATTCAATATCAAACTCTGTTAAGGCCACACAAAGTAGATCTTCTGTTTCTCAGGCCATTATTTATAAAATTGCATGCGGGGAAGCGGTTTTTTATTTTATTTTTTATTTCAGTAATTACTTTTTTGCCATCAAAAGTTCATGTTCTTGGATCAAGTTTTAGGCCTCATAATCTACAGAATAGCATGGGTGGTGGTGTATTTCATCCCTTGAGTGCAAGAAGACTTTGCAATGCTAAAGCATTGCAAAGCCTTCTTGCACTCAAGGGACAAATTCATCAATTTTTTTAACTTGGGTAAAATATCAGACATAAACCATTTAATTTTTATTTTTTTTAAGTTTAAATTGGTTATAAAAAGCGAGTATGCGGCAGCCAAAAGGACCATGTGGGAGGGCCTGAGAAACAGATTTTTCATTTTTTAGGCCTAACTGTTCATTTTATATTCACATTAAAATTGAATTTCCGTTGTTTTGAGGTTACTTAAATGTCCTTCCCTATTAGTGATAATAACAGTAATAAAAATTAATAACATGACTTTATCAGGCATTACAGTTCTTATTGGCGGGTTGCCAGAAATGATTAGAAGCCCTCGGTCTTATTTGCATCCCTCAACTTCCTCTTGGGCTGCTTATAAGACCTCAGGTTGTTAATCATTTATGTTGGACAGCGATTGAACTGCAATGCCCTTGAAAATCATGTCATTATTATACCCCCCGCCCCCAATATAGGATTCCTCTCGTCTGCCCATCTGTCAGTTCATCCATCCGTCCATCCATCCCAAAATTCAATCATGAATAAATTGTAAAGTATCGTTAAAGTACCCCAGCAGGGGTATATTTATGACCTGTTGGCAGTTATAACCACGCCTCTAGTTGTTATATTGCTACTAAAATGGAGCCAATTTAATTAGGTATCTCTTAATTGATTAACCCTGTGAATTGTATTTAACTTCCAAATACCAAACTTTTTACCTTTTAATTAATATAATTAATTTAATATACAGTTGTTAGTAGTTGGATGGGTGACCATTTCAGTGACTGATTCGTGCTCCCGTGTTGTGTCCTTGGGCAAGGCACTTAACTGCGATTGCCTACATGGGGGCACGATGATGCTGTGTACTAAGGCGTACTGCACGTGATGGTGCACATGTCTTCAACCAATCTAACCCTGCCTGTGCTGTGATTCAGAGTTATGATGTTGGAGAGATGACAGCTGCTCATCGTTGCTCGGTGGTTCTCTCTGGGTACTCCGGCTTCCTCCACCCATAAAACTGTCACCGACATGATATGACCCTGGCTGTTAATGTGTTGTTGAACCCTAAGAAAAAAAAAGAAAAACAAATAATATACAGTTGAATGACGTAATAGCGTGCTGAGTAAGTAAGTACACTTTTGTCCCTGTCACACTCAAACTGCATCATTAACGTAACTCAATTCCTGGAGAAAAACAGCATACCCAACTCTGTACATAGAGATTATTACCATTATGTGGATGTACAAAATATATACATGTATCCGAGTCGAGCTCCAGGTTCTAAGGGCAGATCACGACGAGTGAAAGACGAGTGGTGATCTACCCTTAGAACCCGGATCGAGACTCGGATACATATTTACACCCACATAAGGGTAATAATCATTTTATCTTACAATATATTGGGGAAAAGTATGTACATGTAATGACATAAATAGATATTAAAATTCGACTGCATGTACAGAATGGAGAGAGTGAATTACTTCTCGGTCGCATCGCCATATATTTTCCACTCAAAAAGTATTTTTTATTTTTCATAATAGCACAAGAAACTCTTGCAAACTTTTATCACATGGACCCCAGTGGTCCATGGTTACTGATAGCGCAGTATATTTTGCACTGCTCACCACAGTTCAGTTCGTGATTTCACTACTGACGTCACTGATAGCGCAGTATATTTTGCACTGCTCACCACAGTTCAGTTGGTGATTTCACAACTGACGTCACTGATAGCACAGTATATTTTGCACTGCTCATAGCGTAAGCAGTTCAGTTCATGAGTTCTCTACTAACGTCACTGATAGCGCAGTATATTTTGCACTGCTCACCACAGTTCAGTTCGTGATTTCACTACTGACGTCACTGATAGCGCAGTATATTTTGCACTGCTCACCACAGTTCAGTTCGTGATTTCACTACTGACATTACTGATAGCACAGTATATTTTGCACTGCTCACCACAGTTCAGTTGGTGATTTCACAACTGACGTCACTGATAGCACAGTATATTTTGCACTGCTCACCACAGTTCAGTTGGTGATTTCACAACTGACGTCACTGATAGCACAGTATATTTTGCACTGCTCATAGCGTAAGCAGTTCAGTTCGTGATTTCACTACTGACATCACTGATAGCACAGTATATTTGCACTGCTCACCACAGTTCAGTTCGTGATTTCACTACTGACGTCACTGATAGCGCAGTATATTTTGCACTGCTCACCACAGTTCAGTTGGTGATTTCACAACTGACGTCACTGATAGCACAGTATATTTTGCACTGCTCATAGCGTAAGCAGTTCAGTTCGTGATTTCACTACTGACGTCACTGATAGCGCAGTATATTTTGCAGTGCTCACCGCAGTTCAGTTCGTTATTTCACTACTGACGTCACTGATAGCGCAGTATATTTGCACTACTCACCACAGTTCAGTTCGTGATTTCACTACTGACATTACTGATAGCACAGTAAATTTTGCACTGCTCACCACAGTTCAGTTGGTGATTTCACTACTGACGTCACTGATAGTGCAGTGTATTATTTGCACTGCTCACCACAGTTCAGTTTGTGATTTCACTACTGACATCACTGATAGCACAGTATATTTGCACTACTCACCACAGTTCAGTTTGTGATTTCACTACTGACATTACTGATAGTGCAGTATATTTGCACTGCTCACCACAGTTCAGTTGGTGATTTCACTGCTGACATTACTGATAGCGCAGTATATTTGCATTACTCACCACAGTTCAGTTGGTGATTTCACTACTGACGTTACTGATAGTGCAATATATTTTGCACTGCTCACCACAGTTCAGTTGGTGATTTCACTACTGACGTCACTGATAACGCAGTATATTTGCATTACTCACCACAGTTCAGTTGGTGATTTCACTACTGACGTTACTGATAGTGCAGTATATTTGCACTGCTCACCACAGTTCAGTTGGTGATTTCACTGCTGACATTACTGATAGCGCAGTATATTTGCATTACTCACCACAGTTCAGTTGGTGATTTCACTACTGACGTTACTGATAGTGCAGTATATTTTGCACTGCTCACCACAGTTCAGTTGGTGATTTCACTACTGACGTCACTGATAACGCAGTATATTTGCATTACTCACCACAGTTCAGTTGGTGATTTCACTACTGACGTTACTGATAGTGCAGTATATTTTGCACTGCTCACCACAGTTCAGTTGGTGATTTCACTACTGACGTCACTGATAACGCAGTATATTTGCATTACTCACCACAGTTCAGTTTGTGATTTCACTACTGACGTCACTGATAACGCAGTATATTTGCATTACTCACCACAGTTCAGTTTGTGATTTCACTACTGACGTCACTGATAATGCAGTATATTTGCATTAATCACCACAGTTCAGTTCGTGAGTTCACTACTGACGTCACTGATAACGCAGTATATTTGCATTACTCACCACAGTTCAGTTTGTGATTTCACTACTGACGTCACTGATAACGCAGTATATTTGCATTACTCACCACAGTTCAGTTTGTGATTTCACTACTGACGTTACTGATAGCGCAGTATATTTTGCACTGCTCACCACAGTTCAGTTTCTGATTTCACAACTGAATTTACTGATAGCGCAGTATATTTTGCACTGCTCACCACAGTTCAGTTGGTGATTTCACTACTGACGTTACTGATAGTGCAGTATATTTGCACTGCTCACCACAGTTCAGTTGGTGATTTCACTGCTGACGTCACTGATAGCGCAGTATATTTTGCACTGCTCACCACAGTTCAGTTGGTGATTTCACTACTGACGTCACTGATAACGCAGTATATTTGCATTACTCACCACAGTTCAGTTTGTGATTTCACTACTGACGTTACTGATAGTGCAGTATATTTGCACTGCTCACCACAGTTCAGTTCGTGATTTCACTGCTGACATTACTGATAGCGCAGTATATTTGCATTACTCACCACAGTTCACTTCGTGATTTCACTACTGACGTTACTGATAGCGCAGTATATTTTGCACTGCTCACCACAGTTCAGCTTCTGATTTCACAACTGAATTTACTGATAGCGCAGTATATTTTGCACTGCTCACCACAGTTCAGTTGGTGATTTCACTACTGACGTCACTGATAGCGCAGTATATTTTTCACTGCTCACCACAGTTCAGTTGGTGATTTCACTACTGACGTTACTGATAGAGCAGTATATTTGCACTGCTCACCACAGTTCAGTTGGTGATTTCACTGCTGACGTCACTGATAGCGCAGTATATTTTGCACTGCTCACCACAGTTCAGTTGGTGATTTCACTGCTGACATTACTGATAGTGCAGTATATTTGCATTACTCACCACAGTTCACTTCGTGATTTCACTACTGACGTTACTGATAGCGCAGTATATTTTGCACTGCTCACCACAGTTCAGTTTCTGATTTCACTACTGACGTTACTGATAGTGCAGTATATTTGCACTGCTCACCACAGTTCAGTTGGTGATTTCACTACTGACGTCACTGATAACGCAGTATATTTGCATTACTCACCACAGTTCAGTTGGTGATTTCACTACTGACGTCACTGATAACGCAGTATATTTGCACTGCTCACCACAGTTCAGTTTGTGATTCACTACTGACGTTACTGATAGTGCAGTATATTTGCACTGCTCACCACAGTTCAGTTGGTGATTTCACTACTGACATTACTGATAGCACAGTATATTTTGCACTGCTTACCACAGTTCAGTTGTGTATTTCAGTTTGGCTACTTCATTCTTCTGTTATTAGGAGTATATTAACTGATAAGCATGTTCTGTGCTAAGTGTGTCAGGACTTCTGGTATCAACTGTAGGTTCTAGAATAAACACCTGTTAACTGAATAAAAAATCTTGTAATCTGTTTAAACATTACTTTGACAAACACTGAATACCCTATGCTTATAGACCCATTCACAGGCCTGGAAATAATTTTCTTTTGTGCATCGGTCATAATAACTGGCTCCATAATGATCGGATCGGTCATACAGTAACCTGGGTCGGTCATATTTTTGGGTTTTCAAATCAAACATTAACTAAGGCTAAACCCATGTAAATTATGTTGGGCTAAAGGCAAACAATATACAAAATACGAGGGCCTACCTGCATTCAATTTTATTGAAATGACACTTAACTTTTATAACTTTAAACTGCATGACAGGGATGTCTTCAGTACAAAAATCACTTTTTTTTCTTCTTAAAACGTAACAACTGGACTCCAATGCGACAATTTCTTTGAAACTGAATGCTGAACATCTCTGCATCTGGAGCCTGGAGGCTGGACGACTCACCGCTGGGAAATCTGGCACCTGGTCAAAACCAACCCCATCATTTCGGCACCAGGTAACCTCGGCACTAAATAAAATCGGCACTTGCACATCTGTCACCTGAGTTAAAAATGGTTATATTTTTCTGGAAGTATTACTGAATTACTGTAAAGCTTTCCAGAAATTATGACAAATTCTGCTCACAGTCTTCAAAGAAAGTATATTACACAAAGGAAAGAGGAGGGGATCATCTGGTTCGATTTTCGAAGAATATACACAGAAAAAATAGAGTACAAATGAGTTTCAGTTTCGATTCCAAAAGGAGCGTCTCTCATTTATAAATCTGTCTTGTGTTTTATGATTTTGTATTTGTATTTATTTTAGAGAATATATGCAAATGTGGAAATTATTCACCATCAACAGCCATAGTTAATGATTCAGAACACCAGGTCTCATGTGAAAATTACTGAAAAATTAATATACTTGAGAGAAAAATACACCGGTCACGATATTACGGTATACCGGTTGGTACCAGTATTGAAATCGTCACCGGTTAAAAACGTCCATCAAAAATGAATACCGGTATACCGTAACAGTATACAATTTTTGAGCTCGGTATTATGATTTGAAATTCGCGTTTTCTTGACATAAAAATATAAATAATGCGCGAAAATAGGACAAACACATATTAAATGCAAGGGATATCATGAATAAAAAAAATACTTTTGGAGCAATAGATAGAAGTATTACTTACTGCTCTGGGAAAATGAGTGATTTGAATGGAAGAACGACAATAATCCATGTCTAAAAAGTTATTGAACCTATTGTTTAATACGAAAATAAGCCATAAAATTATCATTGGGTTTACTGGCTTTCATCTGAATCTCGGATACAAGTAAATTTGGCTTTGTCAATTTAATTCCTGTAAAAACATGGTCAACCTCTCTTGACTGATAAGCGTTTAACTCTTTTCCTGCTGAGTATTTTCTAGATATTTTTCATCAAATCTAGTCATGGCTGCTTTAAAGCAGCCATGACTAGATTTGATGAATAATTAATCTAAATGTAACACAAGAAATCATTGGTGAAAAAATCCATTCAGTTTACATGGTGCAAGTATGATTAAATATGCCCAACTTATACTTATTTCAGTGACAAGAGAAACTCTGTGCTGGGCAGGAATGTCCGCCAGCAGCATGCAAGGAGTTAATTACTGAGCCAGTCATTGTGCTAATTGCGTATATGTGGCTTCATGAAAAACAGTGGCAAACAAAACTTTTTTATCAAAACGTGTGTCCAGTTAATGGAATTCCAAGGGCCTGGTTACACAAACAACCAGTAGTAGCTCCTCCCCTTCTCCTATCTTCCTGCAATAAACTTCCTCAGATGACAATGTCAAATGTCAGCTGTCATATGTCAGGCCAGTTGGTCTGTCGATATTAAGCACACCTCCAAGACGTGATCACCCTTCAGTTTCATGACAGTCTGCAGGTTTCAGTCACCAGCCAACAATGTTTTCACCCAGTGATGGCGTCACACGTCTGTCATATTTGACAAAAATTGTTGCACATTTCGCAATAGTGAATATGTGTGATTTGAAACATTTTTTTGTCAGATTGCTGACAAACAACAAATTAATGAACTCCAAAATTCTGTTACATTCAGAGTAAACTCAGCACTTAGAATGTACCGAATTACATGAGTTGTTTTTCACCTAGGACCTTGTAGTTGTACATCACATTTATCAAGCACTTTCATAAAAGTAAGGTACATGTATTTCAGTTTTATTTTGTTTTCAATCTGAACTGTTTCACGGTATACCGGTATACCGTGGTATTGTTTTCAATACCGTCACCAGTACCAAAATCCAAATACCGTGCAGCCCTAATGATAATAATATTACTAGAATATAAGAATATAACAAAATTCCTGTTAATTGAATACTTCTGTTGACTGAATATGTTTCACTGGCAATGTGGTTATTCACCTAACAGGGTTCCACTGCAGTCAACAAGCAGAGATTCCGGTTTCAAAATTAGGAATATGATTAACTGTTATATAATTTTTGTGTCCTGCTCTATTGAGAAAGATGCTGGTATACAATCTCAGTGCTGGAAATGAACAAAATTGACGGGTGCAGTTTTAAGATCCCGTTAAATCAGAGACGAGAGTAATTTGCACTCGTAAAATGTTAGTATATGAATTTTTGAGGGAATACTGTCACCAAACACCAGAAACCTTCACCCTTTGAACTTGAGCGGCTGCTTTTCCAGCCAGGAACATGATTTGTCATAACCTCATTAAATAGGATGGCTGTTTAGCTGTGTGGCGTAGACCAATTGGTGTTTTCAACGTGCAGCCCCGAGTCTGCACGTTGAAATATTAATTGGTCTACCCCAACTAATGAATATGGACGGGAGCGTGGTGGCTCAGTGATAGACTGTTGGACTTCTCTGCTAGAGGTCCCGAGTTTGAACCCCGTCTGGGACGACCCGTGTTATGTCCTTGGGCAAGGCACTTTATCACGGTTGCCTACATGGGGGAATGATGACGCTGTGTACTAAGGCATACTGCATGTCGATGGTGCACATACTGCTGTAACCCTGCTTGAGCGGAGCTTGAACAGAGTTAGAATGTTGAGGAGCTAACAGTTCCTTGTCTATGCTCGGTGGTTCTCTCCAGGTACTCCAGCTTCCTCCACCTGTAAAACTGTCACGGTCACAATTAGCCATTATGCATAAGTATATGACCTTAAACACCAATTAGTAAATAAATATAAAGAATATGGACTCTTCTAATTGCTGTCATTGAACTGGCATGGAAGATACCACTAGTGTCCAAAGGGTTAAATGTATAAGGAATTTCTGAATTATGACAGTCACTTGCAACTGGCCACAGTGTGCTGCTTTCTCAAAACAATACACATTTATATGCCCTCACAGTATATTAGTGCTCCACAATATTTTTCAACGAGTGCATTCTTTAGCTCCTGTAAAATAGAAATCACGGGTGCTGATGGGAGCACTCTTCTCATTTCCAGGACTGCAATCTGTTAGCGCTGTGTTGGGAGGTTTTTTGGGTCTCTCGTTCGATTCTGTTTTTTACCAAAAAAAAGACCAAACAAAAAACGGCCGACCATTTTAGTGTGTACATAAACTGTACAAACTTTCTGGGAACTGAACCACACCAGAAAATAAGTGGTCAGACAAGGATAAAGTCAGGTGCAAAAAGGCCAATGTCGGACTGAGGTTTAAAATCATCAGTCAAAATGTCTGATGCTAAAATTATCAAGAAAGTTCACTGATCAGAACATCATGCATGCTGGAAATCATGTACATAACTAACAAGCGTAAAATTAATTATTATTGTGATTTCTGGCCCTGGCATGTTGGGAAGTGTGAAGAAAGTGACTGTACTGCTCATCAGTATTAACAACGTGAAGAAATATGATTTGATATAGCCATACATGTATCTAAATTATGTCTGAAAGGTAATTCAGTTCCAATTCATAATGAAACCAATCATACCTTGTTTGGCAGGGCTCATTGAGCCCTGCCAAACAAGGTATGGTTGGATGAATTCTGAGCAGTTTTAAGATGAAGGTACATGTACACCCTGAACACATTATTTCGAATACTCAAACTCCATTTTGTAATATGTCAGATATCATTCTTAAATGACAGATATGATTTATTTGGTGTCTGACATTTTGTCTGGAAGCGCAATGAAAGTTATTTTCAGGCTTGAACTGAACTAGTAACCTCTCATAGCTTAGTCTGTTGGGTAAAAGGGCAAATACATTGTGTCCTCATTGTCAGATTGTCTTCCTTACTGACTCATCGACCTGATGCTGCATTGATAACACAACAAAGATGATAAGATGAACTTTATTCCTTACTGACTCATGGACCTGGTGCTGCATTGATAACACAACAAAGATGATAAGATGAACTTTATTCCGTACTGACTCATCGACCTAATGCTGCATTGATAACAACAAAGATGATAAGATGAACTTTATTCCTTACTGACTCATCGACCTAATGCTGCATTGATAACAACAAAGATGATAAGATGAACTTTATTCCTTACTGACTCATCGACCTAATGCTTCATTGATAACACAACAAAGATGATAAGATGAACTTTATTCCTTTACTGACTCATCGACTGATGCTGCATTGATAACACAACAAAGATGATAAGATGAACTTTATTCCTTACTGACTCATGGACCTGATGCTGCATTGATAACACAACAAAGATGATAAGATGAACTTTATTCCATACTGACTCATGACCTGATGCTGCATTAATAACACAACAAAGATGATAAGATGAACTTTATTCCTTACTGACTCATTGACCTGATGCGCATTGATAACTCAACAAAGATGATAAGATGAACTTTATTCCTTACTGACTCATCGACCTAATGCTGCATTGATAACAACAGAGATGATAAGATGAACTTTATTCCTTACTGACTCATTGACCTGATGCTGCATTAATAACACAACAAAGATGATAAGATGAACTTTATTCCTTACTGATTCATCGACCTAATGCTGCATTGATAACACAACAAAGATGATAAGATGAACTTTATTCCTTACTGACTCATGGACCTGATGCTGCATTGATAACACAACAGAGATGATAAGATGAACTTTATTCCTTACTGACTCATTGACCTGATGCTGCATTGATAACACAACAAAGATGATAAGATGAACTTTATTCCTTACTGACTCATTGACCTAATGCTGCATTGATAACACAACAAAGATGATAAGATGAACTTTATTCCTTACTGACCCATTGACTGATACTGCATTAATAACACAACAAAGATGATAAGATGAACTTTATTCCTTACTGACTCATTGACTGATACTGCATTAATAACACAACAAAGATGATAAGATGAACTTTATTCCTTACTGACTCATTGACCTGATGCTGCATTGATAACACAACAAAGATGATAAGATGAACTTTATTCCTTACTGACTCATCAACCTGATGCTGCATTGATAACACAACAAAGATGATAAGATGAACTTTATTCCTTACTGACTCATCGAACTAATGCTGCATTGATAACACAACAAAGATGATAAGATGAACTTTATTCCTTACTGACTCATTGACCTAATTCTGCATTGATAACACAACAAAGATGATTAGATGAACTTTATTCCTTACTGACTCATCGACCTGATGTTGCATTGATAACACAACAAAGATGATAAGATGAACTTTATTCCTTACTGACTCATCGACCTGATGCTGCATTGATAACACAACAAAGATGATAAGATGAACTTTATTCCTTACTGATTCATTGACCTAATGCTGCATTGATAACAAAGATGATAAGATGAACTTTATTCCTTACTGACTCATGGACCTGATGCTGCATTGATAACACAACAAAGATGATAAGATGAACTTTATTCCTTACTGACTCATTGACCTGATGCTGCATTGATAACACAACAAAGATGATAAGATGCCCTAATTTGTATGTTTTCTGGACTCCATGGCAACTGACCCCTAGAACCACTATGATAGATCACAGGGAAGTTAGGCTTAACCTAAATAGAAATATTTATAGACGGATCTATTATTATGACTCATTGACCTTATGCTGCATTGATAACGCAACAAAGATGATAAGATGAACTTTATTCCTTACTGACTCATCGCCCTGATGCTGCATTGATAACACAACAAAGATGATAAGATGAACTTTATTCCTTACTGACTCATCGACTGATGCTGCATTGATAACACAACAAAGATGATAAGATGAACTTTATTCCTTACTGATTCATTGACTGATGCTGCATTGATAACACAACAAAGAGGATAAGATGAACTTTATTCCTTACTGACTCATCGACCTAATGCTGCATTGATAACACAACAAAGATGATAAGATGAACTTTATTCCTTACTGACTCATGGACCTGATGCTGCATTGATAACACAACAAAGATAAGATGAACTTTATTCCTTACTGACTCATGGACCTGATGCTGCATTAATAACACAACAAAGATGATAAGATGAACTTTATTCCTTACTGACTCATTGACCTGATGCGCATTGATAACACAACAAAGATGATAAGATGAACTTTATTCCTTACTGACTCATCGACCTAATGCTGCGTTGATAACAACAGAGATGATAAGATGAACTTTATTCCTTACTGACTCATCGACTGATGCTGCATTGATAACACAACAAAGATGATAAGATGAACTTTATTCCTTACTGACTCATTGACTGATGCTGCATTGATAACACAACAAAGATGATAAGATGAACTTTATTCCTTACTGACTCATCGACCTAATGCTGCATTGATAACACAACAAAGATGATAAGATGAACTTTATTCCTTACTGCCTCATTGACGTGATGCTGCATTGATAACACAACAAAGATGATAAGATGAACTTTATTCCTTACTGACTCATTGACTGATGCTGCATTGATAACACAACAAAGATGATAAGATGAACTTTATTCCTTACTGACTCATTGACTGATGCTGCATTGATAACACAACAAAGATGATAAGATGAACTTTATTCCTTACTGACTCATCGACTGATGCTGCATTGATAACAACAAAGATGATAAGATGAACTTTATTCCTTACTGACTCATCGACCTAATGCTGCATTGATAACACAACAAAGATAAGATGAACTTTATTCCTTACTGACTCATCGACCTAATGCTGCATTGATAACACAACAAAGATGATAAGATGAACTTTATTCCTTACTGACTCATCGACCTAATGCTGCATTGATAACACAACAAAGATGATAAGATGAACTTTATTCCTTACTGACTCATTGACTGATGCTGCATTGATAACACAACAAAGATGATAAGATGAACTTTATTCCTTACTGACTCATCGACCTAATGCTGCATTGATAACACAACAAAGATAAGATGAACTTTATTCCTTACTGACTCATCGACCTAATGCTGCATTGATAACACAACAAAGATGATAAGATGAACTTTATTCCTTACTGACTCATTGACTGATGCTGCATTGATAACACAACAAAGATGATAAGATGAACTTTATTCCTTACTGACTCATCGACCTAATGCTGCATTGATAACACAACAAAGATGATAAGATGAACTTTATTCCTTACTGCCTCATTGACGTGATGCTGCATTGATAACACAACAAAGATGATAAGATGAACTTTATTCCTTACTGACTCATTGACTGATGCTGCATTGATAACACAACAAAGATGATAAGATGAACTTTATTCCTTACTGACTCATTGACTGATGCTGCATTGATAACACAACAAAGATGATAAGATGAACTTTATTCCTTACTGACTCATCGACCTAATGCTGCATTGATAACACAACAAAGATGATAAGATGAACTTTATTCCTTACTGACTCATTGACGTGATGCTGCATTGATAACACAACAAAGATAAGATGAACTTTATTCCTTACTGACTCATTGACCTGATGCGCATTGATAACACAACAAAGATGATAAGATGAACTTTATTCCTTACTGACTCATCGACCTGATGCTGCATTGATAACACAACAAAGATGATAAGATGAACTTTATTCTTTACTGACTCATCGCCCTGGTGCTGCATTGATAACACAACAAAGATGATAAGATGAACTTTATTCCTTACTGACTCATTGACCTGATGCACATTGATAACACAACAGAGATGATAAGATGAACTTTATTCCTTTACTGACTCATCGACTGATGCTGCATTGATAACACAACAAAGATGATAAGATGAACTTTATTCCTTACTGACTCATCGACCTGATGCTGCATTGATAACACAACAAAGATGATAAGATGAACTTTATTCCTTACTGACTCATCGACCTGATGCTGCATTGATAACACAACAAAGATGATAAGATGAACTTTATTCCTTACTGACTCATCGACCTGATGCTGCATTGATAACACAACAAAGATGATAAGATGAACTTTATTCCTTACTGACTCATTGACCTGATGCTACATTGATAACACAACAAAGATGATAAGATGAACTTTATTCCTTACTGACTCATTGACTGATGCTGCATTGATAACACAACAAAGATGATAAGATGAACTTTATTCCTTACTGACTCATCGACTGATGCTGCATTGATAACACAACAAAGATGATAAGATGCCCTAATTTGTATGTTTTCTGGACTCCATGGCAACTGACCCCTAGAACCACTATGATAGATCACAGGGAAGTTAGGCTTAACCTAAATAGAAATATTTATAGACGGATCTATTTATGGTGAGTGGTCTCGTATAATATATTGCAGGATTTTTCCAAATTACGGAGCTTGATGCACTGTTTACAACATATTCTTGATACATAGAAAAAAACTGAACAGAAACCAAGATTTTTCCCCAAAATGAACCGATTCTGAAAAATGAAAACCAACCAGCTCTACCCGACTCCTCCCCTTCCCTCCCCCCATTCCCATTGGAATCATCAGAAGTGGGCAGTGCTTATTTACTGGCTCACTGATAAAATAGGGTTTGGAAACAATGCTGGGTGGAAGGCCTTTAACTCTTTACCCAATGCAGACAATATCAAAATTTATTATTTTAAATATCATTTTTTAAATTTTTAAAAAAATTTCAACAAAACCATGTCAAGTGACCCCTCATGGGAATGAGCTCAATAAGCTTGTTCGAAAGAGGGATCACATATGGTTTTGTTGAAATCTTTTGAAAAATAGTATCTTTTCAGCTGTTGCATTTGCATGTTACGTGGGTAGATGTGGCTGATTTGTTGGGTAAACGGTTAATATGGTCATCATAGGTATAAATGATTTGTGGAAGTTGAAATAAAAACCTCTGTTGCCATCAGGATATAGCCAGAGATGCTGAAAGTGATCTGGAATAAATAGATTATCATCATCACTCTTTCGAGAACTTGCAAACGAAAAAAAGGGTTACATATTTGTTAATACTTAAACCTCATGGTACACTACTGCGCAAGCGACTGTTACATGAATATCCTAGGTCCGAGGTGAGAAAAAAGTATCAAACCCACCCGAGATTACACGGACAATGAAAGCAGTAATTAAATTGGACAAGACATTTGGAGTGAAAGGGATTGACTCCAGAGAGCATAATCGCGGATTTAACCCTTATCCAACGAATCGCCCGCATCTGCCTGCCTAATCTGCAGATTCAGCAGCTGAAAAATATTATTTTTCTGAAAATTTTAACATGACCATATCATGTGACCCCTCTTTGGAACGAGCTCGCTGAGCTCCTTCCAATGAGGGGTCACATGATATAGTTTTGTTGAAATTTTTCGAAAAAAATTAAAAAAGATATTTAAATTAAAAAAATTTGATATCATCTGTCTGCATTGGGTAAAGGGTTAATTGTGAAATAGATTAGACCAAATAAACTACTGCTTGTTGATGTCACAGAATGTCAGAATGATAACCAGTCATCAATAATTTTCTGAATCAAATTTATGTACGTTTGTGTCAGAATGTTGCAATTTGTCAAAATTTTAAAAAAATATTCTAACTGATTAAAAACGTAAATATTTTATGAGTGTTGGTAATGGTAAGGCCAACGTCATTTCGTCGAGTTGAGATTGTTGAGTTATACATGTATTTTGACCACAAAATTGTGAGAGTTATGTAAAATATGACAATAAGTACAGCCTTTTCGTTCAGGTGCCCTAGAAATTAATTACTGCAGTAATCTGTTTGACCGAGAATCACAGCGATTTTAATATCGTGTCGGACATTGTCTCGAGAAACACTCACCAATATTAGTCTGCGACTTCTCTTAGATGTTGAGTGAAGATATCGTGGACCTGGGATATTCATGTAATGGTCACTTGTGCAGTTGTGTATACTGTAACAGCCTCTGCTTATGATAAGACTAGAAGTTCAATTATCTCTCACCAGTGCTTTGTCTTCCTCCACCAAAAAGTTAGATGACATGACGTGACCCTGGCTTCTAAAAGTGTCATTAAAACCTTCCAAAAATAAATTCAATATATAATTAGATGACTGTGAACAATTATTTTTACCTCAGGATTATTCACTCTTCTATTTATTTTGTAAAGAATGAATGACAGGGCCCCTTTCCTAATGGCATTTTGGCAGGATTTTTCCCAATTCAAATAAAAAATTTCTAAATCTCAGTCCTCATTCAAATAAAAATTTAATTCACCTTTAATTCTTGGAGGTCCAAAAGAAAGTTTTTAGATAGGTTTGCAAGTTGCATCCAAGGAACCTTCTCAGTTGTTTCTAGGCAAGTCTTGGCTGCCTACATAGGCAGCCAAGACTTGCCAAGACACGACTGCTAAGCCACAAAATGTAGACTATCGTGTAAATAACTTGATCATTTAATAGTGTAAGAAAAATTTACCGTATTTACTCTATGTATTGGGACACTCGATGATTTGGGACACACATTTTTTCTAGAAAACTATATTTTTTTTAAGCTCCAAAGTTTTGGACATTGAGGAGATTTATTTCCAGTTGGCCCGTCACTAGTAGCAGACGACACTCATATAAAAAAAATTCTTGAGTAACTAAAAATTTTCATTTTTTGCTTCCAAAACATAGCTTATGATCCCTCATTGGAACGCGCGCAATGCGCTCGTTCCAGTGAGGGATCATAAGCTATGTTTAGGAAGCAAAAAATGAAAATATAAAAAAAAAATTGGATGGCGATTTTCGTATATACTGATGGAAAATGAAACACACACAACTTTATTCAGCATCAAATCAAGTCCAGGCTGTGTTCTTTCCCCATTTTCTAAGAATTGGGACACCTGTGAAAATTATTTTTAGCTGTCCCAATACATAGAGTAAATACGTTATTTAATAGAGATTTCAGAAACTGATCATTATTTAATGCGATTGGTTGCAGACATGTTAACTCTCCCAGAATACCTGGGAAAATCCCGGAATTTCAGTGTAGTTCCCGGCCTTCCGGACGGGAATAAGTTTTGGACCAAAAATCCCGGAAAACAACAGTCAAATATTTCGTTCCCGTTGTAACTTGTGAAAAACATTCGAAGTCAAATCACATGCATTTCAAACTCTGGTAAAAACTCACGAAGCAGTAAAATATGGATTTAAGTTAAATTTATTTAAGAAAAGGGTATTTTACGATATATATTTCAACTGTGTTCATGCTTATTTCTCTGTTTTTTCTTCAGAGACTCGTGATCAACGTGCGAGTGTCGAAGTGAAAATAGGTGACTAACTTTCAAAAAATTGAAATCTCCACCTTCATTTCAATGCAGTTTTTGGAAATTGAAATATATGAAAAGGAATTAAATAATACATATTTATTTATTCCTTCATAGAATAGCTTTAATTCTCATCCCTTTTCCAAAATCAAAACATAAACAACAACTATTTAGCATAGTTTAAAAGTAGGTTGAAGTCGCATTGGGTGCCAAAAAATTATGACTGCATATTTATACACAATGGACTTATTACATTTATTGACTACAGAACTGTTAACTGTTGGCCATCTGTACCCAGAAAATTTCGAATGGAATTAAAAAAAAAATGCTTCAGTGATGAAAAAGAAAAGTTATGTGTAGGGCACTAATGTCCAACATGCATGAAGTTTGATAAAGATACTTTCTAAGTACTAATGTCCTTGAAGTAACTGAACATTAGGACATCTTTTCCTGTTAACATTTCCAGACTTGGGAAATTATTAGCTGAGTAGACTTTGATAAGAGCAAACCACAGGTGGAGGTGCACTGTGGGACAGTGTGGGTGGGTGGGTGGTGGTGGGGAGGGGGGGGGGGGGGGGGGGCTCATGAAGAAGAGGATCCTGGGGATGGGGGGGGGGGAGGGGGGGTCAAATCAACAGTTATTTTATGATTTTTTAACATAGCATAAATGCATCAGCATAGTTGACAACTAGTTCTGGATATAACCTGGTGTTAATAGTGGTCCATGAGCTGAGAATTCACAAGTTTTTTTCTTTTATTTTGTCCCGCTCAAACTTTTCCCTGAAATCCATCCCATTTCCCTGAAAATCACCCTCAGGTTCCCTGAAAAATTATTCTCGAGGTTAACATGTCTGATTGGTTGTTATAAATGTACTACCGGTACGTGCACTATACATGTAGTAGCTTCGGTATTAAATGTTCACAGATCAATATGAAGGTAACATTTCTTATTTTTTGTGTTTCTTTTCCCAAAACAAATTCCCTATTGGAGCCTTCATGTCATGAATCTTCCCAATTGCATGAGCCCCAGACCATTTCCCAAAGAGGTCAGAAAAATCCCTGAATAAATAGCCTGGCAAGTATTTTTCCAATATGGTGAATTATTTTTTCAGATGAGTATATCAAGTGAAGAGTCAACAAAACAGATTAGAAAGGTATTGATGGCACAGATTTAGAATTAACAGCCTCCCAGCTTCTCATTACTCTATAGATTTCTCTTTGTTGTTGGCATTACAGTAAAACCTGTCTTGAGAGACCACTGTCTTGAGAGACCACCTGTCTTGAGAGACCACATCTGCCAGGCACCGATTGGTTTTACTCTATAATGGACCTGCTATGGGAGACCACCTGTCTTGAGAGACCACTGTGACCTGGTACCAACTTGGTATTTTTAGGTCATAATGGACCTGTCTTGAGAGACTGCCCCTTTGAAGACTGAAACCATGACAAAAACTTTTTACCTGTTCTGGAATTGGAAAATCCATTGTGGTTATACTAACATAATTAAAAGTATTAAATGCTCTTAATTGGGTTTCAATTGCTAACTCATTAAAGATTGAAATGTTTTTTATAAGACCCCTGTGAAAAGATTAGGGTTATTGCTGAATAAACAATTTCATACATACCTGAAATGTGACAGATAGGAATAAAATTAAATTTGTGTTGAAAATCTTTTTGTAACAAATTGAAATGGACTGTTATAAAAATTATAAAAATAAATTAGTGTTGAAAATCTTCAATGAAGATTTTCAACACTAATTTATTTTTATAATTTTTATAACAGTCCATTTCAATTTGTTACAAAAACTTCATAAAAAAGAACAACTACAAAGTAATTACACGAATCCATTCTTCTCCATTTCTGAATTTTGTGGTTGGTTATTCACTGACTTAAGAAAACCTGAAACCTGTTATGAGAGACCACCTCTCTTGAGAGACCACTTTTGTGTGGCCCAAAGGGCGGTCTCTCAAGACAGGTTCTACTGTAATTCATAAAAATTAACTGATTGGCTATATTTACATTGGCATGGCAGGGGTTCGAACCCAGACAGGGTCTGTCGGTTACCGAGTGGTGTGCGTGGTTCAGTATAGTTTCGCTAGGCGGTTGGTGCCGAAGGAAACTCCCTCGGCGTGGGTTCGAACCCCTGCCATGCCAATGTAAACGAAACCAGCGTCCTTTCTTAATTCTATGGCATCCGAGAAATTTGAAAAAGACAAGTACTGTCGCTGATTTCTTTTGAGGTGCAGTTCGTAGAATTAAGTGCTTAGATGCAACTATCTGATGAATGATTGGCTATAGTTTTGAACAATCAGTAGTTTTCCCAATCTTAACCCTTTACCCAATGCACAGGATATCAAATTTTATTTTTTTTTTTCAAAAAATGTCATCAAAACCATATGTGACACCTAAATGGAATGAGCTCATTCCAATGAGGGCTCACATGATATAGTTTTATTGAAATTTAAAATTTTGTTTTGTTTTTTTTTCAACTGCTCAAATTATACATTATACAGGTGGATGCGGCTGATTTGTTGGGTAAATAGGAATAAGGGGGCATGGTGGCTCAGTAGGTAGAGGTGCAGGCTGCAAGCCGAGAAGTCCTCGGTTCGAATCCCACCTGCGGCAACCGCGTTGTGTCCTTGGGCAAGACACTTCACCCCCATTGCCCACGTGGGGGCACTGTGGCATTGTGTACTTAGGCGTACTGCACGACGATGGTGCACTTGCCTTCAACCAATGCTCAACCTGCTTGTGTGGTGTTAGTATGTTGGGAATCTGACAGTTGCTTGCCGTTGCTCAGTGGTTCTCTTCGGCAGAAACATGTGATCCTAAACACAAATAAATAAATAAATAAAAAGGAATAATTAATTTTAAATGTTTGTTCATAGAAATCCTGTATGTATTACATGGAAGGAATATGACTGGAGCATCCACACAGTAGGGCTATCACCAAAGCAAATAACTCAGTTTCTGTTAAAGGGCACACAGATCATAAGAAATCGATGCCCAATGAACCTTCAAGTTGATCGTGGAAGTACATTAGTTGAAACTTTTTGTTTCTTATGCTGTTTTACAGAATTTTAGAGTTATTGTATGGGTTGAAGCTCCATCCATTCAGTGCTTTTTATGCCCCAACCATTCTGGCGAGGGGCATTAAGTGTTATCCTTGTTTGTCCATACAGACGCCACCTTCGTCCATCTCGAATATGGTTTGACTGAATGAAATGAAACAAGAGCACGGTCAGACAAGATTGATTTGGTTCCCCTTTGGGAGCCCCGGGTAGTGAAGCTATGCTTGTCTGCTATGTTAACTGGTAAAATAGAATGCAATCATCAATGCTTGGAGTGGAAAAAGGCATGTCAAAGTACCGCTGGTACCAACATATCCGGTACTGGTACAGAGCAGAGTCTGTCCTCTCGAAACCGGTACTGGGACAAGTCAACAATTGGGTGACATCACAGTCAGATGGGAGAAATATGTATTTAAACTGACCCAGTCTCCAAGATCACAAAGACAAACATGGCATCGTACCAATTATTCTGCGGCGACATCAAAGTAATCATAAAGCACGAAAATCGTGCTTTATGATTACTTTGATGTCGCCACAGAATAATTGCTTTGAAGTAGACGATGTCGGCGCTTTCGTTGCCTTTGATGCCACGTTTGGAAAGTTAAAATGATCGGCCATATCGAGGTGATGGTGCAGACAGAACATGCCCCTTTAGAGTGGTTTGATATGTACATTCACAAATAAGCTGAAAGTATGTCATGTTAGTGTGCCATACAAAATTCATCCCCTTAGGCACATAGAACACAGTGGAACTCAGGACGAATTATTAGCCCATTTATTCTTGTTTAGTTAGGAATTTCCCCCCAAAATAATTTTGTCCCGATACCGGTGGGACAAAAGCTTCAGTACCGGTTGGAGCATGAGGGAACTGGCGGTACTGGTACAGGTGCCTGGGTGGAGGTATTCTAAAATGGGCAACATAGGTGTAAATGATTGACTAAACTAGACTTCATCTCCAATAGAAAGATTAGCAATGGTGCAGACATATTTGACCTTAAACACCTATAAATAAATAAATGGATTTGGTTTAATTACTAGTTGCATTATGGGAAAAATTTGCAACTTGAAATTTTTATATTTTGACATCAATGTGCATTGGTATATTGGAATTATAAGTTTGGGGAAGCTTCTCAAAGTTCAGTTTTATATTTTGACTCCAATGTGCATTGGTATATTGGAATTATAAGTTTGGGGAAGCTTCTCAAAGTTCAGTTTATTTCAGTTCAGGTATGTTGTTCAATTAACCCTTTACCTAACCTGAAAAGCAGACGACACTTGCAAAAATAATTCTTGAATAACTGATTTTTTTCATTTTTTGTCTCAAAAACATAGGTTATGACCCCTTGTTGGAACGAGCTCGACGAGCTCGTTCCAACGAGGGGTCATAACCTATGTTTTTGAGACAAAAAGTGAAAAAAATAAATTAATTGGCGATTTTTGAGAATAGCGCTGGCCGGTTTTGGCCGTTACGTTGGGTAAAGAGTTAAGGTCTAAAAAAGTTGAAAATTTGTTTCTCATGCCCTCCCGCATGGACCTTTTGGTTGTCGCATGCTCTCTTTTTATAACCAGTGTAAACTTAAAAACAATAAAACTTAAATGATTTATGTCTATTTTACCCATGTTAATAAAATTGATAAATTTGTCCCTTCATTGCAACAAGGCTAAATCCTTGGGGGATGAAATACACCCCCACCCATTCTATTCTGGTGATTATGAAGCCTAAAATAAACCAAGAACATGAACTTTTGATGGCAAAGAAATAATTACAAAAATAAAAAAAACACCCACTGACATGCAGTTTTACAAAAATTGCCTGAAAATTTTTTAAAAATGCCCATCCACATGCAGTTTTACAAAAATTAGCCTGAGAAACAGAAGATCTACTTTGTGGGGCCTAAACAAAACTACTGATCATGAGTTGTTAAATGCGATAGTGTAGATGCTGCTTCTAGCACTGAGGCTTGTTACAGCTTACTGGTACAGTAGAACCCTGTTAATTGAATAGCCTATATGTGACCTTAAACCCCAATAAATAAATTGAATAGCCATTTTGCCAGTGAAAATTATTCAGTTAACAGAAGTATACGATTAACAGGGATTGTGTCAATTTCCTGTATTGTAGACACAAATCTAGCATTTATTCTATAATATCTTGTTTGACAGAGCTCTATGAGTTCTGTCAAACAAGATATAATAGATTAAATGCATGTATTACAAGTACTGAGGCCAAAAAGGTCTATAAACACAGGAAAACTGGGGAGAGAAGGGCAATTTTTCGACAGGTTACAAAATTTTTTATTCAATTAACAGGAGTTTACTCTATAACCTACATTCAATTAACAGATCAAATTTGTACTGAAGGTATGGTAAATGGTTTTGTGCTGAAAAATTATATTCAATTAACAGGGATGTACAATTAAGAGATAACCAATTAACTGGGCTCAACTGTATAGAACATAATGCATTGTTCTAAGAGTAAGAAAAAATGTGTTTTGATTCTCAGGCAATCAATCCCTAATTGAATTTGAATTCCCTCATTGGACATTTTTATTGCGTTTTAGCATCTCCCAATGTTAGTACAAATTCATGGAGACCCAAAAGTATTTACATTTCTTGATTGACGCATATTTAGTTGCGTCTCCAATTTGTTTGCTTTGTTACAATCTATGGGAGAGTGCCTTTATGTATATAAATTGTAACGAGGCAAATCCCCATAGATTAAATACTTTAACATCAAAGATAATATAAAAAGCATCGAAAGAATATGAAGCCTTTGAATTGCAGTACCTAAAGTTTTTTTTTAGAAGTTTTTTTTTAGAAGAATGTTTTATTTTTCAAATTAAAAATAAATTTATTAGTAAAAATATGCACTTTCTGTACCTCTGTGTGCAAAAAGACAGCCGAAATCCTCTCTATGTTTGCTCACTTTTTGCAACAGAAAAATATAAATTAAAAATAAAACCCTCCCTTCCTCGCTAATTTAAAAAAAAAATTGCCTGGGAAGCAATTAATTTATTTTGTGTGGCCCAATACTCAGATTTTTTTCCCCCTGTTCTTGTGTGTGTTAATCCTGCACCTAATAACATGTTCAGAATGGAAGTGTTACAATGTATTTTCATGAATTACTAAAAATGTCGTGTTTTGCTTCCGAAACAAATCTAATGATCCCTCATTAATCCTCAGCACACCCAAGGTTAGAGCTGGGAGGTTTTTGATTATTTCAGATTCAGCGGTTCAGTTTTGGAAAAACCCTTAGTTTCAGTTCATTTTTTTTCTATGTGTTAACCCTTTACCCAACGTAACAGCCAAAACTGGCCAGCGCTATTCTAAAAAATCGCCAATTAATTTTCAAAATATTTTCATTTTTTGTCTCAAAAACATAGGTTATGACCCCTTGTTGGAACGAGCTCGTTGAGCTCGTTCCAACGAGGGGTCATAACCTATGTTTTTGAGACAAAAAATGAAAAAAATTAGTTATTCAAGAATTTTTTTTGCAAGTGTCGTCTGCTTTTCATGTTAGGTAAAGGGTTAAGAACAGATAGAAAATGACACTTCATCCTCCTTAACTTGGAAAAACTCTGCAACAGTTTGTATGACACCACTCACTTGATAAAATATTTATACCATGTCTTTTGTTCAATCAATAAAATGCAAAACATAAAGACTGGTATTCTAAGTACACAAGGGGTATTCAGGTGAGGTCAGTTGAACACTGGGTATATTGTTCAATCAGGTATTTGAAGATGGGTAAAAAAACCCAAAGAGCCAGGGTATAAGAGTAGGTATTTAGCCCTTCACCTAACAGAGTATTTTTTAAAAAAATATGTAAATTTCACATTTTAATTCTAATTCAGGTTAATTCTAAATTACATAGAGAGACGACTTACATATAAGCTTAAAGCTTTCTGTCGAATCCCTCCTTTAAACAGTAACAAATTTCCCTGTCTGCAGTTGTTTCATTATAATACTGTATCTTTGTTGTTCATATTTTTTTGTTACTCAACATTTGTTGTATGCATTTATCAATTATTGAATAAATATTGTTTAAACTAAATTACATACCTGGTAGGTGGATTTAGCCAATTTGTTAGGTAATGGGTTAAAATTCTAGAATAAAGGGTAAATTACCCCACTACTTTCTGGTAAAGTTTATTTTATTTTTTTTTTTTATTATTTATGCCCTCAACAATTTGGCGAAGGGGCATTAAAGATTATTGTTTTCCATCTGTCCGTACGTCCATCCCACGTATGGTTTCTGGACTATAACATTAGTTTGACTAAACAAAATGAAACAAAATTTTATACATGGATTTAAAACCATATAATACAGATTGGGATTGATCGTGGACTTGGTCCGATATTTCTTGGCAGAGTTATAGCTCTTTTAAGTGGGGTGGTTGGTGTCCCATGGAGTCATTTGGTGGCCTGCCATATTGGGGCTATGGTTTAATGGAGATAAGATAGGATATTTATTAATTCAATATCAAGAAGATAAATGACTAGAAACTCATGCTTGGCAGTGTGAGGGGGGGGGGGGGGGGGCAATTATGTGTGTGGATGTGGACAGTTCATTTGGAAAAGGGTTGAGGCATATATTCTATAAAGTCCATATTTAATGCTGTGAATCTTCACCCCCATTGCCCACATGGTGACTTTGTGTACTAAGACGTACTGCATGTCGATGGTGCACCTGTCTTCAACCAATGCTAACCCGGCTTGTGTGGAGTTAGTATGTTGGGGAGCTGACAGTTGCTCACCGTTGCTTGGTGATTCCCTCCTGGTAGTCCGGCTTCCTCCACCCGTAAAACTGTTGAGGTCGTGATTAGCCTTTGTGCAGAAATATGTGACCTTAAACACCAATAAATAAATAAATAAATGCTGTGAATCCATTCTTTTTTTCACCTTTCACTCCTTAACTGGTCGAGTGCTGGAAGCCCATATTTGGGCTTTATTCTGAAGCGCCGGTACCACAATTTAAAGGCTTAATATTCTGTGGATGTGCTTCATATTATCCTTGAAGTGATATGATTTTATCTGTTAGGATTTGCGTTGTTACAATTTATGGGAGAGTGCCTAGGCACTCTCCCATAAATTGTAACAAGGCAGAGATATGCACTGAGAAATTTTAAGGACCAAAAATAATTTAGAACTCTACCAGTTAACCAAAGTTATAATTTCACATCTGTTTGTTTATTGGAGTCGAACAATACTTTCAACAGTTACGGTCAAATTATATTAGAGTTATAAGAGTGGAGAAAGTTGGAGTATCCGGCAAGAACCAACCAGCAGCAGTGAGCAACTGTCAGACTCTTCTTACCAACTAACCTGGCACATGTAGAGTTAAGAATAGCTGAAGGCAAGTGAACCTTGACATTCAGTATGCCTTAATAAATACTTGGGTAAATGGGATTATGTGTCTTGCCCAAGGATGCAGCACAGATGGGTTGGTCAACGTTATACCATCAACCTTTTGGTTTTAAGTTCAATGCCCTGTCCAATGGGCCTCCATAGGGAATTGCAGTTTTTTGTTTTCCAGTTTTCTGGTTCAGTTTTAATTTTTTTTAAAATCATCCAAACATTCAGATACGTTTTTAATGGTCATTAATTTCAAAAATATTTATTCTGATAATTAATTGCTATTAATTTTTTAGCTCAACTTTGACGAAGTCAAATTTGAGCTATTGTCGTGGCCCGTCGTCCGTCTGTCCGTCCGTCTGTCCATCTGTCCGTACGTCAACAATTGGCTATGGCTCGGGCTAGAGGTCGTATTTATGAACCGATCTTTACAAAACTTCTTGTGTACCTATGTTATGACCCTGGGACGGGAACGAGTGTTTTTAGGTGTAGTCCGAAATTCAAGATGGTTGCCAGCGGCCATTTTGTACCGATGATGCAAAAATCAGTTTTTTGTACAGAACTTCTGTATGAAAGTTCTGATTTGAATAAAGTTTTGTATAAATGTTTAGTACCATGGGATACATCACATATAATACGGGGTTTTTTCTTGTGCGTAAATTATGCAAATTAGACTGACTTTGATTTATTTAGTGTTACTTTCAGAGCTGTAAGTGCCAAGCTGCTATGGCTCGGGCTAGAGGTCGTATTTATGAACCAATCTTTACGAAACTTCTTGGGTACCTTTGTTATGACCCTGGGACGGGAACGAGTGTTTTGGGTGTGGTCCGAAATTCAAGATGGCTGCCAGTGGCCATTTTGTACCGATGATGCAAAAATCAGTTTTTTGTACAGAACTTCTGTATGAAAGTTCTGATTTGAATAAAGTTTTGTATAAATGTATAGTACAATAGGATACATCACATATAATACGGGTTTTTTTCTCGTGCGTAAAGTATGCAAATTAGACTAACTTTGATTTATTTAGTGTTACTTTCAGAGCTGTAAGTGCCAAGCTGCTATGGCTCGGGCTAGAGGCCGTATTTATGAACCAATCTTTACAAAACTTCTTGGGTACCTTTGTTATGACCGTGGGACGAGAACGAGTGTTTTTGGGTGCAGTCCCAAATTCCAGATGGCTGCCAGCAGCCATTTTGTACCGACGATGCCGAAATCTGTTTTTTGTACAGACTTCCATATGAAAGCTCTGATTTGAATAATTTTTTGTATGAATGTTTAGTACCATGGGATACATTACATATATTACAGGTTTTTTTTCTTGTGCGTAAATTATGCAAATTAGTCTAACTTTGATTTATTTAGTGTTACTTTCAGCACTGTGAGTGCAAATCCCAATACGGCTCGGGCTAGAGGCCGTATTTATGAACCGATCTTCACGAAACTTCTTGGGTACCTTTGTTATCACTGTGGGACGAAAAGGAGTGTTTTTGGGTCCAGTCTGAAATTCAAGATGGACGCTAGCAGCCATTTTGTTCAAAATTAAGTGCAATCAGATTTTTGCGCAGAACTTCCAAATGAAAGATCTGATTTGAATAAATTTTTGTATGAATGTTTAGTACCATGGGATACATTACATATAATACAGAGTTTTTCTCGTGAATAAATTATGCAAATTAGGGGTCCGGGTGGAACTTAGAAAATTTTGGACCAAAATCCAGAAATTAGTTTTTTGGTTTTTTATGCGTTTTGGTCAATTTTAAGACAAAAAAAAAAAATTTTTTTTACACTGAAAATTTGGGGTCCGGAAATTAGTTTTTTGTGTTTTGATGCATTTTGGTCAATTTTAAGAAGAAGAAGAAAAAATTTTAGTCTGAAAATATTTTGTTTGGGACTGAAAATTTCCACACAAAAATAATAATCTACAATGATTGGTCTTAATCTGTAGTCCATTACAGTCACCTTGTAATTCTTTTATTATTGTTGACTGGGCCAAAACAAATACTAATTCCTGTCAAATTCATTATTCAGTTGTCTTGGACACAGCAAGTACTAATTCCTGTCATATCCAAGTTGAGCTACAGAGTCATTGACTCTTTCATTTTTCTTAAAGAGAAGAAAATAATTCACATTTTCATTGGCATTAAAAACAAGTTGTATTCATTAGTTCAATTAATGGCTATTAAAAGATGAAGAGTTTTGTCATTTAATTGCTATTAATCACTTCATTACGAAAAGTAATGGGTTTTTATGTTCATTAAAATCTATCCAAAGAATATTTTTTGATTTTTAGCTCAACTTTGGCGAAGCCAAATTTGAGCTTATGCCATGGCCAGTCGCCTGTCTGTCCGTCTGTTCGTCAACAATTCAATACGTCTCGGGCTAGAGGCCGTATTTATGAACCGATCTTTACGAAACTTCTTGGGTACCTTTGAAATGACCGTGGGACAAGAACGAGTGTTTTTGGGTCCGGTCCAAAATTCAAGATGCCTGCCAGCCACCAATTTGTACCGACGATTTAGAAATTTGTTTTTTGTTCAGAACTTCCATATGAAAGCGCTGATTTGAATAATTTTTTGTATGAATGTTTAGTACCATTGGATACATCACATATAATACAGGTTTTTTTCTCATACGTAAATTATGCAAATTAGACTAACTTTGATGTATTAAGTGTTACTTTTAGCACTGTCAGTGCAAATGCCAATACGGCTCGGGCTAGAGGCCGCATTTATGAACCGATCTTTACGAAACTTCTTGGGTACCTTTGGTATCACCGTGGGACGAGAACGAGTGTTTTTGGGTGCGGTCTGAAATTCAAGATGGCCACTGGCAGCCATTTTGTTCAAAATTGGGGGCAATCAGATTTTTGCGCAGAACTTCCACATGAAAGCTCTGATCTGAATAATTTTTTGTGTGAATGTTTGGTACCATGGGATACATCACATATAATACAGGATTTTGTTCTCGTGCATAAATTATGCAAATTAGATGAACTTTGAATTATTCAGTGCTACTTACACACAGTAAGTACACATGTCAATACGGCTCAGGCTAGAGACTGTATTTATCAACCGATCTTCACGAAACTCCTGGGGTACCTCTGCTATCACCTTGGGACGAGAACGAGTGTTTCTGAGTGCGGTCCGAAATTCAAGATGGCTGCCAGTGGCCATTTTGTACCAAAATTAAGTCTAGTCAGTTTTTTGTCACAAGTTCTATACGTCTCAGGCTAGAGGCCATATTTATTAACTGATCTTTACAAAACGTCTTGGGTACCTTTGTTATCACCGTGGGATGAGAACGGGTGTTTTTGGGTGTGGTCCAAAATTCAACATGGCCACCAGCAGCCATTTTGTACCAAAATTAGTGCAATCAGTCTTTTGTACAGAACTTCTGTAATCAAATTTCTGATTTGAGTAAATTTTTGTATGAATGTTTGGTAAAATGGAATACATCACATACAGTACGGGGTTTTTTCTCGTGCAGAAATTATGCAAATTAGATGAATTTTGATTTATTTAGTGCTTCTTATACACTGTAAGTGCACATGTAATACGGCTCGGGCTAGAGGCTGTATTTATCAACCAATCTTCACAAAACTTCTTGGGTATCTTTGTTATCACCTTGGGACGAGAACCAGTGTTTCTGAGTGCGGTCCAGAATTCAAGATGGCTGCCAGTGGCCATTTTGTACCGAAATTAGGTCCAATCAGTTTTTTGTCACAACTAATATACAGCTCGTATTTATGAACTGATCTTCACGAAACTTCTTGGGTACCTTTGTTTTCACCTTGGGACAGGAATGAGTGTGTTTTGGGGTGCCTTTGTTATCACTGTGCTATGAGAACAAATATTTTGGGGTTCAGTCAGACCCACTCTGGGACTCAAAAGATTTCATTTCTAGTTTAGCATCTGACTGTCACCCACCTTTACAATACTTTACCTATACATTTGTTACAGGCTACGGTCAGTATTTATGTACAGGCTGTTACAATACTTTATATGTACCTTTATTATCAGGTCATTACCTAGATGTTTGTCATGACTGTGTCACATACTATTCATGTACATGGCTTGACAAGTTGAGCTACAGTGTCATTGACACTTTCATTAACAGTTTTTAATGGGTTTTCTTGTTTTTCATGGTCATTAAATACAGTTATTTAAACTTAATGGGCTCCACGAGATTCCATTAAAAAAACGAAACGGAAATTAATGGCCACCTTTAATGGAAAATGATGGTTTTAATGGGGATTTAATGGAATTTAATGGAAAATTAATGGATAGGTACTGCAGTAGTGTTTGTGGCAAACTTTGAAACCAAATTGGCAGTCCCAGCAAAAACTTGCCAAACCATTTTATTATTTTTGTTGAGGGGGCGCGGTGGCTTTGCGGTAAGCAGTTCTCATCAGCTCACCAAAGTTAAGCAACGTCAAGCCTGGTTAGTCCTTGAATTTAATGACCGTCTGAGCGATCGATTCAGACTCCCTCGTTGGGTCCTTTGGCAAGGCACTTTGTCCACATGCCGCATGAGGCACGATGACGCTGTGTACTAAGGTGTACTGCATGTCGATGGTGCATAGGTCTTCAACCAATCTAACCATATCTGAGCTGCAGTGTGGATTTACGATGTTGGGGAGCTGGCAGCTGCCCGTCCTTGCTTGATTGTTCTCTCCGGGTACTCTGGCTTCTTCCACCCATAAAACTGTCACAGACACAATATGACCTTGGCCGTTAATGTGTCGTTAAACCCTAATAAATAAATAAATTATTTTTGTTCATAAACCGATGAATCTATTACTGGAATTGTAACCTGTATGACTCGTACACTTAGTCTACCTGTCAAAAGGGTGATGTCAAAGGGGTGAATGATTTCATTGTCTCATCTTGTTCCTTATTTACTTATCCACAGCTCGAGTCAGTAAGGGAGAAAATCTTACAATGAGAACACAACAAAGATTAGATGAGTTGTTAACCCTATTTTATGTTATTCCTGACTCAATAGGCTTCGTAACTGATTCTCTAGACCCCCTAAGAATGAACGAAGAAAAGTTGAGTTGAACCCAATGGAGATACAGTGGAATCCTGTTAACTGAATATTTAGTATTTATTTATTGGTGTTTAAGGTCACATATTTATGCACAATGGCTAATCATGACCGCAACAGTTTTATGGGTGGAGGAAGCCGGAGTACCCGGAGAGATTGTTACCACTGAACAACGGCGAGCAACTGTCATCTCTCCAACATACTAACTCCACACAAGCAGGGTTAGCATTGGTTGAAGACAAGTGCAGTACGCCTTAGTACACAACACCATCGTGCCCCCACGTGGGCAATGGAGATGAAGTGTCTTGGCCAAGGACACAATGTGGCTACCGCAGGTGGAATTCGAACCGAGGACCTCTCGGCTTGCAGCCTGCACCTCTACCTGCTGAGCCACCACGCTCCCTGTTAATTGAATAGCTACTTTGCCGATGAAAATTATTCAATTATTCAATTAACAGGAGTATTCAATTAACAGGGTGAGTGTCACTTTCCTGTAATCTAGAGATAAACTTTATCCATGAGCTCTGTCCATGAGCTCTGTCAAACAAGATATATGAAAGATTAAATACCTTTGTTGGATATACTGAGGCCAAAAAGGTCTATAAACAAAGGAAAACTAAAGAGAGTCAGGGTAATTTCTCGACATGTTGCAAGATTTTTTATTCAATTAACAGGAGTTTACTCTATAACCTATATTCAATTAACAGATCAAATTTGTACTTGAGATATGGTAAATGGTTTTGTGTTGGGGAATTATATTCAATTAACAGGCTTATTCAGTTAAGAGATACCCAATTAAGTGGGTTCCACTGTACTAACAGGTCTTTTTGTGATGTACAGTACAGGTCAAAATAAGTTGTAGCATAACCACAGTAAACTACATTGTAAATATTCAGCTATTTCTGCACTGATTAGATCAGAATCTGACATCATTTTCTGGAAAGGTCTCAGCGAGAGCTTTCCAGAAAATGGTGTCAGTTTCTGGTCTTATCAGTGTAGGAAGAGAAAAATGCATAGTTTACAGTGATTATCCTACAACTTATTTTGACTTGTACTGTATGATGTTATAAAAACTATTGTAGATTGAATTGATTAAATTCCTAATTGCATTATGGGAAAAGTCTACCATTTGGAATTTTGATATTTCAAGATATCGGTGTAAAATTGGTTAATATTTGATACCACCAAAAGAAAACTTTCCACAATCCATTCCGATGAGGGGTCATAAGCTGAGTTTTAATACATTTTGAGAGTACTTGTTGGTTTTAGCCATTGCAATGGGTAAAGAGTTGATATAGATGATTTAAATTCAGGCTATAATAACACAGGGTTAGTTACTCAATAATGATTTTTATTCCCCCGAAAAAAATTCGGGGGAATCTAGCTGTGACGTTGTCCGTCTGTCCGTCCGTCTGTCCGTCTGTCCGTCCCGGCGTATACAGAATTCGTGTCCGCTCCATAACTTCTTACAGCCTTCAAGGATATTAATGATACTTGGTATTATTATTGCCCACAACCAGAGGGTGTGTCGCGAATAAGGTTGGAATGGCTACCAAGGCTTTTTTCGGGGGAATCAGCCACCCTTTGGTGGCCATCCTCTAGTTTTGGTTACTAAAGCTGTTAAAATACACAGATAGATAAGATTTATACTAAGGCTATACTGTGCACAAGGTTAGTTACTCGGTTAATAATTAATTTTTTTTATAACCAGAAAGTGTGACTAACCCTGTGTATTGCACTGTGTATTTATAATATATTGGTAACTGACATATAAATCTACATTATCTAAAGCTGTGAAAATACACATGGCTACTTGGTATACATGTTACATTAGGTGCACGATTCAAGGAAATAATGAAAATGGTTATACTGGATTGTGGGAATTTTTTTTTTAACTGGTAGAGTGCTAAGTTATTTTTGGTCATCAAAATTTGTTCCTGTGTCTTTGCCTTGTTACAATTTATGGGAGAGTGCCAAGAGGCACTCTCCCATAAATTGTAACAAGGCAAACCCATATAGACTAAGTAATTTCGCTTCTAAGATAATATGAAGCACATCCACAGAATATGACACCTTTAGGCTGGGGCACCTGCTCTTCAAATTAAAGCCCTGATAGTGGCTTCTAGCACTCTACCAGTTAAATAAAATGACAGGTTTCTCTGGTTCATATCTCCTCTATTCTACAATGTACTAACCATGATAAATTATTGAGGAAATTCAAATTCAGTTTAAAGAGGTTATTTAAATTATTCTTTTAACTTTTTTACCAGTTAAAGTCCGTTCCAAAAATGAAACTAAATTCCATTTTTAATTAATAGCTTGTTCAATATGGTTAATTTTGAAGTTGGGTCCCAGTCAAATGGAATTGTATTCTTTGGGTCCCAGTCAAATGGAATTGTATTTTTTGTTATGCCCGTGACTTGGGGGTATCTAGTGGTGAGCTGCGTACGTTCGTACGTAATGCAAATGTGTCCGTCCAACATATTTGCTGCTCTGGCACGGTCATTATTTGTCAGATTCAAATAATTTTTGCCATGGTTGTCCGTCAACATGGGCGAACGGATCCTACAGTTAAAACTAGAAGTCCTGTCACGAATAGTGCGCTTATCTAGACTTAATTGCGCGTTGGAATTGTGCACAATTGCCATATCGAATGGCATCCAAAGCACAGCAAGTTCTCCTGGTTACTCATAGCAAACACATGCAATGTTTCTGCCAATGGACCTCCGGGTTACCCGGAGGTCCATTGGCTGAAACATTGCTTGTGTACAGGCCATATGTACAGAATTTGATAGCTTTACTTGGGCCATAACGCGTATATTAACGCGCATATCAACGTGCTATTTGTGCACATTTCATGACAGGACTTCTAGTTTTAACTGTACAGCAGAATTAACATCTTTGCATAAACATTTACAGAGTTATTTTCCCTTGTTTAACTTTAGGAGATTATTATTGAAAAATGTGTCTGTCCAACATATTTACTGCCCTAGCTCTACCATCATATGTTGAATTCAAATAATGTTTACCATTCTTGTTCCTCAGCATGAGGGAACGGATCCTACAGTAGAATTAATATGTTCGCATGAGCATTTATAGTGTTATTTGCCCTTGTTTAACGTAGGGGATGATTGAAAAATGTGTCTGTCCAACATATTTGCTGCCCTAGCTCTGTCATCATACGTTGGATTGAAATAATTTTTGCCATGCTTGTTTATATTAGTACAAATTGCTGCAGGCACATGTCATGCTTTTGATGGTATTGCCGGAGGGGGCATATGTCACGCTTCGCATTGCTGTTGTTCATATCTATTCTAGTATTTTTCAGTTGGCTTCAGGATGAATAGATTGAAGCATCTCAAGCTTGTTGCTATTGCTTTTAAAATATTTAAAATATTATTTTATGTCATTACATTCTGCAGAAAATAGATTACCAATTTGCCTGCAAACAAAATCTCCAATTAAACTTCTCATTGATATCGTTTAATTCCCTTCAGTAATATGAATTTTAGCTTTAAACCAGTATAGTACAGCCAATGTGACTGGTCACTTTCCATGTTTGGGCAATATTTCCACAGACGCAATAATATTACAAGTATCAGGATTTCAGATGTCAACGGAACCGAAACATCGTTTCCGTGGTTTAAGAGACACGGAACCCGCTGGTAACGAAATTTAGGTACCGTCTGTGAGCAGTTATGGGAACCTTTTTGAAGTTTTTCCAAATCGAGGGAATTTTATATCATTCGTAGCTTTTTAGATTTCAGACACGTTTCCCTCCTAGATAAAACTGCCTGCATACATTAATATACTTTTAAGTTATATGTGAAATGATATTGGGACGTTTCGGCCCCGAGACGTTTCAGCCTCCTATATTAACAGTCCGGAGTGAAGGGATTACCCCCGGCACGATAGATACCAAACAGAGGTTATTGGGATGTTGATTTTTTAATATATATTTATTGTTTTAGATATTATAACGCCAGTAAACCTATGCATGATACCTTTATTCAAAAAACTGCTTTTCAGTTTTCAACATATATTGAACACAGGCGCTTGTTATTTTATCATACTTAAAACAATTCTCAGACACACAATGAAATTACTTGTGATAATGTTACTGACGAAAAAAATGTCAACATGTTTACAGAATGAGCCAATCACATTCACTTTAGCAAAAGGGTCCCGCACTTTACTCATTCCGAGAATGTTATTGGTTGAAATGTCTAACGTGTGCAAACGGTACACACGTGTTTTTCCCACTTCAACTTGTTTCTGTATTCGATGTAAACAGCATTTCATTTCTATCACAGTGATGATTGTTCACCAACGAGCAGCTCTTATGAGCATTTCTTTCAACAACAAATGTTTCAATGTCTTTAGTGACAGATTGAGTGGGTAACGATATTTCGATTCCGTCATTTTGTGACCACGGTACCAACACGCTACCGGTAACGATTGTTACCGTGAAATCCTGACACTTGATATTAGATTCCAAACACTAATTATAGGAATAATCATAAAAATCATTATCATAACAAATTTAATTAATGAAGCACTGGGTACAACCCGGTGCTTCATTAATTAAAATTTTGTTAATGATGACTTTGATTACACAATTGTACCGGGTAAACGTATGCATGAAGGTAACTGCCCATGCGTGGATTTTGAGCAGTCCATGCCAACTATACCATAAATGTATCTATAACATTATTCTACTTGTAGATGTCTATTTTTAATGCTTCTCTAGTTTGTCAATTCTAGTTCGTTAATTACCCAGTGTTATTGTGAATTTAATATTAGAATTTCATCTCTTGACGATTTTAAACAGGTAAAGGTGATTATCATGTTCAAGCAAACTGCTGCATTCTTATTATAATTAGATGCAAACCTGACAGGGGAAAATTCTGAATTCCAAGAACAACCACCCCCCCCTCCCCTGCCCCTCCCCTCATTTTATTTCATGAATGCAGGTGTGCAACTACCGTTTTACTCTATGTATTGGGACACACATTTTTTCCAGAAAACTATATTTTTTTTATGCTCGAAAGTTTGGGGCATTCAGGATATTTATTTCCAGTTGGCCCGTCGCTAGTAGCAGACGACACTCATATAAAAAAAATTCTTGAGTAACTAAAAATTTTCATTTTTTGCTTCCAAAACATAGCTTATGATCCCTCATTGGAACGAGCGCAATGCGCTCGTTCCAATGAGGGATCATAAGCTATGTTTAGGAAACAAAAAATGAAAATATAAAAAAAAATTGGACGGCGATTTTCATATACAGTGATGGAAAACAAATCACACACAACTTTATTCAGCATCAAATCAAGACCAGGCTGTGTTCTTTCCCCATTTTCTAAGAATTGGGACACCTGTGAAAATAATTATTTTTAGCTGTCCCAATACATAGAGTAAATACAGTACACCTCAAAATCTAAAGTGTGGAGATGTTAACACTAAATCTAAAAGTGACTTTACAATATTTCTAGTAACCAACTGGCTAAGTAACTTGTACTTGTGTGATTAAAAATTATAAGAATTATAGTTAGATTTTAACCCTTTACCCACCACACATGATATCAAAATTTATTATTTTAAATATTATTTTTTCAATTTTTTCAAAAACTTACAACAAAACCTTCAACAAAACCATATCATATGCCCCCCCCCCCCCCCCCCCCCTCATTGGAATGAGCTCATTCAAATGAGGGGGTCACATGATATGCTTATGTTGAAATTTTTGTAACTGATGAATTTTTAAATTACGCTGTCAGATGCAGCTGATTCGTTCGATAAAGGATTAATTATATTCTATCGGAGAAAGCCAAGCATAATCAATTAGAAGACTGTTGAGCCATAACTCTCTCCTGTGTTATTAAAGTTGATTCTATCAGAGAAAGCCAAGCATAATCAATGAGAAGAGTGTTGAGCCATAACTCTCTCCTGTGTTATTAAAGTTGATTCTATCCAGAGAAAGCCAAGCATAATCAATGAGAAGACTGTTGAGCCATAACTCTCTCCTGTGTTATTAAAGTTGATTCTATCCAGAGAAAGCCAAGCATAATCAATGAGAAGACTGTTGAGCCATAACTCTCTCCTGTGTTATTAAAGTTGATTCTATCAGAGAAAGCCAAGCATAATCAATGAGAAGACTGTTGAGCCATAACTCTCTCCTGTGTTATTAAAGTTGATTCTATCCAGAGAAAGCTAAGCATAATCAATGAGAAGACTGTTGAGCCATAACTCTCTCCTGTGTTATTAAAGTTGATGCCTATTGATGCTAACCCATGGGCTGGCACAATTATGAATTATCATGATTGATGTTTGAAGAATAATCGATTAAAGTAAACTTTAATTGTACTCCGTGACCTCTAGAAACAACTATAAAGAAAAGAAAATGTGTAATTAGTTCCTATGCTACTTTCAGAGGAAAATTCAAAATCCTGACCATCTCACGCCCAAACCTGAGGCCAGGTGCTTTTGGACCAGAGGTGGTCAAGAGTTTAATAATGTACTCGCCCAAAAAAGAAAGTGTGCATTGCAGAAATTGATCAAACTCCAAAAAATTAATTTCATAGGTGTAAAGAGTGTTAACCTGTTCATGAATAAGTTATATTGAACACAAAAACAGCTTTCCCCGTTAAAATTGCATTAACGTTAAATGACGTGCTGCACGTTTGTGAAAAGGCATGTTTTGCACGTGGAGAGTCTGAAAATTCATGCAGCAGTGTGAATCCTTGGGTATTTAAACACTAAAGTAAGGCCTTCCTAGCGTTCACATTCAAACTTGCGCTGCTGTTAAAATGACTTCACATTAGCATGCCAAGATTGACAATGACTCAACGTCTCCTTCCCTGGGTATGATTATAGTTGGCAGAACACACAGAGAGGTTGCCCAGCATTTGAACTGCCAACGTAACATTGTAGACAGGCTAGTCCATCGACATGCACAACATGATGACGTTCGAGACCGACCCCGCTCTGGGAGACGCCGAGTTACCACCCATGCACAAGATCGGTATATCCGTGTCGTCCATCACCGGAACCGGCAACAAACGGCAACGACGACAGCCAGGAACATCCCTAACCTGAGACGGATACATCCTCAAACAGTAATCAATCAGCTGAGAGAATACGGCTTACGTCCTCGAAGACCTGCAATTCGTCCGATTTTGACGTTACATCATCATCGTGCTCGACTGCAGTGGTGTAGACAACATCTCAGGTATCCCTAACACTAGTGGCGACGTGTTTTATTCACAGATGAATGTTGTTTCCATCTTTCATCATCAGATGGCCGCCAGAGAGTGTACAGACGTCGAAACGAACGCTACGCAGATCCATGTGTCGTGGAGTGAAACCGTTATGGGGGAGGGTCTCTCATGGTGTGGGGTGGCATCACTGCCCGTAACAGAACTGAGCTGGTCATTATTCATGGCAATCTCAATGCAGCCAGATATCGTGATGAAGTGCTTACACCTGTTGTTGTCCCATTTCTGCAACCTCACGGCCCCGGCGTCAACGCCCGACCCCATGCAGCTCGTGTTGTTCAACAGTATCTGCAGCAACAACAAGTGGATGTTCTTCCCTGGCCCGCAAATTCGCCCGATATCTCACCCATTGAGCACGTGTGGGACGAAATGAAACGTCAGCTACGCCGGCTTCCCCATGCTCAGTCAACGCTTGTGGAACTCCAAAGACAGCTTATCAGAATATGGAACAACATCCCACAACACTTCCATGCTAAATTGTTCGCGTCCATGAGGCGTAGATGCACAGCAGTAGTCGATGCAGACGGAGGTCATACCAAATATTGAGTGTGTGACTTTTATGTTTGACCCTTAGTGTCTTTGACTCTCCATGGCACCAAGAGTATTCGTCGTTGCGTAATGAAATTTCTCGTGTTGATCACAAATTGATTCATCTGTGATTGAATAAAATTTCCATGAATGAAAATGATATATATCTTTTTTTAGTGTTATTTTTTAGCATGCACACTTTCTTTTTTGGGAGAGTATAGTTGCATTGAGATTTAAGAACTAAATTACACTCCTTGGCAAACTGAGAAGGGCAATTATTTGTACTCCCATACTTTCTAGAATGCCAGACCTGGTATCATGTGTTATATCTTTATACATTTTTCCCATATCATTTACTAAGTATTTTGATATTCTACAGCCTCTGACACGATGGGGAGGAGAATAATAACTAATAATTCATCAGTAAAAGAGTGATGAAAACCCATAAGTGTTGACTTTTAAATTGTAGTCAGTTATGGGTGTTTCAGGCGATTAGTCGACTTCTCTGTTAATTATTATAGGCCTGGCTAACACTAATTATTACCACTTTACAGGGCCTTCTCAGTACATTAACCTCTAGCACTCTGGTAGTGCAACATAATTTTCTCAAATAACTTGTTTTTCTCTTGTTTAACTATGAATTTAACCAATTATATCTTGTTTGACAGAGCTCAGTGAGCTCTGTCAAACAAGGTATATTTAGTTAAATATCAAACTGTATTATGGAAAATATTTGAAGCGGAAAACTTTGCCATTTTGACATCAGAGTGTATATGGGTTAATAGAGTTTTACTTCATCTGTGTAAAACTTGACAGATCATGTGGCATGTCAGCCCATTGAAGAGGTGACATCACAATAACAGCCTAACACATCATGTGATTGAGAACCTTTTCAACCAATTCAGCCTTTAACAAATATCCTGGAGGCGCAGTGGCTCAGTAGGTAGAGGCGCAGGCTGCAAGCCGAGAGGTCCTCAGTTCGAATCCCACCTGCGGCAATCGCATTGTGTCCTTGGGCAAGACACTTCACCCCCATTGCCCACGTGGGGGCACGGTGACATTGTGTGTTAAGGTGTACTGTACGTCGATGGTGCACCTGTCTTCAACCAATGCTAACCCTGCTTGTGTGGAGGTAGTATGTTGGGGAGCTTACAGTTGCTCTTGTGGTTTTCTGTGGGTACTTAGGCTTCCTCCACCCGTAAAACTGTCGCAGTCATGATTAGCTAATGTGCAGAAATATGTGACCTTAACACCGATAAATAAATAATAAAATGAATAACAAATATCCTCATTTGTTATTTGTTAAAGATGGAGCAAAAAGCATGTACTTCTCTCAAATTTAATTGCTATAGAGGAGATAATTCTTATGAGGGAATCTTTGTTCGTATCTGAAGGGTAAAAACTCTGGGCATGTACTACCTTCTGATTTGTAATACAGGTGTTAGGTGACTGAATGTGAGTGGAGATGGGATGGACCACCTCAGATTCTCTTGTAGTCAGGGACCAGCCTAGGGGGGAATTTTAGGGAGACTTCAAGTCTCCCTCCAGAACAAATAGGGAGACTGCAGTGTCATGTAGGAAGACTTCATAGGCAAGTGGGGAAAATTAAGAATATCCATGCCCGCCGCCCCTTCATATTTTCAATTTGTGGTCCTCCATTAACGTCCAAATAATCCAGGTCCAGTTGTCTATGATGCGTCTGTGCCAGGTTAAAAAGTCACAAAGTAATTATTGACTGAAAATCCCCCACTGCTACCCTCTCCGTCATGACCCCTCCCCTCTTCTTCGTGCCAATCCCCCAGCACCCTCTACTAAGCTAATAATTTCCAAAGTCTGAAAGTGTGAACAGGACCAGATGTAAGAAGGTTGCTTGGGAGGTACTTTGTTAGTTAATAAACAAAATAAATTCTGGGGTTGAGTATTTTGTAAAAGAAATGTCATTCCGCATCATTTTTATGGCATTCCGGTGTCATTCCGCGTCATTTTGTGTCATTCCGGTGTTTAGGTGGACCCTTTTTCAAGATCGTCCACATGCACACTTGTGTTCTGTACAAAAGCTTTTCTTGTCATCACTAAATCTTTTTTTCATGTGTTTCAATTCCATTCGTGTTTTTCTGGGAATAGACAGCCCAACAGTTAACAGTCGTCAGAAAAACAAAATGAAAATACTGTGTTATAAAATACGTCCGTTGTGTATACATTTTCGGCATCCTAAGCGACATAACCTACTTTCAAACTGGGTCATTTTGTTGAGTCGCGTAAGTCACCTATTTTCGTTTCGACACTTGAAGCTCCGACTGAAACACAACAAAATAGAAATAAAAAAATCCGCCAAAAGCGACAATGGACAATTGATTGTCGTGTGATTTCAAATAAATGGATGTTTATTTGACGAATTAAAATGCACATTTATCACACTCGAGTAGTTCAGCTATCCGAACGTAGTGGCTACCAGCCACTACGTTCGGATCGCTGAACTAACACTCGAGCACATTCAATTTATGAAAATAATAGTTTTCATGTAAACCTCGCATCACTCAGTTCAGCCTTTCCTCATTTTGGCCAATTTTTTGAGGGCGACTTGTAATCGCCCCGACTATTTTTCTAGGCGACTTTGGGCTTAGAAGGGCGGCATAAACGCCCTAGTCGCCCTCACGGCTGGTCCCTGCTTGTAGTTATGGTGGTGTTATTGTGAAAATATATTAATAAAGAAGGGGAGCCTCAGTCTTCAGTGGTAGACTGTTGGTCTTCTGTGCTAGAGGTCCCGAGTTCGATCCCCATCTGGGACTACCTGTGTTGTGTCCTTGGGCAAGGAACTTTATCCCTGTGGCCTACATGGGTGTACAATGACACCATCTACTAAGGTGTTCAACACATCGATGATGTACATGTCTTCAAATGATGTAACCCTGCTTGAGCGGAGCTTGAACAGAGTTAGAATGTTGAGCTGACAGTTGCTCGTCGATGCTCTCCGGGTACTCCGGCTTCCTCCACACGTAAAACTGTCACAGTCATGATTAGCTATTGTGCGTAAGTATGTGACCTTAAACACCAATAAATAAAATAAATAACTAATTGGTAAAGAAACTATTTCCTGATCTCTCTCTCTTTCTAAATCCTTCTCTGTCTATCCAGAAAAATGTTGGGAGGGATGTATGCTCACAGCGCCATCACTGTACCACCAACAACTTTCAACCAAGTTGCTACATGGGTAGAATGTATGATAGATTTATTTGTATGAACTTATTGTTTTTATAACAGGGTGTTGAACGACAACCCGGAGATAGATGGATGATTCGTGGACCTAAAGAATACGTACCAAATGTAGAAGTTGAAGTTCTCATGAAAAGACAGGCAATTCCATTGGATGAAAATGAGGGTATTTATGTAAGAGATATCAAGACAGGAAAGGTGAGATTATATTCTACACAGGGCTTAAAATTCATGTGAGAATGAGAATTGAATCTCACAAGGAAAACGGTGATAATCAACATTGATTCATATAAAATTTTCATTTGATTCTTGTCATAGATTCTAGTTAACCCTTTACCCAACGCAGACGATATCAAAATTTATTATTTTAAATATAATTTTCTGAAATTTTTCAAAAAATTTCAACAAAACCATATCATGTGACCCCTCGTTGGAACGAGCTCGTTCCAACGCGGGGTCACATGATATGGTTTTGTTGAAATTTTTTGAAAAATAATATTTTTTCAACTGCTGAATTTGCATATTACGCGGGCGGATGCGGGCGATTCGTTGGGTAAAGGGTTAAAGGCCTGAAGAATTCTATTTAAGTATTTGTTCCCTAATAATAAAGTAACTCTTTGACTGGTATCTAGTCAAGTCTTGGCTGTCTGTAATCGTCATTCCATGGTTAAAACGTAGTAAATCTGCCGTTTTTTCTTTGGGGTAGATTACACCCAGAATCAGCACTGTATATAATGAGAAATAATCGACTTTGGCTTCAAGACTTCATTAATAATCGGCAATTTCCATGAGTACTGAGTAACCGCAGAAACTATTCCGTAGTGTGTATACAAACGAACGTTGTCGAGTACTCGACAACGTTCGTTTGTATTCAAACTATGGAATAGTTTTTGAGAATACTGCTTTCCAATTCCTATAGTTTTGATCCCAGATTCGGTGAATTATTGGTACAGATAACCGGATATTAACCGGTTATAGCTCTTGGTTAATCCGTTGTGAAAATGAGCCAACCGTTTCAGCCCTAACAGGCAGCCAAGTCTTCAATAGAAGTCACTGCCAGGGTGCAGTAACTTCCATTAGCAAGACCACCAAAAGCCTGTATGTTGCAACATGTGTTCTACGTGTACATTCAAGACAAGAGCTCAAATATTGGAACTGAGCCTTTGAGGGTTTAATTGGAGTAAATATATACATGAGGTTCGTTTACAATGGCACAGCCGGGACCTGAAGCTACGCCGCAAGAGTTTCCTCTGGCATCAACCGCCTAGCAAAACTATACTGATCCATGCACACCACTCGGCCACTGACAGACCCCAAACTACTATGCCAAAATTTCTATAAAAAGTACCTTTGGTTGTCATTTTAATAAATTGTTTACAAGAGTTTGAGATCTGTTGATGGCCAAGTGATGTGCGTGGTTCAGTGTAGTTTCACAAGGCGGTTGGTGTCCGAGGAAACTTTCTTGGTGTGCGTTTGAACCCACCCCATTATGCCATTGAAAACAAACCAGTGTCCTTTATTCTATGGCACACGGAAATTTGAAAAAGAGAAGTTCTCGCTGATTTCCTTGCAGTGCAGTATATAGAATTGATGCAATTACTTTATGTATATATGAGGTTTGTTGCCATAATGCGTGCGGAAGTCTGTGAGTCTGTTCACATTTTCCTTTAGCACAGGCTACACCCCGTAGCTCTTGTACTATCATTACGAAAGTTCATACGCAGGTTTGAGGTCACGTCTAGATGAAAACGTCCCCTTTTGGTTGCGATCGGTCAACCGTGATGGCTGCCAAGCCCAAAACCCGAAAACCTTTAGCACAGTCTACAGGTCGCATTAAGGGATTTCATGGTAACTTGGTAGGATGACTCTGTATAATATCTAGATGAGAACATCCCCTTTTTGTCATGATCCGTCAACCGTGACGGCTGCGCAAGCCTGAAACCAAAACTTTTAGCCCAGTCTACAGGTCATATTTAATATGCAGTGATTTCATTGTAACTTGGTAGGATGACTCCGTATGATGTCTAGATGAGAACTTCCCCATTTTGTCATGATCTGTCAACCATGATGGCTGCCCAAGCCCAAAATCCGAAAACCTTTAGCACAGTCAACAGGTTGTATTTTTGAAGGGATTTCATGGTAACTTGGTAGGATGACTCTGTATAATATCTAGATGAGAAGGTCTCCTTTTGGTCATGATCTGTCAACTGTGATGGCTGCCCAAGCCTGAAACCCAAAAACTTTCAGCACAGTCTTCAGGTCATATTCAGTATGGAGGAATTTCATTGTAACTTGGTAGGATGACTCCGTATGTTGTCTAGATGAGAATGTCCCCTTTTGGTCTCGATCAGTCAACTGTGGTGGCTACACAAGCCCAAAGCCCAAAAACCTTTAGCGCAGTCTACAGGCCATATTTATGAAGGAATTTCATTGTAACTTGATAGGATGACTCATTTTGGAATAATTTCACTGTAACTTGGTAACTTTGGTTGACACACATTAACTGTGAGGACCACATTAACTCACTCCTCCATTCTTTGGTACAGTCTACACCTCATATTATTTTTATTGAAAACATAGCATACAGGGAACAGAAATTAATATATTCCCAATTATCACAGTTCTTGTCTTATTTCATAATCCTTTCATAAACATTGAACATTATCCTTTTCATCAAACAGAACACACAGTCAAGTTAAGCTACAGTGTCATTGACACATTCATTTTATTAGGTATTAGCAACTGGTTGCATTCACTTGGACAAAGGTATAATAGTATTCTTAAATTCTAAAAATGAACTGAAAATTGATTTGCATGAGAGAAGTTCACGAGAATCAAAACTTTTAACCCTTTACCTAACATGAAAAGCAGACGACACTTGCAAAAAAAATTCTTGAATAACTATTTTTTTGCATTTTTTGTCTCAAAAACATAGGTTATGACCCCTCATTGGAACGAGCTCGACGAGATGGTTCCAATGAGGGGTCATAACCTATGTTTTGAGACAAAAAATGAAAAAATAATTAAAATTAATAGGCGATATTTTAAAATAGCGCTGGCCGGTTTTGGCCGTTACGTTGGGTAAAGGGTTAAGCCCTGCTTCTGTAAACCATTTTATTGTGCTCTCTGAAAACTCTTGGGAGCAGAAAGTTATCATTTCGTCAGTTCTAATTTTGTCCAGTCCATGAAAATGATTCAATGGACAGATCTTGTTTGTGCTTGCTTCTGACTCAATGGGCACTCTCCCAAAAATTGTAACAAGTCAAGGGTGTACAATAAACATGACCCAAGGTCATAACTCCAAAGTCATAAGATCAAGGTCACTGATTGTTAGCTCATTCTTACTTTGTCTCTTTCATCAAAATGGTTCAGTGAATAGGTCTTGTTCATACTTCACACAATACTGGCACATGACTCGAGGGTGTGTCATGACCTCGACCCTAGTCATATTTCCAAGGTCAGGGTCACAGGCTGTTCATTTGTTCTACATTTTCTGGTTCATAAAATATTATTCATTGGACAGATGTTCATGCAATGACACAGTGCTGGAGCATGACTCAAGTGTGTGGCATAACTGAAAGGTCTAGGTCACATAATTTGTCGGTTTTAGCCTTATTTGGAACATAAAAATAGGCAGATTTTGTTCATACTTTACACAATGATGGAGTATGAGCCAAGCACATATCATGACCTTTCACATAATTTCTTGGTCATTGTGAAAGTGTTAAGACCATATAAGGCTTAATAAAATTAAAAATCTGTTTCTCAGGCCCTCCCGCATGGTCCTTTTGGCTGCCGCATGCTCTCTTTTTCTAACCAATGCAAACTTGAAAAAATAAAAATTAAATGGTTTATGTCTGATATTTTACACAAGTTAATAAAATTGATAAATTCATCAGTTGAGTGCAACAAGGCTTTGCAATGCTTTAGCTTTAGCATTGCAAAGCCTTGTTGCACCCAAGGGATGAAATACATCACCACCCTTGCTATTCTGTAGATTATGAGGCCTAAAACATAAAATAAACCAAGAATATGAACTTCTAATGGCAAAGAAATAATTACAAAATTAAAATATAAAATAAAAAAAAACTCCCGTCCGCATGCAATTTTACAAAACTTGGCCTGAGAAACAGAACATCTACTTTGTGTGACCTAATGTTTTACAATTTTTTTTCTTTTGACTGACTATTTAATAGTTTATGGCATATAATGAAAGAAGCTTGCCGCGGTATCCCTACAGGAGATATAAATATAAATAATCTTTTGATCAAAAACTTAGAATTTCTTGGAAATCAATGTGAACACTTGGTATTTATACATGGTTTATCCAATTCTCATTTTTTGTCTACTTGAATACAATTTTCATTTAAATCATGTAATTTTGACCAGTTATAGTTAACTCGTTTTGGGCTACATTTTTAGCTCAACTTTGACGAAGTCAAATTTGAGCTATTGTCATGGCCCGTCGTCCGTCTGTCCGTCTGGCCGTCTGTCCGTCCGTCTGTCCGTCTGTCCGTCTGTCCGTACGTCAACAATTGGCTATGGCTCGGGCTAGAGGTCGTATTTATGAACCGATCTTTACGAAACTTCTTGTGTACCTTTGTTATGACCCTGGGACGGGAACGAGTGTTTTTAGGTGTGGTCCGAAATTCAAGATGGCTGCCAGTGGCCATTTTGTACAGATGATGCAAAAATCAGTTTTTTGTACAGAACTTCTGTATGAAAGTTCTGATTTGAATAAAGTTTTGTATAAATGTTTAGTACCATGGGATACATCACATATAATACGGGTTTTTTTCTCGTGCGTAAATTATGCAAATTAGACTGACTTTGATTTATTTAGTGTTACTTTCAGAGCTGTAAGTGCCAAGCTGCTATGGCTCGGGCTAGAGGCCGTATTTATGAACCGATCTTTACGAAACTTCTTGGGTACCTTTGTTATGACCGTGGGACGAGAACGAGTGTTTTTGGGTGCGGTCCGAAATTCAAGATGGCTGCCAGCTGCCATTTTGTACCGACGATGCAGAAATATGTTTTTTGTACAGAACTTCCATATGAAAGCTCTGATTTGAATAATTTTTTGTATGAATGTTTAGTACCATGGGATACATCACATATAATACGGGTTTTTTTCTCGTACGTAAATTGTGCAAATTAGACTAATTTTGATGTTTTTTGGGGTTACTTTCAACACTGTAAGTGCAAATGCCAATACTGCTCGGGCTAGAGGCCGTATTTATGAACCGATCTTTACGAAACTTCTTGGGTACCTTTGGTATCACCGTGGGACGAGAACGAGTGTTTTTGGGTCCGGTCCGAAATTCAAGATGGCCGATGGCAGCCATTTTGTACAAAATTAGGTGCAATCAGATTTTTGCACAGAACTTCCATATGAAAGCCCTGATTTGAATAATTTTTTTGTGTGAATGTTTAGTACCATGGGATGCATCACATATAATACGGGTTTTTTTCTCGTGCAGAAATTATGCAAATTAGATGAACTTTGATTTTTTCAGTGCGACTTACACACAGTAAGTACACATGTCAATACGGCTCAGACTAGAGTCTGTATTTATGAAGTGATCTTCACGAAATGTCTTGGGTACCTTTGTTATCACCTTGGGACGAGAACGAGTGTTTCTGGGTGCGGTCTAAAATTCAAGATGGCTGCCAGTGGCCATTTTGTACCGAAATTAGGTCTAATCAGTTTTTTGTACACAACTTCTATACAGCTCAGACTAGAGGCCATATTTATGAACCAATCTTTACGAAACTTCTTGGGTACCTTTGTTATCACTGTGGGATGAGAGCGAGTGTTTTTGGGTGTGGTCCGAAATTCAAGATGGCCACCAGCAGCCATTTTGTACCAAAATTAGTGCAATCAGTCTTTTGTATAGAACTTCTGTATGAAAGTTCTGATTTTAATAAATTTTTGTATGAATGTTTAGTAACATGGAATACATCACATATTGTAAGGGGTTTTTTTTCGTGCAGAAATTATGCAAATTAGATGAACTTTGATTTATTCAGTGCAACTTACACAATGTAAGCACACATGTCAATACGGCTCAGGGTAGAGGCTGTATTTATGAACCGATCTTCACAAAACTTCTTGGGTACCTTTGTTATCTCCTTGGGATGAGAATGAGTGTTTCTGGGTACGGTCCAAAATTCAAGATGGCTGCCAGTGGCCATTTTGTACCGAAATTAGGTCCAATCAGTTTTTTGTCACAAGTTCTATACAGCTCGTATTTATGAACTGATCTTCACAAAACTTCTTGAGTACTTTTGTTTTCACCTTGGGACAGGAACGAGTGTGTTTTGGGGTGCCTTTGTTATCACTGTGCTATGAGAACAAATATTTTGGGGTTCAGTCAGACCCACTCTGGGACTCAAAGATTTTTTCTAGTTCAGCATCTGACTCTCACCCACCTTTACAATACTTTACCTATACATTTGTTACAGGCAACGGTCAGTATTTATGTACAGACCGTTACAATATTTTATATGTACCTTTGTTATCAGGTCATTACCTAGATGTTTGTCATTGCTGTGTCACATACTATACATGTACATGTCTTTGTCTTGACAAGTTGAGCTACAGTGTCATTGACACTTTCATTTTAATTTTGTGGTCTGAATTGATTCATCCAAATCAGGGTTCGACATTAACGTTTTTATGCACCAGACATGTCGGTCTAGTCGCTTCAAAAATTACTAGCCCGGACCTGATTTGTACTTGCCCTGACCCAGTCCACAGAATTAGAGAAAAACGGGGACACGACGGTAAAAAAAATTATATCGTACATTCGTTTAACTTTTGCAATCAAACCACAATTTCTTTTTATTATAAACTATCGGTAAACTCAACTTTGCTTACTGGTACAGTCCTTCGATTTTGAAAAACCCAGGTGCGCATTTAGTTGCTCGCTGCTTTTGGGACTTAGGCACGCACTTTTTGTGGGGCGCACTACCTATAACATCAGAAAATGAGCGTGAAACGATATATGCAGTTACTATCATTTCACGTCCATTTCCTGATGTATCGTGCCCCCCAAAAAGCACGTCTTGTAAGTTGTAAGTCAGCACGCCTATTTCCAGATGTAATATTATCATGCATTGATTTTGTCCATAAAGAAATTTAAGAAAAACTCACCTTGACATTTTTGTTTCTCAATTGTCACTTTCCGTTTCGGCAGTCACATTTTCAAGAAAAAGTACTGTGTGAAGACTGAGATTTCTACAAGTCCAATAAAACCATGCACATAAGTTTCAGGTTCAAATAGATTTCGAGAAGTTAATTTTCCCAGTGAATTATCGAATCATAAGAGAATATTATTGTAATCCATTTGCACACAAGAAATCACGATAATTCACAGTATATTCCAGATTCAAAATGGAATTTCCCACACACTCTGACAGTCACACTGACACAGTTGAAACTTGATGACGTCACTCTGATTGACATGTTGAACACACCTGCGACACTGTCTTTCATTCTCTGCATAACAAATTTTCAATTTGCAACAGGTAATAACTCAACTAAAACTGACAAGATGGCATTGACGGTTGACCACGTCCAACATAATGTCACTGTGACATCAGTGCATTGGAGATTGCAAAAACTAGTTAGGAATGACGAATTCTAAGAATTTCCTCGACTGAGTGATAAGCTATGAGTCATGACGTCACAAGTTTCAGTGTTTCATTCAGCACGGTGCAGATACGAGTAGACTCGAGTAGATCCCATCTTTGCAGTTGCGACAGGAGATAACTCGACGATATTATCATCACAGTATGTTTCGACATGATAATAGAAGGAGATAGAGTCGGATCGGCACACAAATATATTATATTTGTGTGCCGATCCGAATCGATCTCATTCAGTCTCGCAGCAATAACAAAAGTGATAGTTTTTTTTTCAATTAATCAGTTATTACCCTAGAAAAATGAGGACGACCAGTCGGGCAAGTTTGACAGAGAAACAGCACGACCGGACCAAAATCTACTAGACAATGTTGGTCGGACGTGGGTTAGTGTCGAACCCAGCAAATTTGTTTTATTACAAATTATTGAAGTGCCCTTAGGCACTCTCCAATAATTTGTAACAGAACAAATTTATATAAACAAAATATTATTTGCGTTGGACAGAATATGGAACATGAGGGTAGAAAATGTTGGCTTTTGCTCTGGTACTATCATTTTTCGAAAAGCCCTGATAATGACTTCTAAAATTTAAATACTGAACAATTAGGTCGGAAGAAAAATGTATCAGATTTAGCAGTATGATAATTAATCAGAAAGAGTTGTTAACCCTTTACCCAACGCAGACAATATCAAAATTTATTATTTTAAATACCATTTTTTCATATTTTTCAAAAGATTTCAACAAAACCATATCATGTGACCCCTCGTTGGAACGAGCTCGACGAGCTCGTTCCAACGAGGGGTCACATGATATGGTTTTGTTGAAATTTTTTGAAAAAATATTTTTTCAACTGCTGAATTTGCATATTACGCGGGCGGATGCGGCCGATTCATTGGGTAAAGGGTTAATAATAAAGGCATTGACAAAAACATCAAGTTTGTTTTTAATCCCCCACTTAATCTCTGTCCTCTGTCTAACAATAAATTCTTTACTTTACATTCAGGTACGAGCTGTGACTGGTGAAACATATATGTTAAATCAAGATGAAGAATTGTGGTCCAAGGAATTGCCACCTGTTGTTGACAATCTTCTTGCAGCTGGAAAGGACCCACTTGCAGATAGGAGTGACAGGAAACAGTCGTCAGAATCTTCAAAGGCTCGTGATAAAACTCGCGTTGTATCATTCAGAGTACCACATAATGCTACCGTACAAATTTATGATTATAAAGAGAAGAAAGCCAGGTGAATATATACTTCATTCAGGTTCCTACGACAAAGTGTTTTCAAATCTGGGTTCGCACAGGGACTTGAAAGTCCTTGAATTTCCCTTTTGTATTGAAAAGTCCTTTAACCCTTTACCCAACGCAGACGATATCAAAATTTCTTATTTTAAATATCATTTTTTCAAATTTTTCAAAAAATTTCAACAAAACCATATCATGTGGCCCCTCGTTGGAATGAGCTCGACGAGCACGTTCCAATGAAGGGTCACATGATATGGTTGTGTTGAAATGTTTTGAAAAATAATATTTTGTCAACTGCTGAATTTGCATGTTACGCGGGCAGATGCGGGCGATTCATTGGGTAAAGGGTTAATCCCTTTTTGGCCTTGAAAAGTACTTGAAAACTGACCATCAGGCCTTGGAAAACACTTGAATTTCCAGTGAATTTACCCCTTAATTTCCTATGTAGCCCCAAACCGTCATATTTATATTGCCTTGAAGCAAGTGCACCTAAGTGTAATCATCCTTGATGTGTCATTGCAGGTTGAATTTATCCTGGCACTGGGTTAACATCATTGTTGGTTGCCTGCGCAGACAGCCAACAATGATGTGGAACCACTGCCAATTGTCATCTACATGTACAACTGTGTAAACATATGCAGTTAAAACCAGAAGTCCTGTCACGAATAATGCGCTTATCTAGGCTTAATTGCGCGTTGGAATTGTGCACAATTGCCATATCGAATGTCATCCAAAGCATGGCAGGTTCTCCTGGTGACTCATAGCAAACACAAGCAATGTTTCTGCCAATGGACCTCCGGGTTACTCGGAGGTCCATTGGCTGAAACATTGCTTGTGCACAGGCCATATGTACAGAATTTGATAGCTTTACTGGGGCCATAACGCTTACATTAACGCGCATATCAACGTGCTATTTGTGCGCATTTCATGACAGGACTTCTAGTTTTAACTGTAAGGTAGTAACTCAGTGATGCATGGGAAAGGTGCACGATCACTCTCGCGCACCATCGATGGCTCATGCAAAATTTGTCCAAGGTACGCGAATAATCGCTTGCCTCTATTCTTGGGAGTGTTTTCATCCTTTTGAGTTGCGTCAGCAGAAACATTCAATTAAATTTTGATGTTGGAAATTTTTAAGAATCACTCACAATTTGAAGCGTTTAAAGTACAATTCCAAACAATTTCCTTTCCGTCGCTACTAACCTGACACACGCACGACATGCAAATAGTAAGAGGGTTGTACATTGACAACTCGCCCAGAGCTTACTCCTGCCACAAAACGAACACTCATGTTCAGATAACAAAAATGGTGGTCATTCTGAGATCTGAGAAACGTTTTAAAACTTCCTGTTGCCCCGATCCTTATTTTCATTTATACTTATGACACCTGTCGCTCCAATTCACCAGTGAAACAAATTATTGTGCCCGATTTGGAATTTACGCATCCATTTTCCACGATTTTAATAATCTAGCATTTAAAATCCAGAACTAATTTTAAGGGTTATATATATTTTCATCATCAAAATTCCATCCGTATTCAGTTGTAATCACACATTCGTTTCGAGGGACGCTTGTCAATGAAAAATGCGAAATAAATCAACATCACTTTCCTCACATTTTTCACTCTCGCAAACTTTATTTGAGGTGAACGATTTTCCACTCGCCTCCATTTTGCTCCCATTCGTCACTGGTAGCTACTTGAAAAATTAATTTGAAGCCTTAATGGTTAAAAAAACAACCTTACAAGCATGCAAATGTTTGGCATGCTCGTTTACAGTGCAAAATGTATGTTTTTAAAACGCTGTCAAATGTCCTTGAAATGTCCTTGATTATGATCTTGCCTTGCCTGTTTGAACCCTGCAAATTTGTAAATCTGAGTGCAGGCCTAAAAATAACCCGCAAATGATTATTTAGGTTAGGAGGGGTCACGTCAATCGGAAAATATGTGACCGAATGACAAGTCACAACAAAATAATACTAAATTCATAATCATACATGTTTTGTCAGTCAAACTTGACTCTCTTTCAGAACCTACTTTATTATGAACCCCCCCTCCCCCCCCGCCCTCCCTGCCATCCCTTTCCCTCCCCTGGAATGTTGGGCCATGCTTGTTTTTCTCTGGAATATAAGTGTTGTGTCACTGATAAAATAGAATCTGGTAGTTTATGGGTGGAAGTTTTCTAATGTGGGTAGCACAGCTATAAGTGATTCTGTGCATGAGAACTCTGGGAAATGGAGCAGTGCTGGTTTGCAGTGGATAAGTTTGCTTTATTGATAAAATAGAGCAGGGTTACCAATGCCTGGGATGGAAGTCTAATGTGGGTAGCACAGATATAAATGATTCTGTGGGAACCCTGGTAAGTGGAGCAGTGCTGGTTTACCACAGTGAACAAGTTTGCTTTATTGATAAAATAGAGCAGGGTTACAAATGCCTGGGATGGAAGTCTAATGTGGGTAGCACAGATATAAATGATTCTGTGGGAACCCTGGGAAGTGGAGCAGTGCTGGTTTACCACAGTGAACAAGTTTGTTTTCTTGGTAAAATAGCGCCAGGTTACCAATGCCTGGGGTGGAAGTCTTCTAATGTGGATAGCACAGATATAAATGATTCTGTGGGAACTTTGGTAAGTGGAGCAGTGCTGGTTTACCACAGTGAACAAGTTTGTTTTCTTGGTAAAATAGAGCCAGGTTACCAATGCCTGGGGTGGAAGTCTTCTAATGTGGATAGCACAGATATAAATGATTCTGTGGGAACCCTGGGAAGTGGAGCAGTGCTGGTTTACAGTTGTGAACAAGTTTGTTTTCTTGGTAAAATAGCGCCAGGTTACCAATGCCTGGGGTGGAAGTCTTCTAATGTGGATAGCACAGATATAAATGATTCTGTGGGAACCCTGGTAAGTGGAGCAGTGCTGGTTTACAGTTGTGAACAAGTTTGTTTTCTTGGTAAAATAGCGCCAGGTTACCAATCCCTGGGTGGAAGTCTTCTAATGTGGATAGCACAGATATAAATGATTCTGTGGGAACTTTGGTAAGTGGAGCAGTGCTGGTTTACCACAGTGAACAAGTTTGTTTTATTGGTAAAATAGAGCCGGGTTACCAATGCCTGGGATGGAAGTCTTCTAATGTGGATAGCACAGATATAAATGATTCTGTGGGAACCCTTGGAAGTGGAGCAGTGCTGGTTTACCACAGTGAACAAGTTTGTTTTATTGGTAAAATAGAGCCGGGTTACCAATGCCTGGGGTGGAAGTCTTCTAATGTGAGTAGCACAGATATAAATGATTCTGTGGGAACCCTTGGAAGTGGAGCAGTGCTGGTTTACCACAGTGAACAAGTTTGTTTTATTGGTAAAATAGAGCCAGGTTACCAATGCCTGGGGTGGAAGTCTTCTAATGTGGGTAGCACAGATATAAATGATTCTGTGGGAACTTTGGTAAGTGGAGCAGTGCTGGTTTACCACAGTGAACAAGTTTGTTTTATTGGTAAAATAGAGCCAGGTTACCAATGCCTGGGATGGAAGTCTTCTAATGTGGATAGCACAGATATAAATGATTCTGTGGGAACCCTGGTAAGTGGAGCAGTGCTGGTTTACCACAGTGAACAAGTTTGCTTTATTGATAAAATAGAGCAGGGTTACCAATGCCTGGGATGAAGTCTTCTAATGTGGGTAGCACAGATATAAATGATTCTGTGGGAACCCTGGGAAGTGGAGCAGTGCTGGTTTACCACAGTGAACAAGTTTGCTTTATTGATAAAATAGAGCAGGGTTACCAATGCCTGGGATGGAAGTCTTCTAATGTGGATAGCACAGATATAAATGATTCTGTGGGAACCCTGGGAAGTGGAGCAGTGCTGGTTTACAGTTGTGAACAAGTTTGTTTTCTTGGTAAAATAGCGCCAGGTTAGCAATGCCTGGGGTGGAAGTCTTCTAATGTGGGTAGCACAGATATAAATGATTCTGTGGGAACCCTGGTAAGTGGAGCAGTGCTGGTTTACAGTTGTGAACAAGTTTGTTTTATTGGTAAAATAGAGCCAGGTTACCAATGCCTGGGGTGGAAGTCTTCTAATGTGGATAGCACAGATATAAATGATTCTGTGGGAACCCTGGTAAGTGGAGCAGTGCTGGTTTACCACAGTGAACAAGTTTGTTTTCTTGGTAAAATAGAGCCAGGTTACCAATGCCTGGGGTGGAAGTCTTCTAATGTGGATAGCACAGATATAAATGATTCTGTGGGAACTTTGGTAAGTGGAGCAGTGCTGGTTTACCACAGTGAACAAGTTTGTTTTATTGGTAAAATAGAGCCAGGTTACCAATGCCTGGGATGGAAGTCTTCTAATGTGAGTAGCACAGATATAAATGATTCTGTGGGAACCCTGGGAAGTGGAGCAGTGCTGGTTTACCACAGTGAACAAGTTTGTTTTATTGGTAAAATAGAGCCGGGTTACCAATGCCTGGGATGGAAGTCTTCTAATGTGAGTAGCACAGATATAAATGATTCTGTGGGAACCCTGGGAAGTGGAACAGTGCTGGTTTACCACAGTGAACAAGTTTGTTTTATTGGTAAAATAGAGCCGGGTTACCAATGCCTGGGATGGAAGTCTTCTAATGTGAGTAGCACAGATATAAATGATTCTGTGGGAACTCTGGTAAGTGGAGCAGTGCTGGTTTACCACAGTGAACAAGTTTGTTTTATTGGTAAAATAGAGCCAGGTTACCAATGCCTGGGGTGGAAGTCTTCTAATGTGGGTAGCACAGATATAAATGATTCTGTGGGAACCCTGGGAAGTGGAGCAGTGCTGGTTTACAGTTGTGAACAAGTTTGTTTTCTTGGTAAAATAGCGCCAGGTTACCAATCCCTGGGTGGAAGTCTTCTAATGTGGATAGCACAGATATAAATGATTCTGTGGGAACCCTGGTAAGTGGAGCAGTGCTGGTTTACAGTTGTGAACAAGTTTGTTTTCTTGGTAAAATAGCGCCAGGTTACCAATGCCTGGGGTGGAAGTCTTCTAATGTGGATAGCACAGATATAAATGATTCTGTGGGAACCCTGGTAAGTGGAGCAGTGCTGGTTTACCACAGTGAACAAGTTTGTTTTATTGGTAAAATAGAGCTGGGTTACCAATGCCTGGGTGGAAGTCTTCTAATGTGGGTTGTACATTAATGATAATTATATTCTAGCTTCCTTATGTGTATTTAATAAAATCTTTTTCAGAGTTATATTTGGCCCAGAATTAGTCATGTTGGGACCAGATGAACAGTTCACACAACTCAGCCTGTCAGGTGGAAAACCGAAGAAACCAAATCTCATCAAATCATTGTGTTTGTTACTGGGTCCAGATTTCTGTACTGATATCATCACTGTAGAAACTGCTGATCATGCTAGACTCCAGCTTCAGCTCTCATATAACTGGTAAGTATTATATAGGGTCTGATGAACGATCGAGATTTGACTTCATTTCAAATCTTTTCATTGATTTTATTTGATTTGAAACCATCTTGATTATCCCAAACAATTTTGAATCCTAGAGAGTTTTGTATTTCATGTCTTTGTTATTGAATTTTTGGAGAAGATAGCTCATCCTGGAGAAGATAGCTCATCCTGGAGAAGATAGCTCATCCTCCAGTATTCTGAGGAGCAAGACTGACCGAATCCCATCTTGCTAGAATACATAAATGTAGTCAGAAAAATCCTTGAAAAAATGTCATCAGAAGTGATTATAAGGATTGGGTTATGTGCACAATATATCACCTCTTGAGTGGAAGAAGGGACCATTGCAGATTACCCCTGTTCCAATCAAGGGACGATATATCACATTTTTTGTCCATCTTGGTGATACCTGGTCTGTTCTTGTTGAATCCAGTCCCAATCCTTTGCCAGATAACTGCAGGATGAGTTCAGGGACTGGGAGGGAGGGAGTAGGGTGGATATTGGAAATTTTGGAGGGCAAGTCATGAGTAGTAGTATATGGATTTTAGAGTTTCTTTGGCAATGCTGATGTCTTCTTTACTTTCCAAAATTCCAACAGTTACAAATCGGCAAAAATTCTAACTGTTATTATTGACAACTACAGTGTAGACAATATTGAGCTTCATAAGTATGCATGATGTCAACCGCTATGAGATTTCTAAAGTATGTTTACTTATCATAATAAAAAAAAACAACCTAGAAATGCCCGAGCAATACCAAGTAATAATAACCTGATAATTCTATCATAAATGCATTTGCATTTTAGTTACGAGAATCAATTTTATGCCCCCTTTCATGGCTTCATTTTCAAAATCGTTCTCGGTGGTGAATTTCCAACTACAGGGAGTGACCAGGAGGGGGATTTCCCCCTCTGGGTCGATCCCCCTAGTTGGAAATTCACTACCCTACACCCCTAATTGGAAACCTATAGCCACATCCCTAGGATGAATTGTCACCACTAGAATATTAAGAATAGAAAATGTCAACTCATTTTGGTGTAAAGTGATAGCCTTGAGAAATTTGAATGTTAGTATGCCAGAATGCCTTCCCTTTATAGGATCTAATATTAATAAAAGTACATAGCACATCGGGTGTATACACTGGCGTGTGCAAACATTTCTATACAGAATACCTTTGGTTGTCATTTTAACCCTTCACCCAACGCATACGATATCAAAATTTATTATTTTAAATATCATTTTTTCTAAATTTTTCAAAACATTTCAACAAAACCATATCATGTGACCCCTCATTGGAACGAGCTCAATGAGCTCGTTCCAATCAGGGGTCACATGATATGGTTTTGTTGAAATATTTTGAAAAATTTACTTTTTTCAACTACTCAATTTGCATATTACGTGGGCAGATGTGGGCGATTCGTTAGGTAAAGTGTTAATAAATTGTTCAACCTTTTAGGAACAAGTAATGGTCTGAAACAGTCTAGTATGCATATTGATACTGTGTTCACATGGTTTGAAATAGCACTAGTAAGGCCTAAAAAAAAGTTAAAAATCTGTTTCTCAGGTCCTCCCACATGGTCCTTTTGGCTGCCACATGCTCTCTTTTTATAACCAATGCAAACTTGAAAAAAAAGAAAAATTAAATGGTTTATATCTGATATTTTACCCAAATTAATAAAATCGATAAATTTACCCCTTGCGTGCAACAGGGCTTTGCAATCCTTTAACATTCAAGGGATGAAATACATGAACTTTTGATGGCAAAGAAATAAATACACTGTACAAAAATAAAAAATAAAATAAAAAATTCCTCCCAGATGTAATTTTACAAAACGTAGCCTGAGAAACCGAAGACCTACTTTGTGGAGCCTAACAATTAGGATTTGATTTTGACATTCGATTCAGTTTTTAATCTTTCACCCAATTGAATTTAAGATTCGAGCTGAGCGTCAAAATTGAGATTAGCCACGTCCTAGTTGTAATCGAATCTCACAAATTTATGAATTGTAAATATTGTTCCTTCTTACAACTGTAAAGATCACCACAGTTGTAAGGAGCTATTGTATTGTATTCAATGGTGGCTTGTCTGTTTGGACAAGTCAGTCAACCTTCTTGATCTTTTCTTCTATCACTAGGTCTCCTGTACAGGTCATTTGATAGCACCCTTCTGTACAGGTCATTTTATAGCACCCTTCTGTACAGGTCATTTTATAGCACCCTCCCAAACAGGTCATTTGATAGCACCCTTCTGTACAGGTCATTTGATAGCACCCTTCTGTACAGGTCATTTGATAGCACCCTCCTGTGCAGGTCATTTCATAGTACCCTCCTGTACAGGTCATTTGATAGCACCCTTCTGTACAGGTCATTTGATAGCACCCTCCCAAACAGGTCATTTGATAGCAGCCTCCTGTACAGGTCATTTCATAACTCCCTCCTGTACAGGTCATTTGATAGCACCCTCCTGTACAGGTCATTTTATAGCACCCTCCTGTACAGGTCATTTGATAGCAGCCTCCTGTACAGGTCATTTCATAGCTCCCTCCAGTAAAGGTCATTTCATAGCTCCCTCCTGTACAGGTCATTTGATAGCAGCCTCCTGTACAGGTCATTTGATAGCACCCTCCTGTACAGGTCATTTCATAGCTCCCTCCTGTACAGGTCATTTGATAGCACCCTCCTGTACAGGTCATTTCATAGCTCCCTCCAGTAAAGGTCATTTCATAGCTCCCTCCTGTACAGGTCATTTGATAGCTCCCTCCTGTACAGGTCATTTGATAGCACCCTCCTGTACAGATCATTTCATAACTCCCTCCTGTACAGGCCATTTGATAGCATCCTCCTGTACAGGTCATTTTATAGCACCCTGGGTGGGGTAAAATCAACAATTATTTTATGATTTTTAGCTCAACTTTGACGAAGTCAAATTTGAGCTATTGTCATGGCCCGTCGTCCGTCTGTCCGTCTGGCCGTCTGTCCGTCTGTCCGTACGTCAACAATTGGCTATGGCTCGGGCTAGAGGTCGTATTTATAAACCGATCTTTATGAAACTTCTTGTGTACCTTTGTTATGACCCTGGGACGGGAACGAGTGTTTTTAGGTGTGGTCCAAAATTCAAGATGGCTGCCAGCGGCCATTTTGTACCGATGATGCAAAAATCAGTTTTTTGTACAGAACTTCTGTATGAAAGTTCTGATTTGAATAAAGTTTTGTATAAATGTTTAGTACCATGGGATACATCACATATAATACGGGTTTTTTTCTCATGCGTAAATTATGCAAATTAGACTGACTTTGATTTATTTAGTGTTACTTTCAGAGCTGTAAGTGCCAAGCTGCTATGGCTCGGGCTAGAGGCCGTATTTATGAACCAATCTTTACGAAACTTCTTGGGTACCTTTGTTATGACCCTGGGACGGGAACGAGTGTTTTTGGGTGTAGTCCGAAATTCAAGATGGCTGCCAGTGGCCATTTTGTACCGATGATGCAAAAATCAGTTTTTTGTACAGAACTTCTGTATGAAAGTTCTGATTTGAATAAAGTTTTGTATAAATGTATAGTACAATGGGATACATCACATATAATACGGGTTTTTTTCTCGTGCGTAAATTATGCAAATTAGACTAACTTTGATTTATTTAGTGTTACTTTCAGAGCTGTAAGTGCCAAGCTGCTATGGCTCGGGCTAGAGGCCGTATTTATGAACCAATCTTTACGAAACTTCTTGGGTACCTTTGTTATGACCGTGGGACGAGAACGAGTGTTTTTGGGTGCAGTCCCAAATTCCAGATGGCTGCCAGCAGCCATTTTGTACCGATGATGCCGAAATCTGTTTTTTGTACAGAACTTCCATATGAAAGCTCTGATTTGGATAATTTTTTGTATGAATGTTTAGTACCATGGGATACATTACATATATTACGGTTTTTTTTCTTGTGCGTAAATTATGCAAATTAGGCTAACTTTGATTTATTTAGTGTTACTTTCAGCACTGTGAGTGCAAATCCCAATACGGCTCGGGCTAGAGGCCGTATTTATGAACCGATCTTCACGAAACTTCTTGGATACATTTGTTATCACTGTGGGACGAGAAGGAGTGTTTTTGGGTCCAGTCTGAAATTCAAGATGGCCGCTAGCAGCCATTTTGTTCAAAATTGAGTGCAATCAGATTTTTGCGCAGAACTTCCAAATGAAAGATCTGATTTGAATAAATTTTTGTATGAATGTTTAGTACCATGGGATACATTACATATAATACAGAGTTTTTCTCGTGAATAAATTATGCAAATTAGGGGTCCGGGTGGGACTTAGAAAATTTTGGACCAAAATCCGGAAATTAGTTTTTTGGTTTTTTATGCGTTTTGGTCAATTTTAAGACAAAAAAAAAAAAAATTTTTTTACACTGAAAATTTGGGGTCCGGGTGGGACTTAGAAAATTTTGGACCAAAATCCGGAAATTAGTTTTTTGTGTTTTGATGCATTTTGGTCAATTTTAAGAAGAAGAAGAAAAAATTTTAGTCTGAAAATATTTTGTTTGGGACTGAAAATTTCCACACAAAAATAATAATCTACAATGATTGGTCTTAATCTGTAGTCCATTACAGTCACCTTGTAATTCTTTTATTATTGTTGACTGGGCCAAAACAAATACTAATTCCTGTCATATTCATTATTCAGTTGTCTTGGTCACAGCAAGTACTAATTCCTGTCATATCCAAGTTGAGCTACAGAGTCATTGACTCTTTCATTTATTAACATAGCATAAAAGCATTAGCATAACTGACAACTAGATCTGGATATAACCTGGTGTTAATGATGGTCCATGAGCTGAATTTTTTTTCTTTTCTTTTGTCCCCGCACAAACTTTTCCTTGAAATCCATCCCATTTCCCTGAAAATCACCCACAGGTTCCCTGAAAAATTATTCTGGAGGCTAACATGCGTGGTTAGATATGGCTAACCAGGCGCTCGGCTATGTAAAAATCTTAGGAAACTGGGTTTTTTTTATCATTAACAAGTATTCATATATTGCATGGAATTGAAATATATATATAGTATAGCCTCTCACAGCAAAAGTCTAAAAAATCTATCAAGACACAAGAAATGCTGCTAAACTTGTAGAGTGCTAGAAGCCCATATTTGGATGTCCTTCATATTATCTTGTAAGTAAAATTATTTCATCTCCATTGATTTGCATTGTTAGAATTTATGGGAGGGTGCCTATAGTAAAATTATTTCATCTCCATTGATTTTCATTGTTAGAATTTATGGGAGGGTGCCTATAGTAAAATTATTTCATCTCCATTGATTTGCGTTGTAGAATTTATGGGAGAGTGCCTATAGTAAAATTATTTCATCTCCATTGATTTGCATTGTTAGAATTTATGGGAGAGTGCCTATAGTAAAATTAGTTCATCTCCATTGATTTGCATTGTTACAATTTATGGGAGGGTGCCTATAGTAAAATTAGTTCATCTCCATTGATTTGCATTGTTACAATTCATGGGAGGGTGCCTATAGGCACTTGCCCATGAATTGTAACAAGACAAAAATGTGTGAAGAAAACTTCAGACTGAGAAATAAATTATCACTCTACCAGTAAAGTGACTTGGATTTTACCATTCAAGATGCAACTTTTGGCTAAACGGTCATCCGATTACGTTGTTTTAAATTTGCGTAACCACCACCACCACATGAACGAAACAAGCGTTCTCATCAAAATGATTGGTGGGGGTTGTTGAATTGCAACTTCATACCAGTGGCATAGCCATAAAAGGGACTGGGGAGGGTTGAGGCTGGAGAACCCCCCCAAAAAAGAAAAAAAATGTAATTCTACAATCTGCATGGGCCGTCAGTCAATGAAATTACAGCTGATATAACATGCTTGATATTCTTTGAAGCCTCAAAATGGTGCTATTTGAGGCATATGTTTCAAAATTTCTCCGGAAAGGCTCAGGGCAAGGCCAAGAGGAAATTCTGTTATGAAATAGCTTTTGATGCAGAAATGACCTCGAGTATGATCAGACAATTGTTATCTGTATTGTTGAAGAGGACAATTTTTTTTGTCTATTTTAGGCATTTTGAAGTAAAAACCAGAAGTGAAGAAGAAGCAGAAAAATTATTTAGTGTTCCTGATTTTGTTGGAGATGCTTGTAAAGCAATTGCCTCTCGTGTCCGAGGTGCTGTAGCACAGGTTCAATTTGACGATTTCCATAAGGTAAGCCTCACCGGGTAAAAATATTTTTCAAAGATAATTTGTAACATGAGATACCTCAATACCAGTAGGGGGAATCTAAATTTGATAATATTTTTTTTCATAAATAATTTTTCTGTAAATAATTATTAGAGAGTGCCTGTTAAGCAGATGAAAAAAATTGTTTTTCAAAACATTTCAACAAAACCATATTGTGTGACCCTCATTGGAACCAGCTCATTGAGCTTGTTCCAATGGGGGGGGTTGCATGATATGGTTTTGTTCAGATTTTTTTGAAAAATTTTGAAAAACAATAATTAAAATAATGAATTTTGATATCGTGTGCATTGGGTAAAGTGTCTGTTTATTGGTATAATGTTATGAATACACAGAACGACATGTGTGTGTGAATGGGTTAATTGATAGGGCTGCACGATATTCAAAACTGAATACCGGTATATTGAAAACTGTTCAGATATATGAACACAAGTACCACAATCGAGACTAGATGCATCACATTCGGAATGAATTAACATGCCTTGATGATGCAGTTCGAAAAACCTTTACCTGACGCAGACGATATCAAAATTTATAATTTTGAAAATTAGTTTATTAGATTTTCACCAAAGATTTCAACAAAACTATATCATGTGACCCCTCATTGGAATGAGCTCAACGAGCTCATTCCAATGAGGGGTCACGTGATATAGTTTTGTTGAAATTTTTTTTAAATTATTTTTTCAACTGCTGAATTTGTGTATTACGAGGGCACAAGCGGACGATTCCTTGGATAAGTGGATAATATTATTCATTCAGGGCTACAGTTAAAAAACTAAAGACATCTTGAAAATTAAATTGTGGTTAAATAAATAATGACGATAAACCGATATTTTTATAATTACACCAGTATTCAATCGATATTGGTTTGAATATCGGTATATATCATTTTATCGATATACCGTGCAGCCCTATTAATTGATATGGCACAAGTGCCAGCATGGAGGGATAAAACGAGAGGTCACAGTGTAAAGCCACTAAAGTTGCTTTCAGCACATTTCAGTAGAACCATGACAACAGTCAACCAGTTAACCCTTTACCTAGGAAGTTCAGTTGCTCAGTAGGTAGAGGTGCAGGCTGCTGGCTGAGGGGGTCCTCGGTTTGAATCGCTCCTGCAGCCACCTTGTTGTGTCCTTGGGCAAGACACTTCACCATCCCCCATTCCCCATGTGGGGACATGAAGGCGTTGTGTGCTAAGGCATTTTGCACGTAGTTGGTTTACTTTTCTTCAACCACTGCTAACACTGCTTGTGTGGTGTTAGTACGTTGGGGAGTTTGATTATTGCTTGCCATTGCTCAGGGGTTCTCTCCAGGTATTGTGTGTCAGAAGTGTCATTAAACCCCAATAAATTAATAACCCTTTACCCAATGCACATGATATCAAAAATTATTTTAAGCACATCTGACTGTGAGTCAGTGGGAGTTATTGCCATCACTTGGCATCTGGTGTCCATTAACTTTTGCAAACCTGGCTTCTTCTTCAGTCATTCAAACATATATTGCACAAACCATCTATGGTGTACACCCTTTCTATTTTGTTCAAATTAAGCAGCTGCCATCTTCGGGCTCTGGTAAATGCCCCAAAATGTTTACAAATCGTCTGAATCAGCAGAGGGAATGCCTTATTTGGTATGTAACATCCTTTGGTGTTGAAAATTAAAGTTTCTTCAAGGGAAGTTGGTAGGTCAATATTTGGGCTCTCTATGGGGGCATATCCATTTTGTGCTTCACCCAATATTGGTATTTCAAGAACCGGTAGGCCAGTTTGAACCAAATTTGGTATGTAGTAGTATAAGTGGGTAATTGATTGATGCCGAAAAAAAGAAAAAAAATTTTCACAGCCCCAGGGGCTAAAAATAGAAAAATATTCAAAAGCCCATATTTCCAAAACCACATGGAATAGAGAACTGTTATTTGGTATGAAGCATCCTTAGGACCAGTAGAATGGGATGGTTAAAAAATTGCCATTTGGTAGGAGGGGGGGGGGGGGGGTGGTGGGCATTGAAAAATGATGAGTAATTTTCCTTGAAGCAAAAGCTGTTACAGTTATTCAAAGTAAATAAACAATTTAACCTTATGTAAAAAGTTAGCTGTCAAACACACATGTTATCTTATTATTTTAAGCTGATGGAAATGAAAAGATTCAGTTCAATGCTTTTAACCCCTCTCAAAACTTCCATAAGTGGCAGAGCCAAAAATGTCCATTTCTGATTCCTTGTTCAAACCCTTTAAATGCTGTGCACATGTTTTTTTCTGGTTTCTTGGGGAAATTTATCTGATTCTTGTATGGATATCTTTAATTTAACCCTCTCAAGACATCACTGTGTTTTCCAAAGATTTTATTTCATGTTATGTAAGAATTCTTGACTGAACCCTTTCAGTGCTGTGCAAAAATGTTTTTTTTGGTTTCTTGCAAAGAGTTTGTGATTCCTGTATGAATATCGTTAATCTCACTCTCTCCAGACTTTAGTGTGTTTTCCAAAGATTTTATTTCATGTTATTTGAGAATCCTTGATCAAACCCTTTCAATGTAGTGCACATATGTTTTTCTGGTTTCTTTCAAAAAATTATCTGATTCCTGTATGAATAGGAATGTATTTAACCCTCTGAAGACTTAATGTGGGTTCCCAAGATTTTATTTCATGTAATTTGAGAATAATGATAACCCTTTCCATACTCACATTACTGCTCTAAACAGCATCATTCAGATAAAGTGTCAGAGCTAAAAATGTCCATTTCTCATTCCTTGATCAACCCCCTTTTAATGATGTGCACATGTTTCTTCTGGTTTCTTGCAAAATTTATCCGATTCCTGTTTTAATATCTTCAAACACTGTTAACGAAAACCTATTTCTGATTTCTTTAAAAATATTTTAAAAAAAAATAAGCCTTTCTAAATTTCCTTTTTATTTTGTTTATTTCTGATGCTTTAACCATTTTCACACAGACTTGAATTTACTGGTAGCAATAATTTCTGTTTCTCTAGTTTGACATTTTTCTTATTCTTTAAAACCACGGGGCCAAATTCATTCATTTATGACACAGACCATCTTTGTTCAGATGAAGCTGCTACCATCTTCAAGCTGTTGAAGTTTACTCTTCTGATTTTTTCCTCCAAAATTACTATATCCCTGGGGTGGGGTTAATGCTCCATAAGCCTAAACTGCTTTAAAATCCTCTTCTCATAAGCCACTTGCAATAATACATAGATTTCTGGTATGGAATTTACTTTAGAGATGCAGATTCAATTTTTTCAAAGAAACTCGGGTCAAAATTTGGGTTCCCAAATTTGGGCACCACTCAAAATCACGAATCAATGGGCAGATATGAACCACATTTGTCAGGTAGTATATAACTGGGCCATAAGTACGTCATTTTTGCCAGAATTGTTTTGGGTTTTTCTGGGCCTGGGGGAGGGGGGGGGGGGGGAGGTGGATTTGGGACTGGTAGAGAGAACCACAGGAGCTGAAAACAAAACAAACATTTTGTTTGGTTGTTGTTTTTTAATACTTCACAGAACAAAGCTTGCTAGGAAGCTTTACTAGGACCAGCAAAAATGAACGGCCAAAAAAGTTGACTTTGCTTGTATCATAGCAAGTCAAAAAATTACTGTTGCTGATGATCACTAACTGATACATTCATCTCTTTTGACAACTTGAGCCAGGTGAGTGTTTCAGGCTCACTGGAGCCTCTGGTTTTAATTACTGCCTTCTAAAAATTTTCAAAAAATTTCAACAAAACCATGTGTGACCCCTCTTTGGAATGAGCATGATGAGTTCATTCCAATGAGAGGGTTTGGGGACGCAGTAGGTAGAGGTGCAGGCTGCAAGCCAAGAGGTCCTCAGTTCGAATCCCACCTGCGGCAGCCGCATTGTGTCCTTGAGCAAGACACATCACTCCCACTGCCCATGTGGCGGCATTGTGTACTAAGGCTTACTGCACGTTGATGGCACCCTTGTCTTGAACCAATGCTAACCCTGCTTGTGTGGAGTTAGTATGTTGGGGAGCTGACAGTTGTTTGCCATTGTGCAGTTGTTCTCTCAGGGTACTCTGGCTTCCTCCACCCATAAAACTGCCGTGCTCATGATTAGCCATTGTGTGGAAATATGTGACCTTAAACATTAATAAATAAATAATGAAGGGGGGGGGGTCACATGATATGGTTTTGTTGAAATTTTTTTAAAATGTATATACTTTCAGCTGTTTAATTTGTAATTTATCCAGGTGGGTGTGCCGATTCTTTAGGCAAAAGGTTGAAAAAGTTACAAATTACAAGAATGAATTTGAAACTATTAAGTATTATTCTGTCAGAAAATCAAGGTGTTAGCCACTAATCAAGATTACTTGATTTGTTGTTAACCCTTTTCCCAACGAATCGGCCACATCCGCCTGCATAATATGCGAATTCAGCAGCTGAAAAAATATTTCAACAAAACCATATCTTGTGACCCCTCTTTGGAGCAAGCTCGTCAAGCCCATTCCAATGAAGGGTCACATGACATGGTTTTGTTGAAATTTTTTAGAAAATTTAAAAAAATGATATTTAAAATAATAAATCATCTGCATTGGGATAAGGGTTAATAAAACCTATCTATTTCAAAATTTAAGCCATTCACCACACTTCTGTTAAGTTTTTCCCCTTTCAGTTGGACAAGGATGTAGGGTACAATTTAACCCTGTCAACTGAATAGTTACTCTGTTTTACAATTATTCACTTAGGCCTAAAAAAAGTTAAAAATCTGTATCTCAGGCCCTCTCCTATGGTCCATTTGGCAGCTGCATGCTCTCTTTTTATAACCAATACAAACTTTAAAAATTAGAAATCAAATAGTGTATGTGCGATATTTTTACTCAAGTTAATAAATTTGATAAATTTGTCCCTTGAGTGCAACAAGGTTTTGCAAAGCCTTCTTGCACTCAAGGGATGAAATACACCACCATCCATGCTATTCTGTAGATTATGAGGCTTAAAACATAAAACAAACCAAGAACGTACACTTTTGATGGCAAAGAAATAAATACAAAAATAAAATTAAAAAAAATGCCATCCACATTCTATTTTACAAAAAATGTCCCGAGAAACAAAACATCTACTTTATAGGGCCTTAACAGTATTTGATGATTTCGATCAATGTCCTTTGATGGGTGACCATCTAAGTGATTGATACGGACTCCCACATTGTGTCCCTGGGCAAGGCACTTCACCTCGATTGGTCCACATGGGGGCATGGTGACACTGTGTATTAAGGCGTACTGCATGTCGATGGTGCGCATGTCTTCAACCAATCTAACCCTGCCTGTGCTGCAGTGCGGAGTTATGATGTTGGGGAGCAGGCAGCTGCTCGTCTTTGCTCGGTGGATCTCTCCAAGGTACTCTGGCTTCCTTCACCTGTAAAACTGTCACCGACACAATATGACCTTGGCTGTTAAAGTGTCATTAAACCATATTAAATAAATAACTAATAACAAGGGTCTACTCAATTCATTTGGTCAAGTGTGTCATGAAAATATGGTAAATGGTTTAGTTTTTGAAAGCTACATGCAATTAATATGTTATTCTTTTCCATAAAGCCTTCCGGCTTCTCGGATGTAACACTGGCATATTATTTTGCACGGGATTACCGTTCCAGCTCACTTCAAAGCACTAAAGTTTGAAGGTCACGCACAAACACTATAAATACTCAGCTCAGGTGGAAAGCGTTGTCTCTTCAAAGAATAGTCATATTTAATGATAAAAAACCCCTACCATAAAAGAGGTGGGTAACATTGGAAAACAAATGTGTATTACAGTGTATTGTTGACCCAATGAGGGTGGGTGTTACATCCTCAAGCCTACAGGCTTGTATTCAAAGAATCCCCTCATCCATCACATCCTTCGGATGACTTGGATGAGGTGGGGGATTCTGTTAACCAGTATGCAATTATGATGAGAATCTGTAATACACTACAGTCTCTGTGGACTGGTCATATTCCACACATGGGCATCGATGTATTTACCACGTAATAAAAATCAACATCAGCAAAATTTTAATTAATGAAGCACTGGGTGGTACACACAATACAGTTAAAACTAGAAGTCCTGTCACAAACTGTGCACTTATCTAGGCTTAATTGTGTGTAGAAATTGCGTGTAATTCCCATATAGAATGACATCCAAAGCACGGCAGGTTCTCCTGGTTACTCATAGCAAACACAGGCAATGTTTCTGCCAATGGACCTCCGGGTTACCCGGAGGTCCATTGGCTGAAACATTGCTTGTGCACGGGCCATATGTACAGAATTTGATAGCCTTACTATGGTCATAACGCCTAGATAAACGCGCAGATCGACGTGCTATTTGTGCACATTTCATGTCAGGACTTCTAGTTTTAACTGTAGTATTGTGTTCGTGAAAATATTGCCCACCTCTGGAAAGTCCATGGCAAACGTACTGTACATATACCTCATACTCTGTTGGATGTTTATGAAGGGGGTCTCTAACTCAACTTTCCATTATATATTTCCATTGCACATGGGGGGGGGGGGGGGGGGGGGGGGCACAGTGGCTATGTGTGCCAGCAAGCAATAAAGAATAAAATTATACGAGAGAAAGTATGAACCTTAATACATGTATCTATATATAACGTGTACAATTGAATGCCGATTTTTGTGAATCACATCTTGGGCGATTCATTAGGTGAAGGTTTCACCCTTTTCTCATCATAACGACCAAAACCGGCAAGGACTATTCACAAAAATCTCTATTCAAATTTCATTATATTTTTCATTTTTTGTCTCAAAAACATAACTTATAAACCCGCATTGGAACAAGCTAATTGATCTCGTTACAGTGAGGAGTTATAAGCCATGTTTTTGATGCAAAATGTTATTAATTCAAGAATTTTGTTTGCAAGTGTCGTCTGCCTTTCATGTTAGGAAAGGGTTTGAAATTCAGCCTTGCATTTTGATGTGTCCCGGCCTGATAAGCCCAAGATGGGCTCTGGAATTTTTATTTTTATTTAGTCTCCAGGTCGTAACAAAATCACATTTTACCTCTAAGTTTAATGAAAATAGGGCCCCGACAACACAAACTGAAACTCCATCTAGGGCTTAATGGTAGGGCCTGACTTTATTTCAACATGCTAAAACTTGAATAATAGGCCAATATTTACTATATTTTTAATATATTCTTTTTTTCTCAGAACTCTGCAAAAATCATCCGATCTTCAGTTTTTGGTTTTGATGAGAACAGAAAAATTAGAGATACATTTGTATTCCCACAGAATAATTTAGTTGTTACAAGTATTGATATCCAGTCTGTGGAGCCTGTAGATCAGCGTACAAGAGATGCCTTAATGAAATCTGTACAGTTAGCTATTGAAATCACAACCAACTCTCAAGAAGCAGCCGCTAGGTATGTTATTTAACTCTTATCCCGCTGAGTGGAGCGCGGTGGCTCAGTGGTAGACTCTCAGATTTCTATGCTAGAGGTCCCGAGTTTGATCCCCATCCGGGGGCGTGGTGGCTCAGTAGGTAGAGGTGCAGGCTGCAAGCCGAGAGGTCCCCGGTTTGAATCCCACCTGTGGCAACCGCGCTGTGTCCTTGGGCAAGACACTTCACCCCATTGCCCATGTGGGGGCACGGTGACGCTGTGCACTAAGGCGTACTGCACGTCGATGGTGCACCTGTCTTCAACCACTGCTAACCCTGCTTGTGTGGAGTTAGTATGTTGGGGAGCAGACAGCTGCTCGCCGTTGCTCGGCGGTTCTACTCCGGCTTCCTCCACCCGTAAAACTGTCGTGGTCATGATTAGCCATTGTGCAGAAATATGTGACCTTAAACACCAATAAATAAATAAATAAATAATTGATCCCCATCCGGGACAACCCTCATTGTGTCCTTGGGCAAGGCACTTTATCCCGGTTGCCTACATGGGGGCACGATGATGCTGTGTACTAAGGTGTTTTGCATGACAATGTTGCACATGTCTTCAACCAGTGTAACCCTGCTTGAGTGGAGCTTGAACAGAGTTAGAATGTTCAGGAGCTGACAGTTGCTCGTCGATGCTTGGTGGTTCTCTCCAGGTACTTAGGCTTCCTCCACCCATAAAACTGTCATGGTCACGATTAGCCATTGTGCATAAGTATGTGACCTTAAACACCAATAAATAAATAATCCCACTGAGTATTTTCAGGATATTTTTCACCAAATCTAGTCATGGCTGCTTTTTTAGCAGCCATGACTAGATTTGATGAAAAATCCATCCAATTTTCGGGGGAAGATTGGATTAAATGTTCCCAAATTATACTTGTTTTGGAGACAAGATAAATTATGTCCTTGCCAGGAATATCCATCTGCAACATGCAAGGAGTTAAGCCCTGTTTTTAAGTTACAGTAAACTAGCTTGTGTTGAGTCAGTTATCTACTAGGCATGCTTGAGGAGTTGCACCCACCTTCCCTCCAAGAAAGAATCCCCTCCAATGAACAATATAAAAGAAGAAATCCCAAAATATTTTCCGTTATATATTAACTGATCTGACTTAATGCGGGAGCTTTAGTGGTCACTTGCCATCTGTGAACATTCTATTCATAACTTCTTTTCCAAATCTCCGCATCGATTTCACCGAGGGTATAATATTTTATAACATTGTATTTAGATTGTGATCAAATTAAGTTACTGCTCCACATAGGTTGGGGTGGAGGAGAATCCCCAAATTTAAAAAAATATCTTCCCATGATGCATCTGATGAAATTTATTGATATTTTGTATCCTTATTGGGCGTTCACTAAAGTTTGTTCAAGGGAAGTTTGAAGGACATGATTTTCAGTTCTGGGAGAGACAAAATTGTTAACCCTCATCCAAATGTTGTATTTTTAGCTCATCTTGACAAAGTCAGGCGTAGATAATCTCTTCACTCTCCGTCCGTCGTCCGTCAACACCATGTTTTGGTCTTCTCCTCCAAAGCCACTGGGCCAGTTCAAGTGAAAGTTTGTGTGAATGATGGTCCCCAAGGGGCATTGCATTTTTGTTCAACTCTGCATGCCCAGCCCCATAGGGAGGGAGTGGGGAAAAATGCTCCAAAATATTTTTAAAATCTTCTCATGAACCAGTGTGTACAATGACTTGATGTTTGCTATGGAGCTTTCTTTGCTTTCTTTTGAGGTGTAGAATCAAGTCTGTTCAAACAAAGTTCGTGAAGCAATATTTGGCTTTGTAATGGGAGGGGTAAGATTTTTGGCCCCGCCCAAAATTTCTATTTTCTGAACCCATGACCTGGTTTGAACCAAATCATCAGAATCTTTTGATATTCGGTATACAGCATTCATTGGGGGGTCAGATACAAGTTTGTAAAAATAAAGCCCATTCGTTCATATTTGGGCTCAATATAGGAGCCCGAATTTTTAACAGGGAAATATGGGGAATATTCTTTAATCTTCTTCTTCAAACCAGCAGTCAGAATCTTTTAATGTTTGGAATACATCCTTGTGATGAGGGTCAGATTCAGGATTGTTCAAACCAAGTCCATAGGTTAATATTTGGCCTTCCTACAGAAGCCCAAATTTTAACTTTGTTCAATATGGGGGATAAAGATCCACCAGTCAGAATGCTTTCATATTTGGTATGCAACATCTCTAGAGGGGGGTGGGGGGAAGGGGGGGGGGGCAGATTCAGGTTTGTTCAAATCAGATCCCTAGGTATATATATTTGGGCTCGCTATGGTAGCCCAAACTTTTTTTAGTGCGATATGAGGAAATTTCTTTTAAAATCTTCTTCAGATCCATCAGTCGGAATGCTTTCAAATTTGGTATACAACATCTCTAGGGGGAGTCAGATTCAAGTTTGTTCAATTCGAGTGCCTGGGTTAATATTTGGGATCCATATGGGAACCTGAAATTCAACTTAATACAATATGACGGAATTTCTTCAAAAATCTTCTTTTTCAGATCCACTAGTCAGAATGCTTTCATATTTGGTGTACAACATCTTTAGGAGGGTCAGATTCAAGTTTGTTCAAATCGTATCCATAGGATAATATTTGGGCTTGCTATGGTAGCCCAAATTTTAACTTAGTGCAATATGAAGAAATTTCTTTAAAATTTCTCTTCAGAACCAACAGTCAGAATGCCTTCATATTTGGTGCACAACATCTCCAGAGAAGTCAGGTTCAACTGTGTTGAAATCGAGAGCCTGGGTTAATATTTGGGCTCCCTGTGGGAGCCGGATTGGCCATGTTGCTGAAGAATTAAAATTTTTGTATTGGCACCCTCTAGAGGTGTGTTACTAAGATTAATCCACATAGGTTGTATCAAGGGACTTCATAGGGGAGCTCTACATTTTACATTATGATCAACTGAAGAAAAGGCACGATGCCTGGATTAGTTTTGTCATTCCTGCGGGGCTCAAGAATTGACAGTGTATCCTATTGAAATGGATTGCTTAATGTAGACTCATTCTTGGACTCTGTTTATATTGTTCTGTTCAAGATGAGTGATTCAGGCCCTGTGGGGCCTCTTGTTTCCTACAGGTTAGCACCATGTTATATAATGTAACCTGCTAACAACTAACAATATTTTCAAAACTGTGCAGAGAATTCGTATTTGAAATTAAGCTTCCTTATGATTAGTAAGTAGAACGAAATGGGACATAAAAAATGCAATGGATTGTATCATGTGGTTCTATATGGGAACATCTACTTTAACCTTTACACAATGAAACAGTCTCATCTGTCTGCACAATTTACAATTGAGCAATTTCAACAAAACCATATCATTGACCTTCATTGGAACGCCCTTATTCAGCTCATTCTGATGAGGGGTAACATGATATAGAGAGTAATCGCTTGGCTGGACTGGTTACGTGAAATAATTCATGAGAGGTGAGGGGCGTTGTACATTCGCACACAAGTGTTTTACAATATAGTACCTCGCCTCGAATGAATTATTTCAAGTGATTACTCTCTATATCATGTTACCCCTCATCAGAACGAGCTGAATAATCGCCAATTAATTTTCATTATTTTTTTATTTTTTGTCTCTAAAACATAGGTTATGACCCCTCAGTGGAACGAGCTCGTCAAGCTCGTTCCAATGAGGGGTCATAACCTATGTTTTAGAGACAAAAAATGAAAATAATAGCTATTCAAGAATTTTTTTTGCAAGTGTCGTCCGCTTTTCATATTAGGTAAAGGGTTAAAAAAACACAAAAACAATGAAGTCCCCATTACATCCATGGCAAAGCATCTTCGTTTGCGCGCACAGATACATGATACAATTGTTGATTGCATAATTCACTTGTGAAGGTATCGTTTATAATCAAACCCAGAAAATTTTTAGTTCTGCGAGGATGTTTTTTTCAAGTGCCGTCTGCAACTCAAGTTAGGTGATGGGTTAAAAGGGTCATACTAAGTGGCTAATTTGTGCGTGTGTGTGTTGTATGATAAATAGAATATGAAATGAGTGTTTTTCTCATATAATATTTATGAAACTCGTCCGAATTTTCTGTTTGGGCTTGCCAGAGGCTTGCCAAAACGGAAAATTCTTAAGACTCGTTTCATAAATATTATATGAGAAAAACACTCATTCCATATCCTCTATTTATATGATTTTATTGAAAAATTGTGAAATTTATTTTCGAAAAATGTGAAATTTAATTTAATTTTTAAAAATACTGTGTTAGGTAAAGTGTTAAACCCCAATAAATAAATAACTGGACATGTTTCCAAACAGGTCACATGACTTATGGTGAACTTTGTTTATGTTGTTTACAGACATGAGGCAGAAAGACTTGAGCAGGAAGCTAAAGGCCGTTTAGAGCGACAGAAGATCACAGATGAAGCTGAAGCTGAGAAATCTAGAAGAGACCTGTTGGAACTTCAAGCACAAAGTGCTGCTGTGGAGAGTACTGGACAGGCAAAGGCTGAAGCTCAATCTCGTGCTGAATCTTCTAGAATTGAGGGTGAAGCTGCTGTTGAGCAAGCCAAACTCAAAGCTCAAGCCTTGAAAATTGAAGCGGTAAGTAGCATTATTATTGGGGCTGAATGGTTGGCTCATTTTCACAACCGACTAACCGAGAGCTATAACCGGTTAATATCTGGTTATCCGTAGCCTTTATTTCAGCGAATCTGGGATCAGAACTACAGGAATTGGAAAGCAGTATTCTCATAAACTCTTCCGTAGTGTGTATACAAATGAACATTGTCGAGTACTCGTTTCGTTTTTATACATACTACGGAATAGTTTCTCGGTTACTCAGTTCTCACGGAAATTGCCGATCATTAACGAAGTGTTGAATGCCAAAATTGATTATTTCTCAATATATGCAACGCGTCTTAGAGGTGTATCTATCCCAAAGGAGAAGCGGCAGATTTACAACATTTTAACAGTGGAATGGTGATCACTATAAATATTTTGGATAACCGGTTGATGTTTTCTCAAATCGGTTAGGTAGGTAACCGGTTTCAAACCGGTTAACCATTTCAGTACTAATTATTATCAACTGGCAGGATAGCTGTTGGTACATGAAATTGTTGAATGTTCTTTAACTCTTAAAGCATCACATTGTTACATTATATGCATCTACACTGTTTCAGTTAACCTAAGACTGTTGCCATATCATTGTTGGGCTGCCTGTACAGACCTGGAACCAGTCTTGCCCTCTAGTTCCTCACCTCTGTGTAGATTCACTCATCTGGAATATTTCCCTTGGTGGGAAAGAGAACTTTCAGTAAATGTGATAAATTCCAGAAAATTAAATCTTAAATGCCATAAGGCCTAAAAAAATAAAAAATTTGTTTCTCAGGCCCTCCTGCATGGTCCTTTTAGTTGCTGCATGCTCTCTTTTTATAACCAATGTAAACTTTAAAAAAATAAAAATTAAATGGTTTATGTCTGATATTTTGCCCAAGTTAAAAAATTGATAAATTTGTACCTTGAGTGCAAGAATGCTTTGCAATGCTTTAGCAAAGCAATCTTGCTCTCAAGGGACGAAATAGACCATAATCCGTGCTGTTCCATACAATATGAGGCCTAAAACATAAACCAAGAACATGAACTTTGATGGCCAAGAAATAATTACAGAAAAAAAAATTAAAATAAAAAATTGCTCGCCCGCATGCAATTTTACTAATAATGGCCTGAGAAAGAGAAGATCTACTTTGTGTGGCCTAATGATACATTTTCTGTGAATCAAAGCTAGAAATGTTAATCAATTGAGACTCTTGATTTGATTGATATTTTGATGACATTTGGCCCCACAAAGTAGATCTTCTGTTTCTCAGGCCATTATTTGTAAAATTGCATGCGGGCGAGCAGTTTTTTATTTTATTTTTTACTTCTGTAATTATTTCTTTGCCATCAAAAGTTCATATCTTGGTTTATGTTTTAGGCCTCATAATCTACCGAATAGCATGGGGGTGGTGTATTTTGTCCCTCGAGGTTACATCTTGCACTCAAGGGACAAATTTGTCAATTGTTTTAACTTGGGTAAATATCAGACATAAACAATTTAATTTTGATTTTTTTAAAGTTTACATTGGTTATAAAAAGAGAGCATGCGGCAGCCAAAAGGACCATGTGGGAGGGCCTGAGAAACAGATTTTTTTAGGCCTTACAAACAGAAATGAAGACTCAGCATAACCGTAGTGTTATAATTATGCCGGGTAGTTCCGCAAATTATGTCAATATCTGGATGTTTTCGAGGGGAATTTAATACTTAATGATTGGACTATCTATAATTGGGGCAGGAAAGAATCCCTGTATATCTTTGTAAGTAAAGGCACATCAGATTACATCAATGTTCATTTGCCTGCTAATTTCCACAAAAAAATGTGTGAACAAACTACCCATAATAGTATCAAATTCTGAACAGAATTAAGCCGGTGTCCAGAGAGAGTGAGTGAGTGAGTTATCTTGTTAGGTAGTCTGCAAGCTGTAGTATTCTTGTTAGGTTGTAGGCACTTTGATGGGATCAGTAGCAGTCACCAGCAGCCAAATCATCCCATGCTGCAAGATGAGTTTTACAGTGGATTCTTTTGGGTGTCTGCAAGGGCCATATATGGAGCCCATTCCCAATGGCATTTTGGGATGATTTTTCCCAGTTCAAACCCAAATTTTCCCAACCTCAGTCCTCATTAAAATAAAAATTAATCCTTCTATAACTCTTGGAGGCCTGATTTTGACTTTCATCACTTTTTACTACAACAAAACGGGTAACTCAACAAACAGTCTTTAGATACATTTGCAAGTTGCATCCCAAGAACCTTGTCAGTTGTTGCCTATATAGACAGCCAAGACTTGCCTGGACACAAGTGTAAAGCCACAGAATGTCACTATATGGACAGCCAAGACTTGCCTGGTCACAAGTGTAAATCCACAGAATGTCAACTGTTGAAGGGTAGCAAAATGTATAAATATCTTCATTATTTAATATTATTTAAACAATTTAATTAATAGGGATTACAGAGATTGATCATTATTCAATGTGACTGTTGAGGAGCTGACAGTTGCTCATCGATGCTTGGTGGTTCTCTCTGGGTACTCTGACTTCCTCCACCCATAAAACTGTTACGGGATTAGCCATTGTGCATAAGTATGAACTTAAGCACCAATAAATAACAAAATAAATAACTCGAGCATTCATGATATAGATTTTCCCAACTGCATGGGTCCCAAACCCTTTCCCAAAGAGGGCAGAAGAATCCTTAACCCTTTACCTAACATGAAAAGCAGACGACACTTGCAAAAAAAATTCTTGACTTTACCTAACATGAAAAGCAGACGACACTTGCAAAAAAAATTCTTGACTTTACCTAACATGAAAAGCAGACGACACTTGCAAAAAAAATTCTTGACTTTACCTAACATGAAAAGCAGACGACACTTGCAAAAAAAATTCTTGACTTTACCTAACATGAAAAGCAGACGACACTTGCAAAAAAAATTCTTGACTTTACCTAACATGAAAAGCAGACAACACTTGCAAAAAAAATTCTTGAATAAGTAATTTTTTTCATTTTTTGTCTCAAAAACATAGGTTATGACCCCTCATTGGAACGAGCTCGATGAGCTCGTTCCAATGAGGGATCATAACCTATGTTTTTGAGACAAAAAATGAAAAAAATAATGAAAATTAATTGGCGATTTTTTTTAATAGCGCTGGCCGGTTTTGGCCATTACGTTAGGTAAAGGGTTAAATGAATTTTATCCTGTTTGACTGAGCTACTAATTAATCAGTTGCATTTGTGATCTAAATTCTCAAGTTTACAAGGATGTTTTTAAGTGATAGAGTTGGGGCATGGTGGCTTTGCGATAACCGGTTCTCGTCAGATCACCGAAGTTAAGCAACATCGAGCCCGGTTAATCCTTGGATGGGTGACCATCTGAGCGAGCGACTTGGACTCACACGTTGTGTCCTTGGGCAAGGCACTTAACCCTGATTGTCCACATGGGGGCACGGTGACACCGTGCACTAAGGCACACTGCACGTATATGGAACACATGTCCTCAACCAATCTAACCCTGCCTGTACTGCAGTGCGGAGTTACGATGTTGCGCAGCTGGAAGCTGCTTGTCGTTGCTCGGTAGTTCGCTCTGGGTACCCCAGCTACCTCCACCTGTCAGTGACACAATATGACCTCACTGATTAAAGTGTTGTTAAACCCCGATAAATAAATAAGTTGTAAAGTGCTATTTTTTTTGTTACATGTGAACTATAACATGAGTATTTTTCCCCCAAGATATCATGCTGCCAACATGAGTTACCTTACATGTGCAAGATTATCATGCTACCAACATGAGTTACCTTACATGTGCAAGATTATCATGCTACCAACATGAGTTACCTTACATGTGCAAGATTATGTTAAAAAATAATTGTTTTGTTACAATTTATTGGAGAATGCTTTTAAATTGCAATAAACCAATTTCCTGTAAAGATTTTTTCCTTCTACTTAGAAGAGAGTAAGCTATGGTGCAAACAGTACAAAGCCATAAAGTGGCTTTCAGCTCTTTTCAGTGGAGCCATGACAGTTCAGAATTAGCAGCACATAAAAAACTTGGAAGACATTAAAAATAGTGCCAATTTAATGGAATGCTAATCTTAATGCGACAAATTGTAAAGAATAAAAATTACCTGACATGAAAGGAAGACGACACTTGCAAATAAAATTCTCAAGTAGCTAAAAATTTTCATTTTTGGCATCAGAAACCTTGCTAATGACCCCTTCATTGGAACTAATGCATCTGGGAGTTCAAAAGTTACTAACTGATGCTTACTGGTTCTCTGTGGGTAGTCTGCTTCCTTCATGAATATACCTGTAGGACCTGATATGACCGGGACTCTTTAAAGTGTCATTAAACCTTTAAGGCCCACTTCTGACTTTTCTGCACTCAGAGCAGGTGCCTTTAACATGCCATCATGAGAAGGTCAATATGACAATTGATAAATTACCTAGGCATTAGTTTCTAGTCAAGTCTTGGCTGCCTTCACAGGCAGCCAAGACTTAACTAAAAACCACTGCAAAGCCATTAGATGTATTGAAATCAAGCCAGAAAATAAGCAGACTGACACCTGCAAAATGAGGTCCCCAGAGGGTGAATTTAGCAAATCTGCATCACTAAATTTACCCTCTGTGAACCTCAATCTGAATCAGGGTCTCAAAACTAAACAGAAAGAGGTACCCAGAGGATAAATTGGCCCACTGTATGGGATAGCATCATCAAATTCACCCTCTGGGGACCTCATTTTGCAAATGTCAGACTGCTTATTTTCAGGCCTGATTGAGACTGCGGGATGGTGGGAATTAAAGACCCTGAACAGACTCTTAAGTGTTAAACTCCAATAACAAGCAAAGAGATGTTGAAGACTTAGTGTGATTACTTAAAGTTGTCAGTGCTTTGCTACATTTGGTTTACAGGGCTATTTACCATAGCACCATCGCCAATTTCAATCCTTGTTAATTATATTCTCATATTGAGGTGACGTGCATCAAAGTTGTATATGAGAGAAAGAGTAGGGTTAAAAAATTTTGTGTCTTTCCAGGAATCTGAATTAGAGAGATTGACTGGAGCTCGAGAAGCTGAATTGAAATTTGTGCGAGAACAAAATGACATGGAGCTGTCAAAATCACGAGAAATGGCTGAAATTGAAACTGGCAAGTTCAAGAATATGGTTGATGCCATCGGTGCACAGACAATCCAGGCTATCGCTGTGTCAGGACCCGAAATGCAAGTCAAGTTGCTGCAGGGCCTTGGCCTCAAGTCCACTCTCATTACAGATGGCTCTTCTCCCATTAATCTATTCAACACAGCACAAGGATTATTGGGTGGTATGGTGCCTTTGAGAAGAAGAAATGATGATGATGATGATTAAACAGTTGTTGATGTTTTGACCCCTCTAATGTTTGTTCTATATATACTTATATACTGTTGTTACACTATTAAAATTGGTCTCTCATTGACAGTAGAGTGGAAAATGCCTTCAGTAGAAAGCACCGTGACATAACACTTTTATGTAACACATTTATTTATTTTTTTTCATTTTCCGTATTTCATAAGCCTAAAGCATTTTGGCAGTACAAGTCACACCCTTCATTGATCAAAAAAACATTTCTAGAAGAGTTTCAGTTTTCCAACGCCTCGCCATCTCCGATTGATTATTAAAGAATAAACATTGATGTCCTCGAAAAATGAATAAGTTGACATTTTTCATGTCAATACAATTGGAATATTTACAACATAGTTATTATTGACAAAAAATAGAGGTCCCGAGTTCGATCCCCGTCTGGGATGACCCGAGTTGTGTCCTTGGGCAAGGCACTTTATCCCAGTTGCCTACATGGCGGCACGATGATGCCATGTACTAAGGCGTACTGCACGTCCATGGTGCACATGTCTTCAACCGCTGTAACCTTGTTTGAACATTGTTAGAATGTTGAGCAGATGACAGTTGCTCATTGATGCTTGGTGGTTCTCTCCAGGTACTTCGGCTCCATCCAGCCGTAGAACTGCCATGGTCATGATTAGTCATTGTTCGTAAGTATGTGACCTTAAACACCAATAAACAAATAATAATACATCATTGACAAAAAAAAGTACTGAGATTTGAAAGTTGATACAGTGCAAGGTAAACACCATGATGTTTGATGAAGTGAAAGCTGTTACACTACAGCATCATCAAGCATCCGTGACAACGTAACAGCTTTCACTTCATTAAACGTCGTTTTTAACCCTTTACCTAACATGGAAAGCAGACGACTCTTGAAAAAAAAATTCTTGAACAACTCATTTTTTTTCTCAAAAACATAGGTTATGACCCCTCGTTGGAATGAGCTCGAGGTCGCTCCGTGAGGTCAAAACCTATGTTTTTGAGACAAAAAATAAAAAAAAATGAAAATTAATTGGCGAGCTCTAGTCGGTTTTGGCCGTTACATTGGGTAAAGGGTTAAGAAGGTTTTATCACATTATTTGACTTGATAACATCGTGGGGTGGGGGGAGGGTGCAGTTTGAGTTGCGAGGTTTTTGCTGATGTTCCAGCAATACAGTTGTACAGAGATCAGTGCTCCTGAGTGAAATGAGGGAGAGGGTCATTAGTGAAATTGAGAAAGAGGAAGTAATAGAGGTGTAAATCTCAGAGAGTGGGGAAAAGGGAAAGAGGAGGGAGTGATGAAGGACATTGGTAATGGAGGTCTTTTCATTTTTTTGGCTAGTAACAAATCATTTGTTGGCCAAAGTGATATTATTATTATCATCTTATTTGACATTCCTTTTACATTCTTTCTATTGTTCAATCGTGACCTCCATCAGATGTGTTGTATCCTTGGGTGAGACACTTAAACTCGATTGCCTACATGTATGTGGTGAAGTGTACAAAGGCATACTGCATGTTGATGTTAAATTGCCTTCAACCACGGCTAATTCTATTTGTGTCAGTTGAGAGCATTGGAGGGGGTTTGACAGTTGCTTGTCACTGCTCAGTTGTGCTGGATACTCTGGCTTCATACACCTGTAAAACTTGTTTTGAGTGGTGTGATCCTGGCTGTTGAAAATGTTGAAAGATGGAAGATAAACAAACAAAAATAACCTTTCTGTGAAAACCCTCAAGCATTGGAAAAATCAATGAATGGAAATGTTACTTGTGGCCTTAACCCTTAAGCCTAATTCTGACTTGAATCACTTTTTCTGCAACAAAACTGGTGTCCCATCATGCAGTTTTTGGGTAAACTTCCAAGTTTCATTCAAAGTGCCTTGGCAGTTTTTTCTTGTTTCCTACATCGGCAGCCAAGACTTTATTAGAAACAACTGCAAAGTCACGTCTGTGGACTATCAAAATTTAGAAAAAATTCATAAAATCCCCAGGCGATCATTTCTGTTAGGGATGTTCTTGGAGAAAAGAGCTTACAAACAAATGAAAAGCGTGATCGGGATTATCAGCGAACTGAAAAATTTGCACTTTACGTAAGTAACATATCATGTGCAACAAACTATCAACTAAAAGAGGTGTGATAAGTTTTATTTAGCTAACTTTAATATAGAATTACTGTGATAAACTAGTAAAATTCCTTTAACCCCCCTCACACTGATGTCAAAATATCTAAATTTCAGGTGGAAAACATTTCCCATAATGCAACTAGAAATTTAACCAATTCAATCTCGTTTGACAGAGCTCATTGAGCTCTGTCAAACGAGATTGAATTGGTTAAATTTCTAGATGCATTATGGGAAAAAAACAGTTTACTGAAATTTTGGTATTTTGACATCAGAGTGAAGGGGGTTAATTAATATCTTCCTTTTTTTACTGTTATTTAGCACTTTATGTTAGAGGTGTGTTAAGTTTGTGAGAACTTATTTCTAATGGTGTTTGATAATACTTTTTTTAAATCTCTATGTATATTTTTGAAAATGTGTGTACATTTTATTTGGTGATACTTTTTTGAGTGACTGGACATTGATGTCTTTTTGAAAGGCAGTTCAAAATGTTGTATACTTTATTGTGAGTTGTTCGAAGTTTGATGTGTGTAATGTAAAAAACAGGAAACAGATAAGTTGAACACAAGTACATCTTCATCTTAGTTTTTTTCTTTGATAATGAAGTTGCATACCTGATCCATTGGAAAGCTATCTGGGAATGAATTCTGCAAATCAATTCTCGTGGTATGTATGATTGTGGTATGTGAAAAGTGCATTGAAACAACTGCACAGTGAACTTCTGAAAAGACAAAGATATTTTGACAGAAGCGTGATGCAATGCAGAGAGCTCATGTACACTCTATTCCACCAAGAGGTCCATTTGCTAAATCCTTGTGTTTAGTTTTGAGTTTTCTACAGAATTCATATAATGGCCAGGTAGAAACTTCGCTTTGTAATACGGTGTTTTAGTGGTGATACACTCCTTATACATTATGACTCAATATCATTATTGCTGAGAAGTTTGTTTTGTTATTCTCATTTCAGCCCCTGATACTATAGGTAATCTTCAGTATACTGGTATCAAAATACCATTATTTCAGGCAACAGATTTTTCCCATAATGCAGCTCAGAATTGAAGTAACTCAATCTTGTTTGACAGAGCTCATTGAGCTCTGTCAAACAAGATTGAATTAGTTAAATTCTGAGCTGCATTATTGGAAAAATCTGTTGCCTGAAAGTTTAGTATTTTGATATCTGTGTACGGAGGGTTTGGACTAACGCAAGAATATCGTAAGAACTATAACTCTCCCGCAAAGCTTAATTCCACTCCATTCTTTCCCAGCACATTGATGGATGAATTTAAAATGTTTTTACAAAGGTTTAAGACTCAATCCTATGTATTTTTGTCATCATAACTTAGGCATGGAAATCAAAGAACCCAGTTATTTATATCTGATTATCAAGTTAAGTAATTCAGTTCAACACAGGCTGAAGATATAATTTAAATGATAAAGAAAAAAACGTGACGAAGCAAGTAGTAAACACTACGCTGCACCTTAAAATTCTTGCTTGCTTTGCAATTAATTCACAGATTATTAAAATAGTATAGGCATGTAGTTCAAAAACTAGTGATGTACTTTTTTTAAAAATGTAATTATTGTCATAACCAGAAAACATCGAACGGGGCCAGTACAATATTTTTACATCATTTGTCAAAAAAGTTTATTCTTCCCAATTTTTTTGCCACCTTATTTAACCTCATCAGCATTATCAGAACCACTCCCCATTTGAACCCCCGAGAAGTGAAGCTGTGCTTGTTTTTTGTTGCAAAGTAGGATCCAGTCACCAATGCCTGGGGTGGAAGTCCTCTAAAATGGGCAACATGGGTACAAATAACTGGCAGGACTTTACTTTATATGTTACAATTAGTCATTGTGCAGAAATATGTGACCTCAAAGACCAATTAATAAATAAATAAATTATCAGAACCCATAACCATATGTGAATACCAACAATATTATTCCAACATCTTTTTGCCCAATGAAACAGCCAAAACTGGTCAGCACTGTTCATAAAAATCACTAAACATAGCTTATGGAACCTCACTGGAACGAGCTCATTGAGCACGATCGAATATGGAGTCATAAGGTATGCTTTCATCGCAAAAAATGAAAAAAATTTATTCAAGCATTTTATTTGCAAGTGTCGTCTGCCTTTCCTGTTAGTTAAAGGGTTCAAAGAAAAGGTAAATAATGAAATACAAATATGTGGTTGATGTGAAAATTTGCTAAGATTCTCTTCAGAAATATTTATTATAAATTATGAAAACCTGAATTTACTAGTTTTGACTTGTAGTGGAGTGGATGTGAACCCCAAAGTCATTAATAAATAGAACAGAGGATGAGGGCATGAAAATTTATTCATTGAGAAATCTGCATCAATACATAGATAAAAACATTCTATTATAAGTATCTCATAGGTTGTAGTATGAAATTGGGGCCACTGTTGCAAAGTTATTTTTGTCTTCACAATTAAAAAATTGCCATCAACTTCTTTAGAGAGTATTGTAATTGAATATTAAGTTTATTATTTTGTGATGAGAATGTGAATTATTTTCTATATAGAACACACTATGTATGGATAATTTAACATACAAGTAAATAAAAAATATTATAAAACAAATCCAGCTTGTTGTTACTTGATGATTATACAAGGCAGTTTTTAGCTCGCCTACTTACGATGGACAGGGTGGTGTCAGCCAACATCATATGTGTCCAATTTTGTAAGAGTTTGTGTTTAGGTTATTTTCTCATAGTTTTCAGTGACCCTAGGGCTTTAATATTCCATATGTAGGTAGCAGGTGACATTCCAAACAGTATTCTATTCCCAACACCAAGATTTTGGGTTCAGTTTTGACAAACTGGGGTGGGGAGGTGGACTTTTTTTGAAGTTGTAAGAGTTTGAATTTAGGTCAGGTTGTCTTCATGTTATGTTGCTTCAACAAAGCTATTTGGTGTTCATTTGTCTTATTATGACCTTCAGTGACAACACACATCAAATTTCTACAAAATTTAAGAATATTTTTTCTTTTCATAATTTTTAATCTTTTTGAGACTTTGGAAATTTCACAGTCTTGTGTTGTAAAAGTTTGTGTTGAAGTAGATATCCCCAAAACAAGAACCATCAAGGCTTTAGTATTTAATAGCTGAATGTCTGGGATGCTCCATCACAGTGAATAACCCTCCTTGTATTGTGGGTTTTTTTATTCAATTTTAACCAGTTTTTTGGTAAAACTTAGTTTTTAGCTCAACTTTGGCAAAGCCAAATTTGAGCTTATGCCATGGCCAGTCATCCGTCGGTCCGTCAACAATTCAATACGGCTCGGGCTAGAGGCCGTATTTATGAACCGATCTTTGCGAAACTTCTTGGGTACCTTTGTTATGACCGTGGGACGAGAACAAGTGTTTTTGGGTCCGGTCCGAAATTCAAGATGGCTGCCAATTTGTACCAACGATGCAAAAATCTGTTTTTTGCACAGATCTTCCATATGAAAGGGATGATTTGAAAAATTTTTTGTATGAATGTTTAGTACCATGGGATACATCACATTATACGGGTTTTTTTCTCGTACGTACATTATGCAAATTAGACTGACTTTGATGTATTTAGTGTTACTTTCAGCACTGTCAGTGCAAATGCCAATACGGCTCGGGCTAGAGGCCGCATTTATGAACTGATCTGTACGAAACTTCTTGGGTACCTTTGGTATCACCGTGGGACGAGAACGAGTGTTTTTGGGTGCGGTCCAAAATTCAAGATGGCCGCTGGCAGCCATTTTGTTTAAAATTAGGGGCAATCAGATTTTTCCGCAGAACTTTCACATGAAAGCTCTGATTTGAATAATTTTTTGTGTGAATGTTTAGTACCATGGGATACATCACATATAATACGGGCTTTTTTCTCGTGCAGAAATTATGCAAATTAGATGAATTTTGATTTATTTAGTGTTACTTATACACTGTAAGTGCACATGTCAATACAGCTCGGGCTAGAGGCTGTATTTATCAACCGATCTTCACAAAACTTCTTGGGTACCTTTGTTATGACCATGGGACAAGAATGAGTGTTTCTGAGTGCGGTCCAAAATTCAAGATGGCTGCCAGTGGCCATTTTGATCCGAAATTAGGTCCAATCAGTTTTTTGTCACAACTTCTATATAGCTCGTATTTATGAACTGATCTTCACGAAACTTCTTGGGTACCTTTGTTTTCACCTTGGAACAGGAATGAGTGTGTTTTGGGGTGCCTTTGTTACCACTGTGCTATGAGAACAAATATATTGGGGTTCAGTCAGACCCACTCTGGCACTCAAAAAAGATTTTTTTTCTAGTTTAGCATCTGACTGTCACCCACCTTTACAATACTTTACCTATACATTTGTTACAGGCTACGGTCAGTATTTATGTACAGGCCGTTACAATACTTTATATGTACCTTTGTAACGGCCTGTACATAAATTACCTAGATGTTTGTCAATGCTGTGTCACATACTATACATGTACATGTCTTGACAAGCTGAGCTACAGTGTATATTGACACTTTCATTTTATCATTCAGATAAAATCATCCCCTTGTCAGTAGATTGTACGAGAGTAGTCATCCTGATAAAATCATCATCCTCTTGGCAGTAGATGGTGTAGAGGACATTAATAGCCCTGATATAATCATCATCCTCTTTGCAGTAGATGGTGCAGAGGACATTAATAGTCCTGATATAATCTTCATCCTCTTGGCAGTAGATGGTGTAGAGGAGATGAATAGCCCCGATATAATCACCATCCTCTTTGCAGTAGATGGTGCAGAGGACATTAATAGTCCTGATATAAATATCATCCTCTTGGCAGTAGATGGTGTAGAGGAGATGAATAGCCCTGATATAATCATCATCCTCTTGGCAGTAGATGGTATAGAGGAGAGTAATCATCCTGATATAATCATCATCCTCTTGGCAGTAGATGGTGTAGAGAAGATTAATAGCCCTGATATAATCATCATCCTCTTGGCAGTAGATGGTGTAGAGAAGATTAATAGCCCTGATATAATCATCATCCTCTTGGCAGTAGATGGTGTAGAGGAGAGTAACCATTCTGATATAATCCTCTTGGCAGAAGATGGTGTAGAGAAGATTAATAGCCCTGATATAATCATCATCCTCTTGGCAGTAGATGGTGTAGAGAAGATTAATAGCCCTGATATAATCATCATCCTCTTGGCAGTAGATGGTGTAGAGGAGAGTAACCATTCTGATATAATCCTCTTGGCAGAAGATGGTGTAGAGAAGATTAATAGCCCTGATATAATCATCATCCTCTTGGCAGTAGATGGTGTAGAGAAGATTAATAGCCCTGATATAATCATCATCCTCTTGGCAGTAGATGGTGTAGAGGAGAGTAATCATTCTGATATAATCATCATCCTCTTGGCAGTAGATGGTGTAGAGAAGATTAATAGCCCAGATATAATCATCCTCTTGGCAGTAGACGGTATAGAGGAGATTAATAGCCCCGATATAATCATCATCCTCTTGGCAGTAGATGGTATAGAGGAGAGTAATCATTCTGATATAATCATCATCCACTTGGCAGTAGATGGTGTAGAGAAGATTAATAGCCCTGATATAATCATCATCCTCTTGGCAGTAGATGGTGTGGAGAAGATTAATAGCCCTGATATAATCATCATCCTCTTGGCAGTAGATGGTGTAGAGGAAGGTAATCATTCTGATATAATCATCATCCTCTTGGCAGTAGATTGTATAGAGGAGATTAATCGACTTGATATAATCATCATCCTCTTGACAGTAGATGGTGTAGAGAAGATTAATAGCCCTGATATAATCATCATCCTCTTGGCAGTAGATGGTGTAGAGGAGAGTAATCATTCTGATATAATCCTCTTGACAGGAGATGGTGTAGAGAAGATTAATAGCCCTGATATAATCATCATCCTCTTGGCAGTAGATGGTGTAGAGAAGATTAATAGCCCTGATATAATCATCATCCTCTTGGCAGTAGATGGTGTAGAGGAGAGTAATCATTCTGATATAATCATCATCCTCTTGGCAGTAGATGGTGTAGAGGAGGGTAATCATTCTGATATAATCATCATCCTCTTGGCAGTAGATGGTGTAGAGAAGATTAATAGCCCTGATATAATCATCATCCTCTTGGCAGTAGATGGTGTAGAGGATGGTAATCATTCTGATATAATCATCATCCTCTTGGCAGTAGATGGCGTAGAGAAGATTAATAGCCCTGATATAATCATCATCCTCTTGGCAGTAGATGGTGTAGAGAAGATTAATAGCCCTGATATAATCATCATCCTCTTGGCGGTAGATGGTGTAGAGGATGGTAATCATTCTGATATAATCATCATCCTCTTGGCAGTAGATGGTGTAGAGAAGATTAATAGCCCTGATATAATCATCATCCTCTTGGCAGTAGATGGTGTAGAGGAGAGTAATCATTCTGATATAATCATCATCCTCTTGGCAGTAGATGGTGTAGAGAAGATTAATAGCCCTGATATAATCATCATCCTCTGGTCAGTAGACGGTATAGAGGAGGGTAATCATTCTGATATAATCATCAGCCTCTTCGCAGTAGACGGTATAGAGGAGATTAATAGCCCTGATATAATCATCATCCTCTTGGCAGTAGATGGTATAGAGGAGATGAATAGCCCTGATATAATCATCATCCTCTTGGCAGTAGACTGTATAGAGGAGGGTAATCATTCTGATATAATCATCATCCTCTTGGCAGTAGACGCTATAGAGGAGATTAATAGCCCTGATATAATCATCATCCTCTTGGCAGTAGATGGTATAGAGGAGATTAGTAGCCCTGATATAATCATCATCCTCTTGGCAGTAGATGGTGTAGAGGAGAGTAATCATTCTGATATAATCATCATCCTCTTGGCAGTAGATGGTGTAGAGAAGATTAATAGCCCTGATATAATCATCATCCTCTTGGCAGTAGATGGTGTAGAGAAGATTAATAGCCCTGATATAATCATCATCCTCTTGGCAGTAGATGGTGTAGAGGATGGTAATCATTCTGATATAATCATCATCCTCTTGGCAGTAGATGGTGTAGAGGAGAGTAATCATTCTGATATAATCATCATCCTCTTGGCAGTAGATGGTGTAGAGAAGATTAATAGCCCTGATATAATCATCATCCTCTTTGCAGTAGATGGTGTAGAGAAGATAAATAGCCCTGATATAATCATCATCCTCTTGGCAGTAGATGGTGTAGAGGATGGTAATCATTCTGATATAATCATCATCCTCTTGGCAGTAGATGGTGTAGAGAAGATTAATAGCCCTGATATAATCATCATCCTCTTGGCAGTAGATGGTGTAGAGGAGGGTAATCATTCTGATATAATCATCATCCTCTTGGCAGTAGATGGTGTAGAGAAGATTAATAGCCCTGATATAATCATCATCCTCTTGGCAGTAGATGGTGTAGAGAAGATTAATAGCCCTGATATAATCATCCTCTTGGCAGCAGATGGTGTAGAGAAGATTAATAGCCCTCATATAATCATCATCCTCTTGGCAGTAGATGGTATAGAGAAGATTAATAGCCCTGATATAATCATCATCCTCTTGGCAGTAGATGGTGTAGAGGAGATTAATAGCCCTGATATAATCATCATCCTCTTGGCAGTAGATGGTGTAGACGAGATTAATAGCCCTGATATAATCATCATCCTCTTGGCAGTAGATGGTGTAGAGAAGATTAGTAGCCCTGATACAATCATCATCCTCCTGGCAGTAGATGGTGTAGAGAAGATTAATAGCCCTGATATAATCATCATCCTCTTGGCAGTAGATGGTGTAGAGGAGATTAATAGCCCTGATATAATAATCATCCTCTTGGCAGTAGATGGTTTAGAGAAGATTAATAGCCCTGATATAATCATCATCCTCTTGGCAGTAGATGGTGTAGAGAAGATTAATAGCCCTGATATAATCATCATCCTCTTGGCAGTAGATGGTGTAGAGAAGATTAATAGCCCCGATATAATCATCATCCTCTTGGCGGTAGATGGTATAGAGGAGAGTAATCATTCTGATATAATCATCATCCTCTTGGCAGTAGATGGTGTAGAGAAGATTAATAGCCCTGATATAATCATCATCCTCTTGGCAGTAGATGGTATAGAGGAGATTAATAGCCCTGGTATAATCATCATCGTCTTGGCAGTAGATGGTGTAGAGGAGGGTAATCATTCCGATATAATCATCATCCTCTTGGCAGTAGATGGTGTAGAGAAGATTAACAGCCCTGATATAATCATCATCCTCTTGGCGGTAGATGGTGTAGAGGGGAGTAATCATTCTGATATAATCATCATCCTCTTGGCAGTAGATGGTGTAGAGGAGATTAATAGCCCTGATATAATCATCATCCTCTTGGCAGTAGATGGTGTAGAGGAGAGTAATCATTCTGATATAATCATCATCCTTTTGGCAGTAGATGGTGTAGAGGATGGTAATCATTCTGATATTATCATCATCCTCTTGGCAGTAGATGGTGTAGAGAAGATTAATAGCCCTGATATAATCATCATACTCTTGGCAGTAGATGGTGTAGAGAAGATTAATAGCCCTGATATAAACATCATCCTCTTGGCGGTAGATGGTGTAGAGAAGATTAATAGCCCTGATATAATCATCATCCTCTTGGCAGTAGATGTTGTAGAGGAGAGTAATCATTCTGATATAATCATCATCCTCTTGGCAGTAGATGGTGTAGAGAAGATTAATAGCCCTGATATAATCATCATACTCTTGGCAGTAGATGATGTAGAGAAGATTAATAGCCCTGATATAATCATCATCATCATGGCAGTAGACGGTATAGACGAGGGTAATCATTCTGATATAATCATCATCCTCTTGACAGTAGATGGTGTAATGCAGATTAATAGCCCTGATATAATCATCATCCTCTTGGCAGTAGATGGCGTAGAGAAGATTAATAGCCCTGATATAATCATCATCCTCTTGGCAGTAGATGGTGTAGAGAAGATTAATAGCCCTGATATAATCATCATCCTCTTGGCAGTAGATGGTGTAGAGGAGAGTAATCATTCTGATATAATCATCATCCTCTTGGCAGTAGATGGTGTAGAGGATGGTAATCATTCTGATATTATCATCATCCTCTTGGCAGTAGATGGTGTAGAGAAGATTAATAGCCCTGATATAATCATCATACTCTTGGCAGTAGATGGTGTAGAGAAGATTAATAGCCCTGATATAAACATCATCCTCTTGGCGGTAGATGGTGTAGAGAAGATTAATAGCCCTGATATAATCATCATCCTCTTGGCAGTAGATGTTGTAGAGGAGAGTAATCATTCTGATATAATCATCATCCTCTTGGCAGTAGATGGTGTAGAGAAGATTAATAGCCCTGATATAATCATCATACTCTTGGCAGTAGATGGTGTAGAGAAGATTAATAGCCCTGATATAATCATCATCCTCATGGCAGTAGACGGTATAGACGAGGGTAATCATTCTGATATAATCATCATCCTCTTGGCAGTAGATGGTGTAATGAAGATTAATAGCCCTGATATAATCATCATCCTCTTGGCAGTAGATGGTATACAGGAGATTAATAGCCCTGATATAATCACCAGCCTCTTGGCAGTAGATGGTGTAGAGGAGGGTAATCATTCTGATATAATCATCATCCTCTTGGCAGTAGATGGTGTAGAGAAGATTAATAGCCCTGATATAATCATCATACTCTTGGCAGTAGATGGTGTAGAGAAGATTAATAGCCCTGATATAATCATCATCGTCTTGGCAGTAGATGGTGTAGAGGAGGGTAATCATTCTGATATAATCATCATCCTCTTGGCAGTAGATGGTGTAGAGAAGATTAATAGCCCTGATATAATCATCATCCTCTTGGCAGTAGATGGTGTAGAGGAGGGTAATCATTCTGATATAATCATCATCCTCTTGGCAGTAGATGGTGTAGAGAAGATTAATAGCCCTGATATAATCATCATCCTCTTGGCGGTAGATGGTGTAGAGGGGAGTAATCATTCTCATATAGTCAAAATCCTCTTGGCAGTAGATGGTGTAGAGGAGATTAACAGCCCTGATATAATCATCATACTCTTGGCAGTAGATGGTGTAGAGAAGATTAATAGCCCTGATATAATCATCATCTACTTGGCGGTAGATGGTGTAGAGAAGATTAATAGCCCTGATATAATCATCATCCTCTTGGCAGTAGATGGTGTAGAGGAGAGTAATCATTATGATATAATCATCATCCTCTTGGCAGTAGATGGTGTAGAGGATGGTAATCATTCTGATATTATCATCATCATCTTGGCAGTAGATGGTGTAGAGAAGATTAATAGCCTTGATATAATCATCATACTCTTGGCAGTAGATGGTGTAGAGAAGATTAATAGCCCTGATATAAACATCATCCTCTTGGCGGTAGGTGGTGTGGAGAAGATTAATAGCTCTGATATAATCATCATCCTCTTGGAAGTAGATGTTGTAGAGGAGAGTAATCATTCTGATATAATCATCATCCTCTTGGCAGTAGATGGTGTAGAGAAGATTAATAGCCCTGATATAATCATCATACTCTTGGCAGTAGATGGTGTAGAGAAGATAAATAGCCCTGATATAATCATCATCCTCATGGCAGTAGACGGTATAGACGAGGGTAATCATTCTGATATAATCATCATCCTCTTGGCAGTAGATGGTGTAATGAAGATTAATAGCCCTGATATAATCATCCTCCTCTTGGCAGTAGATGGTATACAGGAGATTAATAGCCCTGATATAATCATCAGCCTCTTGGCAGTAGATGGTGTAGAGGAGGGTAATCATTCTGATATAATCATCATCCTCTTGGCAGTAGATGGTGTAGAGAAGATTAATAGCCCTGATATAATCATCATACTCTTGGCAGTAGATGGTGTAGAGAAGATTAATAGCCCTGATATAATCATCATCCTCTTGGCAGTAGACGGTATAGAGGAGATTAATAGCCCTGATATAATCATCATCCTCTTGGCAGTAGACGGTATAGAGGAGATTAATAGCCCTGATATAATCATCATCCTCTTGGCAGTAGATGATATAGAGGAGATTAATAGCCCTGATATAATCATCATCCTCTTGGCAGTAGATGGTGTAGAGAAGATTAATAGCCCTGATATAATCATCATCCTCTTGGCAGTAGACGGTATAGAGGAGGGTAATCATTCTGATATAATCATCATCCTCTTGGCAGTAGACGGTATAGAGGAGAATAATAGCACTGATATAATCATCATCCTCTTGGCAGTAGATGGTATAGATGAGATTAATAGCCCTGATATAATCATCATCCTCTTGGCAGTAGACGGTATAGAGGAGGGTAATCATTCTGATATAATCATCATACTCTTGGCAGTAGACGGTATAGAGGAGATTAATAGCCCTGATATAATCATCATCCTCTTGGGAGTAGATGGTATAGAGGAGATTAATAGCCCTGATATAATCATCATCCTCTTGGCATTAGATGGTGTAGAGGAGGGTAATCATTCTAATATAATCATCATCCTCTTGGCAGTAGATGGCGTAGAGAAGATTAATAGCCCTGATATAATCATCATCCTCTTGGCAGTAGATGGTATAGAGGAGAGTAATCATTCTGATATAATCATCATCCTCTTGGCAGTAGATGGTGTAGAGGAGGGTAATCATTCTGATATAATCATCATCCTCTTGGCAGTAGATGGTGTAGAGAAGATTAATAGCCCTGATATAATCATCGTCCTCTTGGCAGTAGATGGTGTAGATGATGGTAATCATTCTGATATAATCATCATCCTCTTGGCAGTAGATGGTGTAGACAAGATTAATAGCCCTGATATAATCATCATCCTCTTGGCAGTAGATGGTGTAGAGAAGATTAATAGCCCTGATATAATCATCATCCTCTTGGCAGTAGATGGTGTAGACAAGATTAATAGCCCTGATATAATCATCATCCTCTTGGCAGTAGATGGAATAGAGAAGATTAATAGCCCTGATATAATCATCATCCTCTTGGCAGTGGATGGTGTAGAGGAGATTAATAGCCCTGATATAATCATCATCCTCTTGGCAGTAGATGGGGTAGAGGAGATTAATAGCCCTGATATAATCATCATCCTCTTGTCAGTAGATGGTGTAGAGAAGATTAATAGCCCTGATATAATCATCATCCTCCTGGCAGTAGATGGTGTAGAGAAGATTAATAGCCCTGATATAATCATCTTCCTCTTGGCAGTAGATGGTGTATAGGAGATTAATAGCCCTAATATAATAATCATCCTCTTGGCAGTTGATGGTATAGATAAGATTAATAGCCCTGATATAATCATCATCCTCTTGGCAGTACATGGTGTAGAGAAGATTAATAGCCCTGATATAATCATCATCCTCTTGGCAGTAGATGGTGTAGAGAAGATTAATAGCCCTGATATAATCATCATCCTCTTGGCAGTAGACGGTATAGAGGAGGGTAATCATTCTGATATAATCATCATACTCTTGGCAGTAGACGGTATAGAGGAGATTAATAGCCCTGATATAATCATCATCCTCTTGGCAGTAGATGGTATAGAGGAGATTAATAGCCCTGATATAATCATCATCCTCTTGGCAGTAGATGGTGTAGAGGAGGGTAATCATTCTGATATAATCATCATCCTCTAGGCAGTAGACGGCGTAAAGAAGATTAATAGCCCTGATATAATCATCATCCTCTTGGCAGTAGATGGTATAGAAGAGAGTAATCATTCTGATATAATCATCATCCTCTTGGCAGTAGATGGTGTAGAGGAGGGTAATCATTCTGGTATATCATCATCCTCTTGGCAGTAGATGGTGTAGAGAAGATTAATAGCCCTGATATAATCATCATCCTCTTGGCAGAAGATGGTGTAGATGATGGTCATCATTCTAAAATAATCATCATCCTCTTGGCAGTAGATGGTGTAGAGAAGATTAATAGCCCTGATATAATCATCATCCTCTTGGCAGTAGATGGTGTAGAGGAGATTAATAGCCCTGATATAATCATCATCCTCTTGTCAGTAGATGGTGTAGAGAAGATTAATAGCCCTGATATAATCATCATCCTCCTGGCAGTAGATGGTGTAGAGAAGATTAATAGCCCTGATATAATCATCTTCCTCTTGGCAGTAGATGGTGTATAGGAGATTAATAGCCCTGATATAATCATCATCCTCTTGGCAGAAGATGGTATAGATAAGATTAATAGCCCTGACATAATCATCATCCTCTAGGCAGTAGATGGTGTAGAGAATATTAATAGCCCTGATATAATCATCATCCTCTTGGCAGTAGATTGTGTAGAGAAGATTAATAGCCCTGATATAATCATCACCCTCTTGGCAGTAGACGGTATAGAGGAGGGTAATCATTCTGATATAATCATCATACTCTTGGCAGTAGACGGTATAGAGGAGATTAATAGCCCTGATATAATCATCATCCTCTTGGCAGTAGATGGTATAGAGGAGATTAATAGCCCTGATATAATCATCATCCTCTTGGCAGTAGATGGTGTAGAGGAGGGTAATCATTCTGATATAATCATCATCCTCTTGGCAGTAGACGGCGTAGAGAAGATTAATAGCCCTGATATAATCATCATCCTCTTGGCAGTAGATGGTATAGAGGAGAGTAATCATTCTGATATAATCATCATCCTCTTGACAGTAGATGGTGTAGAGGAGGGTAATCATTCTGGTATAATCATCATCCTCTTGGCAGTAGATGGTGTAGAGAAGATTAATAGCCCTGATATAATCATCATCCTCTTGGCAGTAGATGGTGTAGATGATGGCCATCATTCTGAAATAATCATCATCCTCTTGGCAGTAGATGGTGTTGAGAAGATTAATAGCCCTGATATAATCATCATCCTCTTGGCAGTAGATGGTGTAGAGAAGATTAATAGCCCTGATATAATCATCATCCTCTTGGCAGTAGATGGTGTAGAGAAGATTAATAGCCCTGATATAATCATCATCCTCTTGGAAGTAGATGGTATAGAGGAGATTAATTGCCCTGATATAATCATCATCCTCTTGGCAGTAGATGGTGTAGAGGAGATTAATAGCCCTGATATAATCATCATCCTCTTGGCAGTAGATGGTGTAGAGGAGATTAATAGCCCTGATATAATCATCATCCTCTTGTCAGTAGATGGTGTAGAGAAGATTAATAGCCCTGATATAATCATCATCCTCCTGGCAGTAGATGGTGTAGAGAAGATTAATAGCCCTGATATAATCATCATCCTCTTGGCAGTAGATGGTGTAGAGGAGATTAATAGCCCTGATATAATCATCATCCTCTTGGCAGTAGATGGTATAGAGAAGATTAATAGCCCTGATATAATTATCATCCTCTTGGCAGTAGATGGTGTAGAGAAGATTAATAGCCCTGATATAATGATCATCCTCTTGGCAGTAGACGGTATAGAGGAGGGTAATCATTCTGATATAATCATCATACTCTTGGCAGTAGACTGTATAGAGGAGATTAATAGCCCTGATATAATCATCATCCTCTTGGCAGTAGATGGTATTGAGGAGATTAATAGCCCTGATATAATCATCGTCCTCTTGGCAGTAGATGGTGTAGAGGAGGGTAATCATTCTGATATAATCATCATCCTCTTGGCAGTAGATGGCGTAGAGAAGATTAATAGCCCTGATATAATCATCATCCTCTTGGCAGTGGATGGTATAGAGGAGAGTAATCATTCTGATATAATCATCATCCTCTTGGCAGTAGATGGTGTAGAGGAGGGTAATCATTCTGGTATAATCATCATCCTCTTGGCAGTAGATGGTGTAGAGAAGATTAATAGCCCTGATATAATCATCAACCTCTTGGCAGTAGATGGTGTAGATGATGGTCATCATTCTGATATAATCATCATCCTCTTGGCAGTAGATGGTGTAGAGAAGATTAATAGCCCTGATATAATCATCATCCTCTTGGCGGTAGATGGTGTAGAGAAGATTAATAGCCCTGATATAATCATCATCCTCTTGGCAGTAGATGGTGTAGAGAAGATTAATAGCCCTAATATAATCATCATCCTCTTGGCAGTAGATGGTATAGAGAAGATTAATAGCCCTGATATAATCATCATCCTCTTGGCAGTAGATGGTTTAGAGGAGATTAATAGCCCTGATATAATCATCATCCTCTTGGCAGTAGATGGTGTAGAGGAGATTAATAGCCCTGATATAATCATCATTCTCTTGGCAGTAGATGGTGTAGAGGAGATTAATAGTCCTGATATAATCATCATCCTCTTGGCAGTAGATGGTGTAGAGTAGATTAATAGCCCTGATATAATCATCATCCTCTTGTCAGTAGATGGTGTAGAGAAGATTAATAGCCCTGATATAATCATCATCCTCCTGGCAGTAGATGGTGTAGAGAAGATTAATAGCCCTGATATAATCATCATCCTCTTGGCAGTAGATGGTGTAGAGGAGATTAATAGCCCTGATATAATCATCATCCTCTAGGCAGTAGATGGTGTAGAGGAGATTAATAGCCCTGATATAATCATCATCCTCTTGGCAGTAGATGGTGTAGAGGAGATTAATAGCCCTGATATAATCATCATCCTCTGGGCAGTATATGGTATAGAGGAGATTAATAGCCCTGATATAATCATCATCCTCTTGGCAGTAGATGGTGTAGAGGAGGGTAATCATTCTGATATAATCATCATCCTCTTGGCAGTAGATGGTGTAGAGAAGATTAATAGCCCTGATATAATCATCATCCTCTTGGCAGTAGATGGTGTAGAGGAGGGTAATCATTCTGATATAATCATCATCCTCTTGGCAGTAGATGGCGAAGATAAGATTAATAGCCCTGATATAATCATCATCCTCTTGGCTACTGATGATGGTATAGAGAAGAGTAATCATTCTGATATAATCATCATCCTCTTGGCAGTAGATGGTGTAGAGGAGGGTAATCATTCTGATATAATCATCATCCTCTTGGCAGTAGATGGTGTAGAGAAGATTAATAGCCCTGATATAATCATCATCCTCTTGGAAGTAGATGTTGTAGAGAAGATTAATAGCCCTGATATAATCATCATCCTATTGGCAGTAGATGGTGTAGAGGAGATGAATAGCCCTGATATAATCATCATCCTCTTGGCAGTAGATGGTGTAGAAGAGATTAATAGCTCTGATATAATCATCATCCTCTTGGCAGTAGATGGTGTAGAGGAGATTAATAGCCCTGATATAATCATCATCCTCTTGGCAGTAGAGGGTATAGAGAAGATTAATAGCCCTGAAATAATCATCATCCTCCTGGCAATAGATGGTGTAGAGAAGATTAATAGCCCTGATATAATCATCATCCTCTTGGCAGTAGATGGTGTAGAGAAGATTAATAGCCCTGATATAATCATCATCCTCTTGGCAGTAGATGGTGTAGAGAAGATTAATAGCCCTGATATAATCATCATCCTCTTGGCAGTAGATGTTGTAGAGAAGATTAATAGCCCTGATATAATCATCATCCTATTGGCAGTAGATGGTGCAGAGGAGATGAATAGCCCTGATATAATCATCATCCTCTTGGCAGTAGATGGTGTAGAAGAGATTAATAGCCCTGATATAATCATCATCCTCTTGGCAGTAGACGGTATAGAGGAGGGTAATCATTCTGATATAATCATCATACTCTTGGCAGTAGACGGTATAGAGGAGATTAATAGCCCTGATATAATCATCATCCTCTTGGCAGTAGATGGTATAGAGGAGATTAATAGCCCTGATATAATCATCATCCTCTTGGCAGTAGATGGGGTAGAGGAGGGTAATCATTCTGATATAATCATCATCCTCTAGGCAGTAGACGGCGTAAAGAAGATTAATAGCCCTGATATAATCATCATCCTCTTGGCAGTAGATGGTATAGAAGAGAGTAATCATTCTGATATAATCATCATCCTCTTGGCAGTAGATGGTGTAGAGGAGGGTAATCATTCTGGTATATCATCATCCTCTTGGCAGTAGATGGTGTAGAGAAGATTAATAGCCCTGATATAATCATCATCCTCTTGGCAGTAGATGGTGTAGATGATGGTCATCATTCTAAAATAATCATCATCCTCTTGGCAGTAGATGGTGTAGAGAAGATTAATAGCCCTGATATAATCATCATCCTCTTGGCAGTAGATGGTGTAGAGGAGATTAATAGCCCTGATATAATCATCATCCTCTTGTCAGTAGATGGTGTAGAGAAGATTAATAGCCCTGATATAATCATCATCCTCCTGGCAGTAGATGGTGTAGAGAAGATTAATAGCCCTGATATAATCATCTTCCTCTTGGCAGTAGATGGTGTATAGGAGATTAATAGCCCTGATATAATCATCATCCTCTTGGCAGAAGATGGTATACATAAGATTAATAGCCCTGACATAATCATCATCCTCTAGGCAGTAGATGGTGTAGAGAATATTAATAGCCCTGATATAATCATCATCCTCTTGGCAGTAGATTGTGTAGAGAAGATTAATAGCCCTGATATAATCATCACCCTCTTGGCAGTAGACGGTATAGAGGAGGGTAATCATTCTGATATAATCATCATACTCTTGGCAGTAGACGGTATAGAGGAGATTAATAGCCCTGATATAATCATCATCCTCTTGGCAGTAGATGGTATAGAGGAGATTAATAGCCCTGATATAATCATTATCCTCTTGGCAGTAGATGGTGTAGAGGAGGGTAATCATTCTGATATAATCATCATCCTCTTGGCAGTAGACGGCGTAGAGAAGATTAATAGCCCTGATATAATCATCATCCTCTTGGCAGTAGATGGTATAGAGGAGAGTAATCATTCTGATATAATCATCATCCTCTTGACAGTAGATGGTGTAGAGGAGGGTAATCATTCTGGTATAATCATCATCCTCTTGGCAGTAGATGGTGTAGAGAAGATTAATAGCCCTGATATAATCATCATCCTCTTGGCAGTAGATGGTGTAGATGATGGTCATCATTCTGAAATAATCATCATCCTCTTGGCAGTAGATGGTGTTGAGAAGATTAATAGCCCTGATATAATCATCATCCTCTTGGCAGTAGATGGTGTAGAGAAGATTAATAGCCCTGATATAATCATCATCCTCTTGGCAGTAGATGGTGTAGAGAAGATTAATAGCCCTGATATAATCATCATCCTCTTGGAAGTAGATGGTATAGAGGAGATTAATTGCCCTGATATAATCATCATCCTCTTGGCAGTAGATGGTGTAGAGGAGATTAATAGCCCTGATATAATCATCATCCTCTTGGCAGTAGATGGTGTAGAGGAGATTAATAGCCCTGATATAATCATCATCCTCTTGTCAGTCGATGGTGTAGAGAAGATTAATAGCCCTGATATAATCATCATCCTCCTGGCAGTAGATGGTGTAGAGAAGATTAATAGCCCTGATATAATCATCATCCTCTTGGCAGTAGATGGTGTAGAGGAGATTAATAGCCCTGATATAATCATCATCCTCTTGGCAGTAGATGGTATAGAGAAGATTAATAGCCCTGATATAATTATCATCCTCTTGGCAGTAGATGGTGTAGAGAAGATTAATAGCCCTGATATAATGATCATCCTCTTGGCAGTAGACGGTATAGAGGAGGGTAATCATTCTGATATAATCATCATACTCTTGGCAGTAGACTGTATAGAGGAGATTAATAGCCCTGATATAATCATCATCCTCTTGGCAGTAGATGGTATTGAGGAGATTAATAGCCCTGATATAATCATCATCCTCTTGGCAGTAGATGGTGTAGAGGAGGGTAATCATACTGATATAATCATCATCCTCTTGGCAGTAGATGGCGTAGAGAAGATTAATAGCCCTGATATAATCATCATCCTCTTGGCAGTGGATGGTATAGAGGAGAGTAATCATTCTGATATAATCATCATCCTCTTGGCAGTAGATGGTGTAGAGGAGGGTAATCATTCTGGTATAATCATCATCCTCTTGGCAGTAGATGGTGTAGAGAAGATTAATAGCCCTGATATAATCATCAACCTCTTGGCAGTAGATGGTGTAGATGATGGTCATCATTCTGATATAATCATCATCCTCTTGGCAGTAGATGGTGTAGAGAAGATTAATAGCCCTGATATAATCATCATCCTCTTGGCGGTAGATGGTGTAGAGAAGATTAATAGCCCTGATATAATCATCATCCTCTTGGCAGTAGATGGTGTAGAGAAGATTAATAGCCCTAATATAATCATCATCCTCTTGGCAGTAGATGGTATAGAGAAGATTAATAGCCCTGATATAATCATCATCCTCTTGGCAGTAGATGGTTTAGAGGAGATTAATAGCCCTGATATAATCATCATCCTCTTGGCAGTAGATGGTGTAGAGGAGATTAATAGCCCTGATATAATCATCATTCTCTTGGCAGTAGATGGTGTAGAGGAGATTAATAGTCCTGATATAATCATCATCCTCTTGGCAGTAGATGGTGTAGAGTAGATTAATAGCCCTGATATAATCATCATCCTCTTGTCAGTAGATGGTGTAGAGAAGATTAATAGCCCTGATATAATCATCATCCTCCTGGCAGTAGATGGTGTAGAGAAGATTAATAGCCCTGATATAATCATCATCCTCTTGGCAGTAGATGGTGTAGAGGAGATTAATAGCCCTGATATAATCATCATCCTCTAGGCAGTAGATGGTGTAGAGGAGATTAATAGCCCTGATATAATCATCATCCTCTTGGCAGTAGATGGTGTAGAGGAGATTAATAGCCCTGATATAATCATCATCCTCTGGGCAGTATATGGTATAGAGGAGATTAATAGCCCTGATATAATCATCATCCTCTTGGCAGTAGATGGTGTAGAGGAGGGTAATCATTCTGATATAATCATCATCCTCTTGGCAGTAGATGGTGTAGAGAAGATTAATAGCCCTGATATAATCATCATCCTCTTGGCAGTAGATGGTGTAGAGGAGGGTAATCATTCTGATATAATCATCATCCTCTTGGCAGTAGATGGCGAAGATAAGATTAATAGCCCTGATATAATCATCATCCTCTTGGCTACTGATGATGGTATAGAGAAGAGTAATCATTCTGATATAATCATCATCCTCTTGGCAGTAGATGGTGTAGAGGAGGGTAATCATTCTGATATAATCATCATCCTCTTGGCAGTAGATGGTGTAGAGAAGATTAATAGCCCTGATATAATCATCATCCTCTTGGAAGTAGATGTTGTAGAGAAGATTAATAGCCCTGATATAATCATCATCCTATTGGCAGTAGATGGTGTAGAGGAGATGAATAGCCCTGATATAATCATCATCCTCTTGGCAGTAGATGGTGTAGAAGAGATTAATAGCTCTGATATAATCATCATCCTCTTGGCAGTAGATGGTGTAGAGGAGATTAATAGCCCTGATATAATCATCATCCTCTTGGCAGTAGAGGGTATAGAGAAGATTAATAGCCCTGAAATAATCATCATCCTCCTGGCAATAGATGGTGTAGAGAAGATTAATAGCCCTGATATAATCATCATCCTCTTGGCAGTAGATGGTGTAGAGAAGATTAATAGCCCTGATATAATCATCATCCTCTTGGCAGTAGATGGTGTAGAGAAGATTAATAGCCCTGATATAATCATCATCCTCTTGGCAGTAGATGTTGTAGAGAAGATTAATAGCCCTGATATAATCATCATCCTATTGGCAGCAGATGGTGCAGAGGAGATGAATAGCCCTGATATAATCATCATCCTCTTGGCAGTAGATGGTGTAGAAGAGATTAATAGCCCTGATATAATCATCATCCTCTTGGCAGTAGATGGTGTAGAGGAGATTAATAGCCCTGATATAATCATCATCCTCTTGGCAGTAGAGGGTATAGAGAAGATTAATAGCCCTGAAATAATCATCATCCTCTTGGCAATAGATGGTGTAGAGAAGATTAATAGCCCTGATATAATCATCATCCTCTTGGCAGTAGATGGTGTAGAGAAGATTAATAGCCCTGATATAATCATCATCCTCTTGGCAGTAGATGGTGTAGAGAAGATTAATAGTCCTGATATAATCATCATCCTCTTGGCGGTAGATGGTGTAGAGAAGATTAATAGCCCTGATATAATCATCATTCTCTTGGCAGTAGATGGTGTAGAGGATGGTAATCATTCTGATATAATCATCATCCTCTTGGCACTAGATGGTGTAGAGAAGATTAATAGCCCTGATATAATCATCATCATCTTGGCGGTAGATGGTGTACAGAAGATTAATAGCCTAGATATAATCATCAACCTCTTGGCGATAGATGGTGTAGAGGGGTGTAATCATTCTGATATAATCATCATCCTCTTGGCAGTAGATGGTGTAGAGGAGGGTAATCGTTCTGATATAATCATCATCCTCTTGGCAGTAGATGGTGTAGAGAAGATTAATAGCCCTGATATAATCATCATCCTCTTGGCAGTAGAAGGTGTAGAGGATGGTAATCATTCTGATATAATCATCATCCTCTTGGCAGTAGATGGTGTAGAGAAGATTAATAGCCCTGATATAATCATCATACTCTTGGCAGTAGATGGTGTAGAGAAGATTAATAGCCCTGATATAATCATCATCCTCTTGGCAGTAGATGGTGTACAGGAGGGTAATCATTCTGATATAATCATCCTCTTGGCAGTAGATGGTGTAGAGAAGATTAATAGCCCTGATATAATCATCATCCTCTTGGCAGTAGATGGTGTAGAGGAGGGTAATCATTCTGATATAATCATCATCCTCTTGGCAGTAGATGGTGTAGAGAAGATTAATAGCCCTGATATAATCATCATCCTCTTGGCAGTATATGATGTAGAGGAGATTAATAGCCCTGATATAATCATCATCCTCTTGGCAGTAGGTAATGTAGAGGAGGGTAATCATTCTGATATAATCATCGTCCTCTTGGCAGTAGATGGTGTAGAGAAGATTAATAGCCCTGATATAATCATCATCCTCTTGGCAGTAGATGGTGTAGAGAAGATCAATAGCCCTGATATAATCATCATCCTCTTGGCAGTAGATGGTATAGAGAAGATTAATAGCCCTGATATAATCATCATCCTCTTGGCAGTAGATGTTGTAGAGGAGGGTATTCGTTCTGATATCATCATCCTCTTGGCAGTAGATAGTGTAGAGAAGATTAATAGCCCTGATATAATCATCATCCTATTGGCGGTAGATGGTGTAGAGGAGATTAATAGCCCTGATATAATCATCATCCTCTTGGCAGTAGATGGTGTAGAGGAGGGTAATCATTCTGATATAATCATCATCCTCTTGGCAGTAGATGGTGTAGAAAATATTAATAGCCCTGATATAATCTTCATCCTCTTGGCAGTAGATGGTGTAGAGGAGATTAATAGCCCTGATATAATCATCATCCTCTTGGCAGTAGATGGTATAGAGAAGATTAATAGCCCTGATACAATCATCATCCTCTTGGCAGTAGATGGTGTAGAGGAGATTAATAGCCCTGATATAATCATCATCCTCTTGGCAGTAGATGGTGTAGAGAGGGTAGTCATTCTGATGTAATCATCATCCTCTTGGAAGTAGATGGTTTAGAGAAGATTAAAAGCCCTGATATAATCATCATCCTCTTGGCGGTAGATGGTATAGAGGAGTGTAATCATTCTGACATAATCATCATCCTCTTGGCAGTAGATGGTGTAGAGGAGAGTAATCATTCTGATATAATCATCATCCTCATGGCAGTACATGGTGTAGAGGAGGGTAATCATTCTGATATAATCATCATCCTCTTGGCAGTAGATGGTGTAGAGAAGATTAATAGCCCTGATATAATCATCATCCTCTTGGCAGTAGATGGTGTAGAGGAGAGTAATCATTCTGATATAATCATCATCCTCTTGACAGTAGATGGTACAAAGAAGATTAATAGCCCTGATATAATCATCATCCTCTTTGCGGTAGATGGTATAGAGGAGAGTAATCATTCTGATATAATCATCATCCTCTTGGCAGTAGATGGTGCAGAGGAGGGTAATCATTCTGATATAATCATTATCCTCCTGGCAGTAGATGGTGTAGAGAAGATTAATAGACCTGATATAATCATCATCCTCTTGGCTGTAGATGGTGTAGAGGAGGGTAATCATTCTGATATAATCATCATCCTCTTGGCAGTAGATGGTGTAGAGAAGATTAATAGCCCTGATATAATCATCATCCTCTTGGCAGTAGATGGTGTAGAGAAGATTACTAGCCCTGATATAATCATCATCCTCTTGGCAGTAGATGGTGTAGAGAAGATTAGTAGCCCTGATATAATCATCATCCTCTTGGCAGTAGATGGTGTAGAGGAGGGTAATCATTCTGATATAATCCTCTTGGCAGGAGATGGTGTAGAGAAGATTAATAGCCCTGATATAATCATTATCCTCTTGGCAGTAGATGGTGTAGAGGAGGGTAATCATTCTGATATAATCATCGTCCTCTTGGCAGTAGATGGTGTAGAAAAGATTCATCGCCCTGATATAATCATCATCCTCTTGGCAGTAGATGGTGTAGAGAAGATTAATAGCCCTGATATAATAATCATCCTCTTGGCAGTAGACGGTATAAAGGAGATTAATAGCCCTGATATAATCATCATCCTCTTGGCAGTAGATGGTGTAGAGGATGGCAATCATTCTGGTATAATCATCATCCTCTTGGCAGTAGATGGTGTAGAGAAGATTAATAGCCCTGATATAATCATCATCCTCTTGGCAGTAGACGGTATAAAGGAGATTAATAGCCCTGATATAATCATCATCCTCTTGGCAGTAGACGGTATAGAGGAGATTAATAGCCCTGATATAATCATCATCCTCTTGGCAGTAGATGGTATAGAGGAGATTAATAGCCCTGATATAATCATCATCCTCTTGGCAGTAGACGGTAGAGAGGAGAATAATAGCCCTGATATAATCATCATCCTCTTGGCAGTAGATGGTATAGAGGAGATTAATAGCCCTGATATAATCATCATATTCTTGGCAGTAGACGGTATAGAGGAGATTAATAGCCCTGATATAATCATCATCCTCTTGGCAGTAGATGGTATAGAGGAGATTAATAGCCCTGATATAATCATCATCCTCTTGGCAGTAGATGGTGTAGAGGAGGGTAGTCATTCTGATATAATCATCATCCTCTTGGCAGTAGATGGCGTAGAGAAGATTAATAGCCCTGATATAATCATCATCCTCTTGGCAGTAGATGGTATAGAGGAGAGTAATCATTCTGATATAATCATCATCCTCTTGGCAGTAGATGGTGTAGAGGAGGGTAATCATTCTGATATAATCATCATCCTCTTGGCAGTAGATGGTGTAGAGAAGATTAATAGCCCTGATATAATCATCATCCTCTTGGCAGTAGATGGTGTAGATGATGGTAATCATTCTGATATAATCATCATCCTCTTGGCAGTAGATGGTGTAGAGAAGATTAATAGCCCTGATATTATCATCATCCTCTTGGCAGTAGATGGTGTAGAGAAGATTAATAGCCCTGATATAATCATCATCCTCTTGGCAGTAGATTGTGGAGACAAGATTAATAGCCCTGATATAATCATCATCCTCTTGGCAGTAGATGGTATAGAGAAGATTAATAGCCCTGATATAATCATCATCCTCTTGGCAGTGGATGGTGTAGAGGAGATTAATAGCCCTGATATAATCATCATCCTCTCGGCAGTAGATGGTGTAGAGGAGATTAATAGCCCTGATATAATCATCATCCTCTTGTCAGTAGATGGTGCAGAGAAGATTAATAGCCCTGATATAATCATCATCCTCCTGGCAGTAGATGGTGTAGAGAAGATTAATAGCCCTGATATAATCATCTTCCTCTTGGCAGTAGATGGTGTAGAGGAGATTAATAGCCCTGATATAATGATCATTCTCTTGGCAGTAGATGGTATAGATAAGATTAATAGTCCTGATATAATCATCATCCACTTGGCAGTAGATGGTGTAGAGAAGATTAATAGCCCTGATATAATCATCATCCTCTTGGCAGTAGATGGTGTAGAGAAGATTAATAGCCCTGATATAATCATCATCCTCTTGGCAGTAGACGGTATAGAGGAGGGTAATCATTCTGATATAATCATCATACTCTTGGCACTAGACGGTATAGAGGAGATTAATAGCCCAGATATAATCATCATCCTCTTGGCAGTAGATGGTGTAGAGGAGATTAATAGCCCTGATATAATCATCATCCTCTTGGCAGTAGATGGTGTAGAGGAGATTAATAGCCCTGATATAATCATCATCCTCTTGGCAGTATATGGTATAGAGGAGATTAATAGCCCTGATATAATCATCATCCTCTTGGCAGTAGATGGTGTAGAGGAGGGTAATCATTCTGATATAATCATCATCCTCTTGGCAGTAGATGGTGTAGAGAAGATTAATAGCCCTGATATAATCATCATCCTCTTGGCAGTAGATGGTGTAGAGGAGGGTAATCATTCTGATATAATCATCATCCTCTTGGCAGTAGATGGCGTAGAGAAGATTAATAGCCCTGATATAATCATCATCCTCTTGGCTACTGATGATGGTATAGAGAAGAGTAATCATTCTGATATAATCATCATCCTCTTGGCAGTAGATGGTTTAGAGGAGGGTAATCCTTCTGATATAATCATCATCCTCTTGGCAGTAGATGGTGTGGAGAAGATTAATAGCCCTGATATAATCATCATCCGCTTGGCAGTAGATGGTGTAGATGATGGTAATCATTCTGATATAATCATCATCCTCTTTGCAGTAGATAGTGTAGAGAAGATTAATAGCCCTGATATAATCATCATCCTCTTGGCAGTAGATGTCGTAGAGAAGATTAATAGCCCTGATATAATCATCATCCTCTTGGCAGTAGATGGTGTAGAGAAGATTAATAGCCCTGATATAATCATCATCCTCTTGGCAGTAGATGGTATAGAGAAGATTAATAGCCCTGATATAATCATCATCCTATTGGCAGTAGATGGTGTAGAGGAGATGAATAGCCCTGATATAATCATCATCCTCTTGGCAGTAGATGGCGTAGAGGAGATTAATAGCCCTGATATAATCATCATCCTCTTGTCAGTAGATGGTGTTGAGAAGATTAATAGCCCTGATATAATCATCATCCTCCTGACAGTAGATGGTGTAGAGAAGATTAATAGCCCTGATACAGTCATCATCCTCTTGGCAGTAGATGGTGTAGAGGAGATTAATAGCCCTGATATAATCATCATCCTCTTGGCAGTAGATGGCATAGAGAAGATTAATAGCCCTGATATAATCATCATCCTCCTGGCAATAGATGGTGTAGAGAAGATTAATAGCCCTGATATAATCATCATCCTCTTGGCAGTAGATGGTGTAGAGAAGATTAATAGCCCTGATATAATCATCATCCTCTTGGCAGTAGATGGTATAGAGGAGATTAATAGCCCTGATATAATCATCATCCTCTTGGCAGTAGATGGTGTAGAGGAGGGTAATTATTCTGATATAATCATCATCCTCTTGGTGGTAGATGGTATAGAGGGGAGTAATCATTCTGATATAATCATCATCCTCTTGGTGGTAGATGGTATAGAGGGGAGTAATCATTCTGATATAATCATCATCCTCTTGGCAGCAGATGGTGTAGAGGAAGGTAATCATTCTGATATAATCATCATCCTCTTGGCAGTAGATGGTGTAGAGAAGATTAATAGCCCTGATATAATCATCATCCTCTTGGCAGTAGATGGTGTAGAGAAGATTAATAGTCCTGATATAATCATCATCCTCTTGGCGGTAGATGGTGTAGAGAAGATTAATAGCCCTGATATAATCATCATCCTCTTGGCAGTAGATGGTGTAGAGGATGGTAATCATTCTGGTATAATCATCATCCTCTTGGCAGTAGATGGTGTAGAGAAGATTAATAGCCCTGATATAATCATCATCCTCTTGGCGGTAGATGGTGTACAGAAGATTAATAGCCCAGATATAATCATCAACCTCTTGGCGGTAGATGGTGTAGAGGGGAGTAATCATTCTGATATAATCATCATCCTCTTGGCAGTAGATGGTGTAGAGGAGGGTAATCGTTCTGATATAATCATCATCCTCTTGGCAGTAGATGGTGTAGAGAAGATTAATAGCCCTGATATAATCATCATGCTCTTGGCAGTAGATGGTGTGGAGGATGGTGATCATTCTGATATAATCATCATCCTCTTGGCAGTCGATGGTGTAGAGAAGATTAATAGCCCTGGTATAATCATCATACTCTTGGCAGTAGATGGTGTAGAGAAGATTAACAGCCCTGATATAATCATCATCCTCTTGGAAGTAGATGGTGTAGAGGAGGGTAATCATTCTGATATAATCATCACCCTCTTGGCAGTAGATGGTGTAGAGAAGATTAATAGCCCTGATATAATCATCATCCTCTTGGCAGTACATGATGTAGAGGAGATTAATAGCCCTGATATAATCATCATCCTCTTGGCAGTAGGTGGTGTAGAGGAGGGTAATCATTCTGATATAATCATCGTCCTCTTGGCAGTAGATGGTGTAGAGAAGATTAATAGCCCTGATATAATCATCATCCTCTTGGCAGTAGATGGTGTAGAAAAGATCAATAGCCCTGATATAATCATCATCCTCTTGGCAGTAGATGGTATAGAGAAGATTAATAGCCCTGATATAATCATCATCCTCTTGGCAGTAGATCTTGTAGAGGAGGGTATTCATTCTGGTATAATCATCATCCTCTTGGCAGTAGATAGTGTAGAGAAGATTAATAGCCCTGATATAATCATCATCCTATTGGCGGTAGATGGTATAGAGGAGAGTAATCATTCTGATATAATCATCATCCTCTTGGCAGTAGATGGTGTAGAGGAGGGTAATCATTCTGATATAATCATCATCCTCTTGGCAGTAGATGGTGTAGAAAAGATTAATAGCCCTGATATAATCAACATCCTCTTGGCAGTAGATGGTGTAGAGGAGGGTAATCATTCTGATAAAATCATCATCCTCTCGGCAGTAGATGGTATAGAGAAGATTAATAGCCCTGATATAATCATCATCCTCTTGGCAGTAGATGGTGTAGAGGAGATTAATAGCCCTGATATAATCATCATCCTCTTGGCAGTAGATGGTGAAGAGGAGGGTAATCATTCTGATGTAAGCATCATCCTCTTGGAAGTAGATGGTTTAGAGAAGATTAATAGCCCTGATATAATCATCATCCTCTTGGCGGTAGATGGTATAGAGGAGAGTAATCATTCTGATATAATCGTCATCCTCTTGGCAGTAGATGGTGTAGAGGAGAGTAATCATTCTGATATAATCATCATCCTCATGGCAGTACATGGTGTAGAGGAGAGTAATCATTCTGATATAATCATCATCCTCTTGGCAGTAGATCGTGTAGAGAAGATTAATAGCCCTGATATAATCATCATCCTCTTGGCAGTAGATGGTGTAGAGGAGAGTAATCATTCTGATATAATCATCATCCTCTTGGCAGTAGATGGTACAAAGAAGATTAATAGCCCTGATATAATCATCATCCTCTTTGCGGTAGATGGTATAGAGGAGAGTAATCATTCTGATATAATCATCATCCTCTTGGCAGTAGATGGTGCAGAGGAGGGTAATCATTCTGATATAATCATCATCCTCTTGGCAGTAGATGGTGTAGAGAAGATTAATAGACCTGATATAATCATCATCATCTTGGCTGTAGATGGTGTAGTGGAGGGTAATCATTCTGATATAATCATCATCCTCTTGGCAGTAGATGGTGTAGAGAAGATTAATAGCCCTGATATAATCATCATCCTCTTGGCAGCAGATGGTGTAGAGGAGGGTAATCATTCTGATATAATCCTCTTGGCAGGAGATGGAGTAGAGAAGATTAATAGCCCTGATATAATCATCATCCTCTTGGCAGTAGATGGTGTAGAGGAGGGTAATCATTCTGATATAATCATCGTCCTCTTGGCAGTAGATGGTGTAGAGAAGATTAATAGCCCTGATATAATCATCATCCTCTTGGCAGTAGATGGTGTAGAGAAGATTCATCGCCCTGATATAATCATCATCCTCTTGGCAGTAGATGGTATAGAGAAGATCAATAGCCCTGATATAATCATCATCCTCTTGGCAGTAGACGGTACAGAGGAGATTAATAGCCCTGATATAATCATCATCCTCTTGGCAGTAGACGGTATAGAGGAGATTAATAGCCCTGATATAATCATCATCCTCTTGGCAGTAGAAGATATAGAGGAGATTAATAGCCCTGATATAATCATCATCCTCTTGGCAGTAGATGGTGTAGAGAAGATTAATAGCCCTGATATAATCATCATCCTCTTGGCAGTAGACGGTATAGAGGAGGGTAATCATTGTGATATAATCATCATCCTCTTGGCAGTAGACGGTATAGAGGAGAATAATAGCCCTGATATAATCATCATCCTCTTGGCAGTAGATGGTATAGAGGAGATTAATAGCCCTGATATAATCATCATCCTCTTGGCAGTAGACGGTATAGAGGAGGGTAATCATTCTGATATAATCATCATACTCTTGGCAGTAGACGGTATAGAGGAGATTAATAGCCCTGATATAATCATCATCCTCTTGGCAGTAGATGGTATAGAGGAGATTAATAGCCCTGATATAATCATCATCGTCTTGGCAGTAGATTGTGTAGCGGAGGGTAATCATTCTGATATAATCATCATCCTCTTGGCAGTAGATGGCGTAGAGAAGATTAATATCCCTGATATAATCATCATCCTCTTGGCAGTGGATGGTATAGAGGAGAGTAATCATTCTGATATAATCATCATCCTCTTGGCAGTAGATGGTGTAGAGGACGGTAATCATTCTGATATAATCATCATCCTCTTGGCAGTACATGGTGTAGAGAAGATTAATAGCCCTGATATAATCATCATCCTCTTGGCAGTAGATGGTGTAGATGATGGTAATCATTCTGATATAATCATCATCCTCTTGGCAGTAGATGGTGTAGAGAAGATTAATAGCCCTGATATAATCATCATCCTCTTGGCAGTAGATGATGTAGAGAAGATTAATAGCCCTGATATAATCATCATCGTCTTGGCAGTAGATGGTGTAGACAAGATTAATAGCCCTGATATAATCATCATCCTCTTGGCAGTAGATGGTATAGAGTAGATTAATAGCCCTGATATAATCATCATCCTCTTGGCAGTGGATGGTGTAGAGGAGATTAATAGCCCTGATATAATCATCATCCTCTTGGCAGTAGATGGTGTAGAGGAGATTAATAGCCCTGATATAATCATCATCCTCTTGTCAGAAGATGGTGTAGAGAAGATTAATAGCCCTGATATAATCATCATCCTCCTGGCAGTAGATGGTGTAGAGAAGATTAATAGCCCTGATATAATCATCTTCCTCTTGGCAGTAGATGGTGTAGAGGAGATTAATAGCCCTGATATAATCATCATTCTCTTGGCAGTAGATGGTATAGATAAGATTAATAGCCCTGATATAATCATCATCCTCTTCGCAGTAGATGGTGTAGAGAAGATTAATAGCCCTGATATAATCATCATCCTCTTGGCAGTAGATGGTGTAGAGAAGATAAATAGCCCTGATATAATCATCATCCTCTTGGCACTAGACGGTATAGAGGAGGGTAATCATTCTGATATGATCATCATACTCTTGGCAGTAGACGGTATAGAGGAGATTAATAGCCCTGATATAATCATCATCCTCTTGGCAGTAGATGGTATAGAGGAGATTAATAGCCCTGATATAATCATCATCCTCTTGGCAGTAGATGGTGTAGAGGAGGGTAATCATTCTGATATAATCATCATCCTCTTGGCAGTAGACGGCGTAGAGAAGATTAATAGCCCTGATATAATCATCATCCTCTTGGCAGTAGATGGTATAGAGGAGAGTAATCATTCTGATATAATCATCATCCTCTTGGCAGTAGATGGTGTAGAGGAGGGTAATCATTCTGGTATAATCATCATCCTCTTGGCAGTAGATGGTGTAGAGAAGATTAATAGACCTGATATAATCATCATCCTCTTGGCAGTAGATGGTGTAGATGATAGTCATCATTCTGAAATAATCATCATCCTCTTGGCAGTAGATGGTGTAGAGAAGATTAATAGCCCTGATATAATCATCATCCTCTTGGCAGTAGATGGTATAGAGAAGATTAATAGCCCTGATATAATCATCATCCTCTTGGCAGTAGATGGTGTTGAGGAGATTAATAGCTCTGATATAATCATCATCCTCCTGGCAGTAGATGGTGTAGAGGAGATTAATAGCCCTGATATAATCATCATCCTCTTGGCAGTAGATGGTGTAGAGGAGATTAATAACCCTGATATAATCATCATCCTCTTGGCAGTAGATGGTGTACAGGAGATTAATAGCCCTGATATAATCATCATCCTCTTGTCAGTAGATGGTGTAGAGAAGATTAATAGCCCTGATATAATCATCATCCTCCTGGCAGTAGATGGTGTAGAGAAGATTAATAGCCCTGATATAATCATCATCCTCTTGGCAGTAGATGGTGTAGAGGAGATTAATAGCCCTGATATAATCATCATCCTCTTGGCAGTAGATGGTATAGAGAAGATTAATAGCCCTGATATAATCATCATCCTCTTGGCAGTAGATGGTGTAGAGAAGATTAATAGCCCTGATATAATGATCATCCTCTTGGCAGTAGACGGTATAGAGGAGATTAATAGCCCTGATATAATCATCATCCTCTTGGCAGTAGATGGTGTAGAGGAGGGTAATCATTCTGGTATAATAATCATCCTCTTGGCAGTAGATGGTGTAGAGAAGATTAATAGCCCTGATATAATCATCAACCTCTTGGCAGTAGATGGTGTAGATGATGGTCATCATTCTGATATAATCATCATCCTCTTGGCAGTAGATGGTGTAGAGAAGATTAATAGCCCTGATATAATCATCATCCTCTTGGCAGTAGATGGTGTAGAGAAGATTAATAGCCCTGATATAATCATCATCCTCTTGGCAGTAGATGGTGTAGAGAAGATTAATCGCCCTGATATAATCATCATCCTCTTGGCAGTAGATGGTATAGAGAAGATTAATAGCCCTGATATAATCATCATCCTCTTGGCAGTAGATGGTGTAGAGGAGATTAATAGCCCTGATATAATCATCATCCTCTTGGCAGTAGATGGTGTAGAGGAGATTAATAGCCCTGATATAATCATCATCCTCTTGGCAGTAGATGGTGTAGAGGAGATTAATAGTCCTGATATAATCATCATCCTCTTGGCAGTAGATGGTGTAGAGGAGATTAATAGCCCTGATATAATCATCATCCTCTTGTCAGTAGATGGTGTAGAGAAGATTAATAGCCCTGATATGATCATCATCCTCCTGGCAGCAGATGGTGTAGAGAAGATTAATAGCCCTGATATAATCATCATCCTCTTGGCAGTAGATGGTGTAGAGGAGATTAATAGCCCTGATATAATCATCATCCTCTTGGCAGTAGATGGTGTAGAGGATGGTAATCATTCTGGTATAATCATCATCCTCTTGGCAGTAGATGGTGTAGAGAAGATTAATAGCCCTGATATAATCATCATCCTCTTGGCGGTAGATGGTGTACAGAAGATTAATAGCCCAGATATAATCATCAACCTCTTGGCGGTAGATGGTGTAGAGGGGAGTAATCATTCTGATATAATCATCATCCTCTTGGCAGTAGATGGTGTAGAGGAGGGTAATCGTTCTGATATAATCATCATCCTCTTGGCAGTAGATGGTGTAGAGAAGATTGATAGCCCTGATATAATCATCATGCTCTTGGCAGTAGATGGTGTGGAGGATGGTAATCATTCTGATATAATCATCATCCTCTTGGCAGTCGATGGTGTAGAGAAGATTAATAGCCCTGGTATAATCATCATACTCTTGGCAGTAGATGGTGTAGAGAAGATTAACAGCCCTGATATAATCATCATCCTCTTGGAAGTAGATGGTGTAGAGGAGGGTAATCATTCTGATATAATCATCACCCTCTTGGCAGTAGATGGTGTAGAGAAGATTAATAGCCCTGATATAATCATCATCCTCTTGGCAGTACATGATGTAGAGGAGATTAATAGCCCTGATATAATCATCATCCTCTTGGCAGTAGGTGGTGTAGAGGAGGGTAATCATTCTGATATAATCATCGTCCTCTTGGCAGTAGATGGTGTAGAGAAGATTAATAGCCCTGATATAATCATCATCCTCTTGGCAGTAGATGGTGTAGAAAAGATCAATAGCCCTGATATAATCATCATCCTCTTGGCAGTAGATGGTATAGAGAAGATTAATAGCCCTGATATAATCATCATCCTCTTGGCAGTAGATCTTGTAGAGGAGGGTATTCATTCTGGTATAATCATCATCCTCTTGGCAGTAGATAGTGTAGAGAAGATTAATAGCCCTGATATAATCATCATCCTATTGGCGGTAGATGGTATAGAGGAGAGTAATCATTCTGATATAATCATCATCCTCTTGGCAGTAGATGGTGTAGAGGAGGGTAATCATTCTGATATAATCATCATCCTCTTGGCAGTAGATGGTGGAGAAAAGATTAATAGCCCTGATATAATCAACATCCTCTTGGCAGTAGATGGTGTAGAGGAGGGTAATCATTCTGATAAAATCATCATCCTCTCGGCAGTAGATGGTATAGAGAAGATTAATAGCCCTGATATAATCATCATCCTCTTGGCAGTAGATGGTGTAGAGGAGATTAATAGCCCTGATATAATCATCATCCTCTTGGCAGTAGATGGTGAAGAGGAGGGTAATCATTCTGATGTAATCATCATCCTCTTGGAAGTAGATGGTTTAGAGAAGATTAATAGCCCTGATATAATCATCATCCTCTTGGCGGTAGATGGTATAGAGGAGAGTAATCATTCTGATATAATCATCATCCTCTTGGCAGTAGATGGTGTAGAGGAGAGTAATCATTCTGATATAATCATCATCCTCATGGCAGTACATGGTGTAGAGGAGGGTAATCATTCTGATATAATCATCATCTTCTTGGCAGTAGATCGTGTAGAGAAGATTAATAGCCCTGATATAATCATCATCCTCTTGGCAGTAGATGGTGTAGAGGAGAGTAATCATTCTGATATAATCATCATCCTCTTGGCAGTAGATGGTACAAAGAAGATTAATAGCCCTGATATAATCATCATCCTCTTTGCGGTAGATGGTATAGAGGAGAGTAATCATTCTGATATAATCATCATCCTCTTGGCAGTAGATGGTGCAGAGGAGGGTAATCATTCTGATATAATCATCATCCTCTTGGCAGTAGATGGTGTAGAGAAGATTAATAGACCTGATATAATCATCATCCTCTTGGCTGTAGATGGTGTAGTGGAGGGTAATCATTCTGATATAATCATCATCCTCTTGGCAGTAGATGGTGTAGAGAAGATTAATAGCCCTGATATAATCATCATCCTCTTGGCAGCAGATGGTGTAGAGGAGGGTAATCATTCTGATATAATCCTCTTGGCAGGAGATGGAGTAGAGAAGATTAATAGCCCTGATATAATCATCATCCTCTTGGCAGTAGATGGTGTAGAGGAGGGTAATCATTCTGATATAATCATCGTCCTCTAGGCAGTAGATGGTGTAGAGAAGATTAATAGCCCTGATATAATCATCATCCTCTTGGCAGTAGATGGTGTAGAGAAGATTCATCGCCCTGATATAATCATCATCCTCTTGGCAGTAGATGGTATAGAGAAGATCAATAGCCCTGATATAATCATCATCCTCTTGGCAGTAGACGGTATAGAGGAGATTAATAGCCCTGATATAATCATCATCCTCTTGGCAGTAGACGGTATAGAGGAGATTAATAGCCCTGATATAATCATCATCCTCTTGGCAGTAGAAGATATAGAGGAGATTAATACCCCTGATATAATCATCATCCTCTTGGCAGTAGATGGTGTAGAGAAGATTAATAGCCCTGATATAATCATCATCCTCTTGGCAGTAGACGGTATAGAGGAGGGTAATCATTGTGATATAATCATCATCCTCTTGGCAGTAGACGGTATAGAGGAGAATAATAGCCCTGATATAATCATCATCCTCTTGGCAGTAGATGGTATAGAGGAGATTAATAGCCCTGATATAATCATCATCCTCTTGGCAGTAGACGGTATAGAGGAGGGTAATCATTCTGATATAATCATCATACTCTTGGCAGTAGACGGTATAGAGGAGATTAATAGCCCTGATATAATCATCATCCTCTTGGCAGTAGATGGTATAGAGGAGATTAATAGCCCTGATATAATCATCATCGTCTTGGCAGTAGATTGTGTAGCGGAGGGTAATCATTCTGATATAATCATCATCCTCTTGGCAGTAGATGGCGTAGAGAAGATTAATATCCCTGATATAATCATCATCCTCTTGGCAGTGGATGGTATAGAGGAGAGTAATCATTCTGATATAATCATCATCCTCTTGGCAGTAGATGGTGTAGAGGACGGTAATCATTCTGATATAATCATCATCCTCTTGGCAGTACATGGTGTAGAGAAGATTAATAGCCCTGATATAATCATCATCCTCTTGGCAGTAGATGGTGTAGATGATGGTAATCATTCTGATATAATCATCATCCTCTTGGCAGTAGATGGTGTAGAGAAGATTAATAGCCCTGATATAATCATCATCCTCTTGGCAGTAGATGGTGTAGAGAAGATTAATAGCCCTGATATAATCATCATCGTCTTGGCAGTAGATGGTGTAGACAAGATTAATAGCCCTGATATAATCATCATCCTCTTGGCAGTAGATGGTATAGAGTAGATTAATAGCCCTGATATAATCATCATCCTCTTGGCAGTGGATGGTGTAGAGGAGATTAATAGCCCTGATATAATCATCATCCTCTTGGCAGTAGATGGTGTAGAGGAGATTAATAGCCCTGATATAATCATCATCCTCTTGTCAGAAGATGGTGTAGAGAAGATTAATAGCCCTGATATAATCATCATCCTCCTGGCAGTAGATGGTGTAGAGAAGATTAATAGCCCTGATATAATCATCTTCCTCTTGGCAGTAGATGGTGTAGAGGAGATTAATAGCCCTGATATAATCATCATTCTCTTGGCAGTAGATGGTATAGATAAGATTAATAGCCCTGATATAATCATCATCCTCTTCGCAGTAGATGGTGTAGAGAAGATTAATAGCCCTGATATAATCATCATCCTCTTGGCAGTAGATGGTGTAGAGAAGATTAATAGCCCTGATATAATCATCATCCTCTTGGCACTAGACGGTATAGAGGAGGGTAATCATTCTGATATGATCATCATACTCTTGGCAGTAGACGGTATAGAGGAGATTAATAGCCCTGATATAATCATCATCCTCTTGGCAGTAGATGGTATAGAGGAGATTAATAGCCCTGATATAATCATCATCCTCTTGGCAGTAGATGGTGTAGAGGAGGGTAATCATTCTGATATAATCATCATCCTCTTGGCAGTAGACGGCGTAGAGAAGATTAATAGCCCTGATATAATCATCATCCTCTTGGCAGTAGATGGTATAGAGGAGAGTAATCATTCTGACATAATCATCATCCTCTTGGCAGTAGATGGTGTAGAGGAGGGTAATCATTCTGGTATAATCATCATCCTCTTGGCAGTAGATGGTGTACAGAAGATTAATAGACCTGATATAATCATCATCCTCTTGGCAGTAGATGGTGTAGATGATAGTCATCATTCTGAAATAATCATCATCCTCTTGGCAGTAGATGGTGTAGAGAAGATTAATAGCCCTGATATAATCATCATCCTCTTGGCAGTAGATGGTGCAGAGAAGATTAATAGCCCTGATATAATCATCATCCTCTTGGCAGTAGATGGTGTAGAGAAGATTAATAGCCCTGATATAATCATCATCCTCTTGGCAGTAGATGGTATAGAGAAGATTAATAGCCCTGATATAATCATCATCCTCTTGGCAGTAGATGGTGTTGAGGAGATTAATAGCTCTGATATAATCATCATCCTCCTGGCAGTAGATGGTGTAGAGGAGATTAATAGCCCTGATATAATCATCATCCTCTTGGCAGTAGATGGTGTAGAGGAGATTAATAACCCTGATATAATCATCATCGTCTTGGCAGTAGATGGTGTAGAGGAGATTAATAGCCCTGATATAATCATCATCCTCTTGTCAGTAGATGGTGTAGAGAAGATTAATAGCCCTGATATAATCATCATCCTCCTGGCAGTAGATGGTGTAGAGAAGATTAATAGCCCTGATATAATCATCATCCTCTTGGCAGTAGATGGTGTAGAGGAGATTAATAGCCCTGATATAATCATCATCCTCTTGGCAGTAGATGGTATAGAGAAGATTAATAGCCCTGATATAATCATCATCCTCTTGGCAGTAGATGGTGTAGAGAAGATTAATAGCCCTGATATAATGATCATCCTCTTGGCAGTAGACGGTATAGAGGAGATTAATAGCCCTGATATAATCATCATCCTCTTGGCAGTAGATGGTGTAGAGGAGGGTAATCATTCTGGTATAATCATCATCCTCTTGGCAGTAGATGGTGTAGAGAAGATTAATAGCCCTGATATAATCATCAACCTCTTGGCAGTAGATGGTGTAGATGATGGTCATCATTCTGATATAATCATCATCCTCTTGGCAGTAGATGGTGTAGAGAAGATTAATAGCCCTGATATAATCATCATCCTCTTGGCAGTAGATGGTGTAGAGAAGATTAATAGCCCTGATATAATCATCATCCTCTTGGCAGTAGATGGTGTAGAGAAGATTAATCGCCCTGATATAATCATCAACCTCTTGGCAGTAGATGGTATAGAGAAGATTAATAGCCCTGATATAATCATCATCCTCTTGGCAGTAGATGGTGTAGAGGAGATTAATAGCCCTGATATAATCATCATCCTCTTGGCAGTAGATGGTGTAGAGGAGATTAATAGCCCTGATATAATCATCATCCTCTTGGCAGTAGATGGTGTAGAGGAGATTAATAGTCCTGATATAATCATCATCCTCTTGGCAGTAGATGGTGTAGAGGAGATTAATAGCCCTGATATAATCATCATCCTCTTGTCAGTAGATGGTGTAGAGAAGATTAATAGCCCTGATATGATCATCATCCTCCTGGCAGCAGATGGTGTAGAGAAGATTAATAGCCCTGATATAATCATCATCCTCTTGGCAGTAGATGGTGTAGAGGAGATTAATAGCCCTGATATAATCATCATCCTCTTGGCAGTAGATGGTGTAGAGGAGATTAATAGCCCTGATATAATCATCATCCTCTTGGCAGAAGATGGTGTAGAGAAGATTAATAGCCCTGATATAATCATCATCCTCTTGGCAGTAGATGGTGTAGAGGAGGGTAATCATTCTGATATAATCATCATCTTCTTGGCAGTAGATGGCGTAGAGAAGATTAATAGCCCTGATATAATCATCATCCTCTTGGCAGTAGATGGTATAGAGAAGAGTAATCATTCTGATATAATCATCATCCTCTTGGCAGTAGATGGTGTAGAGGAGGGTAATCATTCTGATATAATCATCATCCTCTTGGCAGTAGATGGTGTAGAGAAGATTAATAGCCCTGATATAATCATCATCCGCTTGGCAGTAGATGGTGTAGATGATGGTAATCATTCTGATATAATCATCATCCTCTTGGCAGTAGATGGTGTAGAGAAGATTAATAGCCCTGATATAATCATCATCCTCTTGGCAGTAGATGTTGTAGAGAAGATTAATAGCCCTGATATAATCATCATCCTCTTGGCAGTAGATGGTGTGGAGAAGATTAATAGCCCTGATGTAATCATCATCCTCTTGGCAGTAGATGGTATAGAGAAGATTAATAGTCCTGATATAATCATCATCCTATTGGCAGTAGATGGTGTAGAGGAGATGAATAGCCCTGATATAATCATCATCCTCTTGGCAGTAGATGGTGTAGAGGAGATGAATAGCCCTGATATAATCATCATCCTCTTGTCAGTAGATGGTGTAGAGAAGATTAATAGCCCTGATATAATCATCATCCTCCTGGCAGTAGATGGTGTAGAGATGATTAATAGCCCTGATATAATCATCATCCTCTTGGCAGTAGATGGTGTAGAGGAGATTAATAGCCCTGATATAATCATCATCCTCTTGGCAGTAGATGGTATAGAGAAGATTAATAGCCCTGATATAATCATCATCCTCTTGGCAATAGATGGTGTAGAGAAGATGAATAGCCCTGATATAATCATCATCCTCTTGGTGGTAGATGGTATAGAGGGGAGTAATCATTCTGATATAATCATCTTCCTCTTGGAAGCAGATGGTGTAGAGGAGGGTAATCATTCTGATATAATCATCATCCTCTTGGCAGTAGATGGTGTAGAGAAGATTAATAGCCCTGATATAATCATCATCCTCTTGGCAGTAGATGGTGTAGAGAAGATTAATAGTCCTGATATAATCATCATCCTCTTGGCGGTAGATGGTGTAGAGAAGATTAATAGCCCTGATATAATCATCATCCTCTTGGCAGTAGATGGTGTAGAGGATGGTAATCATTCTGATATAATCATCATCCTCTTGGCAGTAGATGGTGTAGAGAAGATTAATAGCCCTGATATAATCATCATCCTCTTGGCGGTAGATGGTGTACAGAAGATTAATAGCCCAGATATAATCATCATCCTCTTGGCGGTAGATGGTGTAGAGGGGAGTAATCATTCTGATATAATCATCATCCTCATGGCAGTACATGGTGTAGAGGAGGGTAATCATTCTGACATAATCATGATCCTCTTGGCAGTAGATGGTGTAGAGAAGATTAATAGCCCTGATATAATCATCATCCTCTTGGCAGTAGATGGTGTAGAGGAGAGTAATCATTCTGATATAATCATCATCCTCTTGGCAGTAGATGGTACAAAGAAGATTAATAGCCCTGATATAATCATCATCCTCTTTGCGGTAGATGGTATAGAGGAGAGAAACCATTCTGATATAATCATCATCCTCTTGGCAGTAGATGGTGCAGAGGAGGGTAATCATTCTGATATAATCATCATCCTCTTGGCAGTAGATGGTGTAGAGAAGATTAATAGACCTGATATAATCATCATCCTCTTGGCTGTAGATGGTGTAGAGGAGGGTAATCATTCTGATATAATCATCATCCTCTTGGCAGTAGATGGTGTAGAGAAGATTAATAGCCCTGATATAATCATCATCCTCTTGGCAGTAGATGGTGTAGAGAAGATCAATAGCCCTGATATAATCATCATCCTCTTGGCAGTAGATGGTGTAGAGAAGATTACTAGCCCTGATATAATCATCATCCTCTTGGCAGTAGATGGTGTAGAGAAGATTAGTAGCCCTGATATAATCATCATCCTCTTGGCAGTAGATGGTGTAGAGGAGGGTAATCATTCTGATATAATCCTCTTGGCAGGAGATGGTGTAGAGAAGATTAATAGCCCTGATATAATCATCATCCTCTTGGCAGTAGATGGTGTAGAGGAGGGTAATCATTCTGATATAATCATCGTCCTCTTGGCAGTAGATGGTGTAGAGAAGATTAATAGCCCTGATATAATCATCATCCTCTTGGCAGTAGATGGTGTAGAGAAGATTCATCGCCCTGATATAATCATCATCCTCTTGGCAGTAGATGGTATAGAGAAGATTAATAGCCCTGATATAATCATCATCCTCTTGGCAGTAGATGGTGTAGAGGAGGGTATTCATTCTGATATAATCATCATCCTCTTGGCAGTAGATAGTGTAGAGAAGATTAATAGCCCTGATATAATCATCATCCTATTGGCGGTAGATGGTATAGAGGAGAGTAATCTTTCTGATATAATCATTATCCTCTTGGCAGTAGATGGGGTAGATGAGGGTAATCATTCTGATATAATCATCATCCTCTTGGCAGTAGATGGTGTAGAGAAGATTAATAGCCCTGATATAATCATCATCCTCTTGGCAGTAGATGGTGTAGAGGAGGGTAATCATTATGATGTAATCATCATCCTCTTGGCAGTAGATGGTGTAGAGAAGATTAATAGCCGTGATATAATCATCATCATCCCTCTTGGCAGTAGATGTTGTAGAGAAGATTAATAGCCCTGATATAATGATCATCCTCTTGGCAGTAGATGGTGTATTGGATGGTATTCATTCTGATATAATTATCATCCTCTTGGCAGTAGATGGTGTAGAGAAGATTAATAGCCCTGATATAATCATCATCCTCTTGGCAGTAGATGGTGTAGAGAAGATTAATAGCCCTGATATAATCATCATCCTCTTGGCAGTAGATGGTGTAGAGGACGGTAATCATTCTGATATAATCATCATTCTATTGGCAGTAGATGCTGCAGAGAAGATTAATAGCCCTGATATAATCATCATCCTTTGGCAGTAGATGGGGTACAGGAGGGTAATCATTCTGATATAATCATCATCCTCTTGGCAGTAGATGGTATAGATGAGATTAATAGCCCTGATATAACCATCATCCTTTTGGCAGTAGATGGTATAGAGGAGAGTAATCATTCTGATATAATCATCATCCTCTTGGCAGTAGGTGGTGTAGAGAAGATTAATAGCCCTGATATAATCATCATCCTCTTGGCAGTAGATGGCGTAGAGAAGATTAATTGCCCTGATATAATCATCATCCTCTTGGCGGTAGATGGTGTGGAGGAGATTAATAGCCCTGATATAATCATCATCCTCTTGGCAGTAGATGGTATAGAGGAGAGTAATCATTCTGATATAATCATCATCCTCTTGGCAGTAGATGGTGTTGAAAAGATTAATAGCCCTGATATAATCTTCATCCACTTGGCAGTAGATGGTATAGAGAAGATTAATAGCCCTGATATAATCATCATCCTCTTGGCAGTAGATGGCATAGAGGAGAGTAATTATTCTGATGTAATCATCATCCTCTTGGCAGTAGATGGTGTAGAGAAGATTAATAGCCCTGATATAATCATCATCCTCTTGGCAGTAGATGGTATAGAAAAGATTAATAGCCCTGATATAATCATCATCCTCTTGGCAGTAGATGGTATAGAGAACATTAATAGCCCTGATATAATCATCATTTTCTTGACAGTAGATGGTATAGCGGAAAGTAATCATTCTGATATAATCATCATCCTCTTGGCAGTAGATGGTGTAGAGAAGATTAATAGCCCGGATATAATCATCATCCTCTTGGCAGTAGAAGGTATAGAGAAGATTAATAGCCCTGATATAATCATCATCCTCTTGGCAGTAGATGGTATAGAGGAGAGTAATCATTCAGATATAATCATCATCCTCTTGGCAGTAGATGGTGTAGAGAAGATTAATAGCCCTGATATAATCATCACCCTCTTGGCAGTAGATGGTGTAGAGAAGATTAATAGCCCTGATATAATCATCATCCTCTTGGCAGTAGATGGCGTAGAGAAGATTAATAGCCCTGATATAACCATCATCCTCTTGGCAGTAGATGGTGTAGAGGAGGGTAATCATTCTGATATAATCATCATCCTCTTGGCAGTAGATGGCGTAGAGAAGATTAATAGCCCTGATATAATCATCATCCTCTTGGCAGTAGATGGTATAGAGGAGAGTAATCATTCTGATATAATCATCATCCTCTTGGCAGTAGATGGTGTAGAGGATGGTAATCATTCTGATATAATCATCATCCTCTTGGCAGTAGATGGTGTAGAGAAGATTAATAGCCCTGATATAATCATCATCCTCTTGGCAGTAGATGGTGTAGATGATGGTCATCATTCTGATATAATCATCATCCTCTTGGCAGTAGATGGTGTAGAGAAGATTAATAGACCTGATATAATCATCATCCTCTTGGCAGTAGATGGTGTAGAGAAGATTAATAGCCCTGATATAATCATCATCCTCTTGGCAGTAGATGGTGTAGAGGAGAGTAATCATTCTGATATAATCATCATCCTCTTGGCAGTAGATGGTACAAAGAAGATTAATAGCCCTGATATAATCATCATCCTCTTTGCGGTAGATGGTATAGAGGAGAGAAACCATTCTGATATAATCATCATCCTCTTGGCAGTAGATGGTGCAGAGGAGGGTAATCATTCTGATATAATCATCATCCTCTTGGCAGTAGATGGTGTAGAGAAGATTAATAGACCTGATATAATCATCATCCTCTTGGCTGTAGATGGTGTAGAGGAGGGTAATCATTCTGATATAATCATCATCCTCTTGGCAGTAGATGGTGTAGAGAAGATTAATAGCCCTGATATAATCATCATCCTCTTGGCAGTAGATGGTGTAGAGAAGATTAATAGCCCTGATATAATCATCATCCTCTTGGCAGTAGATGGTGTAGAGAAGATTACTAGCCCTGATATAATCATCATCCTCTTGGCAGTAGATGGTGTACAGAAGATTAGTAGCCCTGATATAATCATCATCCTCTTGGCAGTAGATGGTGTAGAGGAGGGTAATCATTCTGATATAATCCTCTTGGCAGGAGATGGTGTAGAGAAGATTAATAGCCCTGATATAATCATCATCCTCTTGGCAGTAGATGGTGTAGAGGAGGGTAATCATTCTGATATAATCATCGTCCTCTTGGCAGTAGATGGTGTAGAGAAGATTAATAGCCCTGATATAATCATCATCCTCTTGGCAGTAGATGGTGTAGAGAAGATTCATCGCCCTGATATAATCATCATCCTCTTGGCAGTAGATGGTATAGAGAAGATTAATAGCCCTGATATAATCATCATCCTCTTGGCAGTAGATGGTGTAGAGGAGGGTATTCATTCTGATATAATCATCATCCTCTTGGCAGTAGATAGTGTAGAGAAGATTAATAGCCCTGATATAATCATCATCCTATTGGCGGTAGATGGTATAGAGGAGAGTAATCTTTCTGATATAATCATTATCCTCCTGGCAGTAGATGGGGTAGATGAGGGTAATCATTCTGATATAATCATCATCCTCTTGGCAGTAGATGGTGTAGAGAAGATTAATAGCCCTGATATAATCATCATCCTCTTGGCAGTAGATGGTGTAGAGGAGGGTAATCATTATGATGTAATCATCATCCTCTTGGCAGTAGATGGTGTAGAGAAGATTAATAGCCGTGATATAATCATCATCCTCTTGGCAGTAGATGGTGTAGAGAAGATTAATAGCCCTGATATAATCATCATCCTCTTGGCAGTAGATGGTGTATTGGATGGTATTCATTCTGATATAATTATCATCCTCTTGGCAGTAGATGGTGTAGAGAAGATTAATAGCCCTGATATAATCATCATCCTCTTGGCAGTAGATGGTGTAGAGAAGATTAATAGCCCTGATATAATCATCATCCACTTGGCGGTAGAAGGTGTAGAGGACGGTAATCATTCTGATATAATCATCATTCTATTGGCAGTAGATGCTGCAGAGAAGATTAATAGACCTGATATAATCATCATCCTTTGGCAGTAGATGGTGTAGAGGAGGGTAATCATTCTGATATAATCATCATCCTCTTGGCAGTAGATGGTATAGATGAGATTAATAGCCCTGATATAACCATCATCCTTTTGGCAGTAGATGGTATAGAGGAGAGTAATCATTCTGATATAATCATCATCCTCTTGGCAGTAGGTGGTGTAGAGAAGATTAATAGCCCTGATATAATCATCATCCTCTTGGCAGTAGATGGCGTAGAGAAGATTAATTGCCCTGATATAATCATCATCCTCTTGGCGGTAGATGGTGTAGAGGAGATTAATAGCCCTGATATAATCATCATCCTCTTGGCAGTAGATGGTATAGAGGAGAGTAATCATTCTGATATAATCATCATCCTCTTGGCAGTAGATGGTGTTGAAAAGATTAATAGCCCTGATATAATCTTCATCCTCTTGGCAGTAGATGGTATAGAGAAGATTAATAGCCCTGATATAATCATCATCCTCTTGGCAGTAGATGGCATAGAGGAGAGTAATTATTCTGATGTAATCATCATCCTCTTGGCAGTAGATGGTGTAGAGAAGATTAATAGCCCTGAAATAATCATCATCCTCTTGGCAGTAGATGGTATAGAGAACATTAATAGCCCTGATATAATCATCATTTTCTTGACAGTAGATGGTATAGCGGAAAGTAATCATTCTGATATAATCATCATCCTCTTGGCAGTAGATGGTGTAGAGAAGATTAATAGCCCGGATATAATCATCATCCTCTTGGCAGTAGAAGGTATAGAGAAGATTAATAGCCCTGATATAATCATCATCCTCTTGGCAGTAGATGGTATAGAGGAGAGTAATCATTCAGATATAATCATCATCCTCTTGGCAGTAGATGGTGTAGAGAAGATTAATAGCCCTGATATAATCATCACCCTCTTGGCAGTAGATGGTGTAGAGAAGATTAATAGCCCTGATATAATCATCATCCTCTTGGCAGTAGATGGCGTAGAGAAGATTAATAGCCCTGATATAACCATCATCCTCTTGGCAGTAGATGGTGTAGAGGAGGGTAATCATTCTGATATAATCATCATCCTCTTGGCAGTAGATGGCGTAGAGAAGATTAATAGCCCTGATATAATCATCATCCTCTTGGCAGTAGATGGTATAGAGGAGAGTAATCATTCTGATATAATCATCATCCTCTTGGCAGTAGATGGTGTAGAGGATGGTAATCATTCTGATATAATCATCATCCTCTTGGCAGTAGATGGTGTAGAGAAGATTAATAGCCCTGATATAATCATCATCCTCTTGGCAGTAGATGGTGTAGATGATGGTCATCATTCTGATATAATCATCATCCTCTTGGCAGTAGATGGTGTAGAGAAGATTAATAGACCTGATATAATCATCATCCTCTTGGCTGTAGATGGTGTAGAGGAGGGTAATCATTCTGATATAATCATCATCCTCTTGGCAGTAGTTGGTGTAGAGAAGATTAATAGCCCTGATATAATCATCATCCTCTTGGCAGTAGATGGTGTAGAGAAGATTAATAGCCCTGATATAATCATCATCCTCTTGGCAGTAGATGGTGTAGAGGAGGGTAATCATTCTGATATAATCCTCTTGGCAGGAGATGGTGTAGAGAAGTTTAATAGCCCTGATATAATCATCATCCTCTTGGCAGTAGATGGTGTAGAGGAGGGTATACATTCTGATATAATCCTCTTGGCAGTAGATGGTGTAGAGAAGACTAATCGCCCTGATATAATCATCATCCTCTTGGCAGTAGGTGGTGTAGAGAAGATTCATCGCCCTGATATAATCATCATCCTCTTGGCAGTAGATGGTATAGAGAAGATTTATAGCCCTGATATAATCATCATCCTCTTGGCAGTAGATGGTGTAGAGGAGGGTATTCATTCTGATATAATCATCATCCTCTTGGCAGTAGATAGTGTAGAGAAGATTAATAGACCTGATATAATCATCATCCGATTGGCGGTAGATGGTATAGAGGAGAGTAATCATTCTGATATAATCATCATCCTCTTGGCAGTAGATGGGGTAGAGGAGGGTAATCATTCTGATATAATCATCATCCTCTTGGCAGCAGATGGTGTAGAGAAGATTAATAGCCCTGATATAATCATCATCCTCTTGGCAGTAGATGGTGTGGAGGAGGGTAATCATTCTGATGTAATCATCATCCTATTGGCAGTAGATGGTGTAGGGAAGATTAATAGCCGTGATATAATCATCATCCTCTTGGCAGTAGATGGTGTAGAGAAGATTAATAGCCCTGATATAATCATCATCCTCTTGGCAGTAGATAGTGTACAGGATGGTAATCATTCTGATATAATCTTCATCCTCTTGGCAGTAGATGGTGTAGAGAAGATTAATAGCCCTGATATAATCATCATCCTTTTGGCAGTAGATGGTGTAGAGGATGGTAATCATTCTGATATAATCATCATCCTCTTGGCAGTAGATGGTGTAGAGAAGATTAATAGCCCTGATATAATCATCATCCTCTTGGCAGTAGATGGTATAGAGGAGAGTAATCATTCTGATATAATCATCATCCTCTTGGCAGTAGGTGGTGTAGAGAATATTAATAGCCCTGATATAATCATCATCCTCTTGGCAGTAGATGGCGTAGAGAAGATTAATTGCCCTGATATAATCATCATCCTCTTGGCGGTAGATGGTGTAGAGGAGATTAATAGCCCTGATATAATCATCATCCTCTTGGCAGTAGATGGTATAGAGGAGAGTAATCATTCTGATATAATCATCATCCTCTTGGCAGTAGATGGTGTTGAAAAGATTAATAGCCCTGATATAATCTTCATCCTCTTGGCAGTAGATGGTATAGAGAAGATTAATAGCCCTGATATAATCATCATCCTCTTGGCAGTAGATGGCATAGAGGAGAGTAATTATTCTGATGTAATCATCATCCTCTTGGCAGTAGATGGTGTAGAGAAGATTAATAGCCCTGATATAATCATCATCCTCTTGGCAGTAGATGGTATAGAAAAGATTAATAGCCCTGATATAATCATCATCCTCTTGGCAGTAGATGGTATAGAGAACATTAATAGCCCTGATATAATCATCATTTTCTTGACAGTAGATGGTATAGCGGAAAGTAATCATTCTGATATAATCATCATCCTCTTGGCAGTAGATGGTGTAGAGAAGATTAATAGCCCGGATATAATCATCATCCTCTTGGCAGTAGAAGGTATAGAGAAGATTAATAGCCCTGATATAATCATCATCCTCTTGGCAGTAGATGGTATAGAGGAGAGTAATCATTCAGATATAATCATCATCCTCTTGACAGTAGATGGTGTAGAGAAGATTAATAGCCCTGATATAATCATCACCCTCTTGGCAGTAGATGGTGTAGAGAAGATTAATAGCCCTGATATAATCATCATCCTCTTGGCAGTAGATGGCGTAGAGAAGATTAATAGCCCTGATATAAGCATCATCCTCTTGGCAGTAGATGGTGTAGAGGGGGGTAATCATTCTGATATAATCATCATCCTCTTGGCAGTAGATGGCGTAGAGAAGATTAATAGCCCTGATATAATCATCATCCTCTTGGCAGTAGATGGTATAGAGGAGAGTAATCATTCTGATATAATCATCATCCTCTTGGCATTAGATGGTGTAGAGGATGGTAATCATTCTGATATAATCATCATCCTCTTGGCAGTAGATGGTGTAGAGAAGATTAATAGCCCTGATATAATCATCATCCTCTTGGCAGTAGATGGTGTAGATGATGGTCATCATTCTGATATAATCATCATCCTCTTGGCAGTAGATGGTGTAGAGAAGATTAATAGACCTGATATAATCATCATCCTCTTGGCTGTAGATGGTGTAGAGGAGGGTAATCATTCTGATATAATCATCATCCTCTTGGCAGTAGATGGTGTAGAGAAGATTAATAGCCCTGATATAATCATCATCCTCTTGGCAGTAGATGGTGTAGAGAAGATTAATAGCCCTGATTTAATCATCATCCTCTTGGCAGTAGATGGTGTAGAGAAGATTACTAGCCCTGATATAATCATCATCCTCTTGGCAGTAGATGGTGTAGAGAAGATTAGTAGCCCTGATATAATCATCATCCTCTTGGCAGTAGATGGTGTAGAGGAGGGTAATCATTCTGATATAATCCTCTTGGCAGGAGATGGTGTAGAGAAGATTAATAGCCCTGATATAATCATCATCCTCTTGGCAGTAGATGGTGTAGAGGAGGGTATTCATTCTGATATAATCATCGTCCTCTTGGCAGTAGATGGTGTAGAGAAGACTAATCGCCCTGATATAATCATCATCCTCTTGGCAGTAGGTGGTGTAGAGAAGATTCATCGCCCTGATATAATCATCTTCCTCTTGGCAGTAGATGGTATAGAGAAGATTTATAGCCCTGATATAATCATCATCCTCTTGGCAGTAGATGGTGTAGAGGAGGGTATTCATTCTGATATAATCATCATCCTCTTGGCAGTAGATAGTGTAGAGAAGATTAATAGCCCTGATATAATCATCATCCGATTGGCGGTAGATGGTATAGAGGAGAGTAATCATTCTGATATAATCATCATCCTCTTGGCAGTAGATGGTGTAGGGGAGATTAATAGCCGTGATATAATCATCATCCTCTTGGCAGTAGATGGTGTGGAGGAGGGTAATCATTCTCATGTAATCATCATCCTATTGGCAGTAGATGGTGTAGGGGAGATTAATAGCCGTGATATAATCATCATCCTCTTGGCAGTAGATGGTGTAGAGAAGATTAATAGCCCTGATATAATCATCATCCTCTTGGCAGTAGATAGTGTACAGGATGGTAATCATTCTGATATAATCTTCATCCTCTTGGCAGTAGATGGTGTAGAGAAGATTAATAGCCCTGATATAATCATCATCCTTTTGGCAGTAGATGGTGTAGAGGATGGTAATCATTCTGATATAATCATCATCCTCTTGGCAGTAGATGGTGTAGAGAAGATTAATAGCCCTGATATAATCATCATCCTCTTGGCAGTAGATGGTGTATTGGATGGTATTCATTCTGATATAATCATCATCCTCTTGGCAGTAGATGGTGTAGAGAAGATTAATAGCCCTGATATAATCATCATCCTCTTGGCAGTAGATGGTGTAGAGAAGATTAATAGCCCTGATATAATCATCATCCTTTTGGCGGTAGATGGTGTAGAGGACGGTAATCATTCTGATATAATCATCATTCTCTTGGCAGTAGATGCTGTAGAGAAGATTAATAGCCCTGATATAATCATCATCCTTTGGCAGTAGATGGTGTAGAGGTGGGTAATCATTCTGATATAATCATCATCCTCTTGGCAGTAGATGGTATAGATGAGATTAATAGCCCTGATATAATCATCATCCTCTAGGCAGTAGATGGTATAGAGGAGAGTAATCATTCTGATATAATCATCATCCTCTTGGCAGTAGATGGTGTAGAGAAGATTAATAGCCCTGATATAATCATCATCCTCTTGGCAGTAGATGGCGTAGAGAAGATTAATTGTCCTGATATAATCATCATCCTCCTGGCGGTAGATGGTGTAGAGAAGACTAATAGCCCTGATATAATCATCATCCTCTTGTCAGTAGATGGTATAGAGGAGAGTAATCATTCTGATATAATCATCATCCTCTTGGCAGTAGATGGTGTAGAAAAGATTAATAGCCCTGATATAATCATCATCCTCTTGGCAGTAGATGGTATAGAGAAGATTAATATCCCTGATATAATCATCATCCTCTTGGTAGTAGATGGCATAGAGGAGAGTAATTATTCTGATGTAATCATCATCCTCTTGGCAGTAGATGGTGTAGAGAAGATTAATAGCCCTGATATAATCATCATCCTCTTGGCAGTAGATGGTATAGAAAAGATTAATAGCCCTGATATAATCATCATCCTCTTGGCAGTAGATGGTATAGAGAACATTAATAGCCCTGATATAATCATCATTTTCTTGACAGTAGATGGTATAGAGGGGAGTAATCATTCTGATATAATCATCATCCTCTTGGCAGTAGATGGTGTAGAGAAGATTAATAGCCCGGATATAATCATCATCCTCTTGGCAGTAGAAGGTATAGAGAAGATTAATAGCCCTGATATAATCATCATCCTCTTGGCAGTAGATGGTATAGAGGAGAGTAATCATTCAGATATAATCATCATCCCTTTGGCAGTAGATGGTGTAGAGAAGATTAATAGCCCTGATATAATCATCCTCTTGGCAGTAGATGGTGTAGAGAAGATTAATAGCCCTGATATAATCATCATCCTCTTGGCAGTAGATGGCGTAGAGAAGATTAATAGCCCTGATATAACCATCATCCTCTTGGCAGTAGATGGTGTAGAGAAGATTAATAGCCCTGATATAATCATCATCCTCTTGGCAGTAGATGGTGTAGAGGAGTGTAATCATTCTGATATAATCATCATCCTCTTGGCAGTAGATGGCGTAGAGAAGATTAATAGCCCTGATATAATCATCATCCTCTTGGCAGTAGATGGTATAGAGGAGAGTAATCATTCTGATATAATCATCATCCTCTTGGCAGTAGATGGTGTAGAGGATGGTAATCATTCTGATATAATCATCATCCTCTTGGCAGTAGATGGTGTAGAGAAGATTAATAGCCCTGATATAATCATCATCCTCTTGGGAGTAGATGGTGTAGATGATGGTCATCATTCTGATATAATCATCATCCTCTTGGCAGTAGATGGTGTAGAGAAGATTAATAGCCCTGATATAATCATCATCCTCTTGGCAGTAGATGGTGTAGAGAAGATTAATAGCGCTGATATAATCATCATCCTCTTGGCAGTAGATGGTGTAGTGAAGATTAATAGCCCTTCTATAATCATCATCCTCTTGGCAGTAGATTGTATAGAGAAGATTAATAGCCCTGATATAATCATCATCCTCTTGGCAGTAGATGGTGTAGAGGAGATTAATAGCACTGATATAATCATCATCCACTTGGCAGTAGATGGTGTAGAGGAGATTAATAGCCCTGATATAAACATCATCCTCTTGTCAGTAGATGGTTTAGAGAAGATTAATAGCCCTGATATAATCATCATCCTCTTGGCAGTAGATGGTGTAGAGGAGATTAATAGCCCTGATATAATCATCATCCTCTTGGCAGTAGATGGTATAGAGAAGATTAATAGCCCTGATATAATCATCATCCTCTTGGCAGTAGATGGTATAGAGGAGATTAATAGCCCTGATATAATCATCATCCTCTTGGCAGTAGATGGTGTAGAGGAGGGTAATCATTCTGATATAATCATCATCCTCTTGGCAGTAGATGGCGTAGAGAAGATTAATACCCCTGATATAATCATCATCCTCTTGGCAGTAGATGGTATAGAGGAGAGTAATCATTCTGATATAATCATCATCCTCTTGGCAGTAGATGGTGTAGAGGAGGGTAATCATTCTGATATAATCATCATCCTCTTGGCAGTAGATGGTGTAGAGAAGATTAATAGCCCTGATATAATCATCATCCTCTTGGCAGTAGATGGTGTAGATGATGGTAATCATTCTGATATAATCATCATCCTCTTGGCAGTAGATGGTGTAGAGAAGATTAATAGCCCTGACATAATCATCATCCTCTTGGCAGTAGATGGTGTAGAGAAGATTAATAGCCCTGATATAATTATCATCCTCTTGGCAGTAGATGGTGTAGAGAAGATTAATAGCCCTGATATAATCATCATCCTCTTGGCAGTAGATGGTATAGTGAAGATTAATAGCCCTGATATAATCATCAACCTCATGGGAGTAGATGGTGTAGAGGAGATTAATAGCCCTGATATAAACATCATCCTCTTGGCAGTAGATGGTGTAGAGGAGATTAATAGCCCTGATATAATCATCATCCTCTTGTCAGTAGATGGTGTAGAAAAGATTAATAGCCCTGATATAATCATCATCCTCCTGGCAGTAGATGGTGTAGAGAAGATTAATAGCCCTGATATAATCATCATCCTCTTGGCAGTAGATGGTGTAGAGGAGATTAATAGCCCTGATATAATCATCATCCTCTTGGCAGTAGATGGTATAGAGAAGATTAATAGCCCTGATATAATCATCATCCTCTTGGCAGTAGATGGTGTAGAGAAGATTAATAGCCCTGATATAATCATCATCCTCTTGGCAGTAGATGGTGTAGAGAAGATTAATAGCCCTGATATAATCATCATCCTCTTGGCAGTAGATGGTGGAGAGGAGGGTAATCATTCTGATATAATCATCATCCTCTTGGCATTAGATGGTGTAGAGAAGATTAATAGCCCTGATATAATCATCATCCTCTTGGCAGTAGATGGTGTAGAGAAGATTAATAGTCCTGATATAATCATCATCCTCTTGGCGGTTGATGATGTAGAGAAGATTAATAGCCCTGATATAATCATCATCCTCTTGGCAGTAGATGGTGTAGAGGAGGGTATTCATTCTGATATAATCATCATCCTCTTGGCAGTAGATAGTGTAGAGAAGATTAATAGACCTGATATAATCATCATCCGATTGGCGGTAGATGGTATAGAGGAGAGTAATCATTCTGATATAATCATCATCCTCTTGGCAGTAGATGGGGTAGAGGAGGGTAATCATTCTGATATAATCATCATCCTCTTGGCAGCAGATGGTGTAGAGAAGATTAATAGCCCTGATATAATCATCATCCTCTTGGCAGTAGATGGTGTGGAGGAGGGTAATCATTCTGATGTAATCATCATCCTATTGGCAGTAGATGGTGTAGGGAAGATTAATAGCCGTGATATAATCATCATCCTCTTGGCAGTAGATGGTGTAGAGAAGATTAATAGCCCTGATATAATCATCATCCTCTTGGCAGTAGATAGTGTACAGGATGGTAATCATTCTGATATAATCTTCATCCTCTTGGCAGTAGATGGTGTAGAGAAGATTAATAGCCCTGATATAATCATCATCCTTTTGGCAGTAGATGGTGTAGAGGATGGTAATCATTCTGATATAATCATCATCCTCTTGGCAGTAGATGGTGTAGAGAAGATTAATAGCCCTGATATAATCATCATCCTCTTGGCAGTAGGTGGTGTAGAGAATATTAATAGCCCTGATATAATCATCATCCTCTTGGCAGTAGATGGCGTAGAGAAGATTAATTGCCCTGATATAATCATCATCCTCTTGGCGGTAGATGGTGTAGAGGAGATTAATAGCCCTGATATAATCATCATCCTCTTGGCAGTAGATGGTATAGAGGAGAGTAATCATTCTGATATAATCATCATCCTCTTGGCAGTAGATGGTGTTGAAAAGATTAATAGCCCTGATATAATCATCATCCTCTTGGCAGTAGATGGCATAGAGGAGAGTAATTATTCTGATGTAATCATCATCCTCTTGGCAGTAGATGGTGTAGAGAAGATTAATAGCCCTGATATAATCATCATCCTCTTGGCAGTAGATGGTATAGAAAAGATTAATAGCCCTGATATAATCATCATCCTCTTGGCAGTAGATGGTATAGAGAACATTAATAGCCCTGATATAATCATCATTTTCTTGACAGTAGATGGTATAGCGGAAAGTAATCATTCTGATATAATCATCATCCTCTTGGCAGTAGATGGTGTAGAGAAGATTAATAGCCCGGATATAATCATCATCCTCTTGGCAGTAGAAGGTATAGAGAAGATTAACAGCCCTGATATAATCATCATCCTCTTGGCAGTAGATGGTATAGAGGAGAGTAATCATTCAGATATAATCATCATCCTCTTGACAGTAGATGGTGTAGAGAAGATTAATAGCCCTGATATAATCATCACCCTCTTGGCAGTAGATGGTGTAGAGAAGATTAATAGCCCTGATATAATCATCATCCTCTTGGCAGTAGATGGCGTAGAGAAGATTAATAGCCCTGATATAACCATCATCCTCTTGGCAGTAGATGGTGTAGAGGAGGGTAATCATTCTGATATAATCATCATCCTCTTGGCAGTAGATGGCGTAGAGAAGATTAATAGCCCTGATATAATCATCATCCTCTTGGCAGTAGATGGTATAGAGGAGAGTAATCATTCTGATATAATCATCATCCTCTTGGCATTAGATGGTGTAGAGGATGGTAATCATTCTGATATAATCATCATCCTCTTGGCAGTAGATGGTGTAGAGAAGATTAATAGCCCTGATATAATCATCATCCTCTTGGCAGTAGATGGTGTAGATGATGGTCATCATTCTGATATAATCATCATCCTCTTGGCAGTAGATGGTGTAGAGAAGATTAATAGACCTGATATAATCATCATCCTCTTGGCTGTAGATGGTGTAGAGGAGGGTAATCATTCTGATATAATCATCATCCTCTTGGCAGTAGATGGTGTAGAGAAGATTAATAGCCCTGATATAATCATCATCCTCTTGGCAGTAGATGGTGTAGAGAAGATTAATAGCCCTGATTTAATCATCATCCTCTTGGCAGTAGATGGTGTAGAGAAGATTAATAGCCCTGATATAATCATCATCCTCTTGGCAGTAGATGGTGTAGAGGAGTGTAATCATTCTGATATAATCATCATCCTCTTGGCAGTAGATGGCGTAGAGAAGATTAATAGCCCTGATATAATCATCATCCTCTTGGCAGTAGATGGTATAGAGGAGAGTAATCATTCTGATATAATCATCATCCTCTTGGCAGTAGATGGTGTAGAGGATGGTAATCATTCTGATATAATCATCATCCTCTTGGCAGTAGATGGTGTAGAGAAGATTAATAGCCCTGATATAATCATCATCCTCTTGGGAGTAGATGGTGTAGATGATGGTCATCATTCTGATATAATCATCATCCTCTTGGCAGTAGATGGTGTAGAGAAGATTAATAGCCCTGATATAATCATCATCCTCTTGGCAGTAGATGGTGTAGAGAAGATTAATAGCGCTGATATAATCATCATCCTCTTGGCAGTAGATGGTGTAGTGAAGATTAATAGCCCTTCTATAATCATCATCCTCTTGGCAGTAGATTGTATAGAGAAGATTAATAGCCCTGATATAATCATCATCCTCTTGGCAGTAGATGGTGTAGAGGAGATTAATAGCACTGATATAATCATCATCCACTTGGCAGTAGATGGTGTAGAGGAGATTAATAGCCCTGATATAAACATCATCCTCTTGTCAGTAGATGGTTTAGAGAAGATTAATAGCCCTGATATAATCATCATCCTCTTGGCAGTAGATGGTGTAGAGGAGATTAATAGCCCTGATATAATCATCATCCTCTTGGCAGTAGATGGTATAGAGAAGATTAATAGCCCTGATATAATCATCATCCTCTTGGCAGTAGATGGTATAGAGGAGATTAATAGCCCTGATATAATCATCATCCTCTTGGCAGTAGATGGTGTAGAGGAGGGTAATCATTCTGATATAATCATCATCCTCTTGGCAGTAGATGGCGTAGAGAAGATTAATACCCCTGATATAATCATCATCCTCTTGGCAGTAGATGGTATAGAGGAGAGTAATCATTCTGATATAATCATCATCCTCTTGGCAGTAGATGGTGTAGAGGAGGGTAATCATTCTGATATAATCATCATCCTCTTGGCAGTAGATGGTGTAGAGAAGATTAATAGCCCTGATATAATCATCATCCTCTTGGCAGTAGATGGTGTAGATGATGGTAATCATTCTGATATAATCATCATCCTCTTGGCAGTAGATGGTGTAGAGAAGATTAATAGCCCTGACATAATCATCATCCTCTTGGCAGTAGATGGTGTAGAGAAGATTAATAGCCCTGATATAATTATCATCCTCTTGGCAGTAGATGGTGTAGAGAAGATTAATAGCCCTGATATAATCATCATCCTCTTGGCAGTAGATGGTATAGTGAAGATTAATAGCCCTGATATAATCATCAACCTCATGGGAGTAGATGGTGTAGAGGAGATTAATAGCCCTGATATAAACATCATCCTCTTGGCAGTAGATGGTGTAGAGGAGATTAATAGCCCTGATATAATCATCATCCTCTTGTCAGTAGATGGTGTAGAAAAGATTAATAGCCCTGATATAATCATCATCCTCCTGGCAGTAGATGGTGTAGAGAAGATTAATAGCCCTGATATAATCATCATCCTCTTGGCAGTAGATGGTGTAGAGGAGATTAATAGCCCTGATATAATCATCATCCTCTTGGCAGTAGATGGTATAGAGAAGATTAATAGCCCTGATATAATCATCATCCTCTTGGCAGTAGATGGTGTAGAGAAGATTAATAGCCCTGATATAATCATCATCCTCTTGGCAGTAGATGGTGTAGAGAAGATTAATAGCCCTGATATAATCATCATCCTCTTGGCAGTAGATGGTGGAGAGGAGGGTAATCATTCTGATATAATCATCATCCTCTTGGCATTAGATGGTGTAGAGAAGATTAATAGCCCTGATATAATCATCATCCTCTTGGCAGTAGATGGTGTAGAGAAGATTAATAGTCCTGATATAATCATCATCCTCTTGGCGGTTGATGATGTAGAGAAGATTAATAGCCCTGATATAATCATCATCCTCTTGGCAGTAGATGGTGTAGAGGAGGGTATTCATTCTGATATAATCATCATCCTCTTGGCAGTAGATAGTGTAGAGAAGATTAATAGACCTGATATAATCATCATCCGATTGGCGGTAGATGGTATAGAGGAGAGTAATCATTCTGATATAATCATCATCCTCTTGGCAGTAGATGGGGTAGAGGAGGGTAATCATTCTGATATAATCATCATCCTCTTGGCAGCAGATGGTGTAGAGAAGATTAATAGCCCTGATATAATCATCATCCTCTTGGCAGTAGATGGTGTGGAGGAGGGTAATCATTCTGATGTAATCATCATCCTATTGGCAGTAGATGGTGTAGGGAAGATTAATAGCCGTGATATAATCATCATCCTCTTGGCAGTAGATGGTGTAGAGAAGATTAATAGCCCTGATATAATCATCATCCTCTTGGCAGTAGATAGTGTACAGGATGGTAATCATTCTGATATAATCTTCATCCTCTTGGCAGTAGATGGTGTAGAGAAGATTAATAGCCCTGATATAATCATCATCCTTTTGGCAGTAGATGGTGTAGAGGATGGTAATCATTCTGATATAATCATCATCCTCTTGGCAGTAGATGGTGTAGAGAAGATTAATAGCCCTGATATAATCATCATCCTCTTGGCAGTAGGTGGTGTAGAGAATATTAATAGCCCTGATATAATCATCATCCTCTTGGCAGTAGATGGCGTAGAGAAGATTAATTGCCCTGATATAATCATCATCCTCTTGGCGGTAGATGGTGTAGAGGAGATTAATAGCCCTGATATAATCATCATCCTCTTGGCAGTAGATGGTATAGAGGAGAGTAATCATTCTGATATAATCATCATCCTCTTGGCAGTAGATGGTGTTGAAAAGATTAATAGCCCTGATATAATCATCATCCTCTTGGCAGTAGATGGCATAGAGGAGAGTAATTATTCTGATGTAATCATCATCCTCTTGGCAGTAGATGGTGTAGAGAAGATTAATAGCCCTGATATAATCATCATCCTCTTGGCAGTAGATGGTATAGAAAAGATTAATAGCCCTGATATAATCATCATCCTCTTGGCAGTAGATGGTATAGAGAACATTAATAGCCCTGATATAATCATCATTTTCTTGACAGTAGATGGTATAGCGGAAAGTAATCATTCTGATATAATCATCATCCTCTTGGCAGTAGATGGTGTAGAGAAGATTAATAGCCCGGATATAATCATCATCCTCTTGGCAGTAGAAGGTATAGAGAAGATTAACAGCCCTGATATAATCATCATCCTCTTGGCAGTAGATGGTATAGAGGACAGTAATCATTCAGATATAATCATCATCCTCTTGACAGTAGATGGTGTAGAGAAGATTAATAGCCCTGATATAATCATCACCCTCTTGGCAGTAGATGGTGTAGAGAAGATTAATAGCCCTGATATAATCATCATCCTCTTGGCAGTAGATGGCGTAGAGAAGATTAATAGCCCTGATATAACCATCATCCTCTTGGCAGTAGATGGTGTAGAGGAGGGTAATCATTCTGATATAATCATCATCCTCTTGGCAGTAGATGGCGTAGAGAAGATTAATAGCCCTGATATAATCATCATCCTCTTGGCAGTAGATGGTATAGAGGAGAGTAATCATTCTGATATAATCATCATCCTCTTGGCATTAGATGGTGTAGAGGATGGTAATCATTCTGATATAATCATCATCCTCTTGGCAGTAGATGGTGTAGAGAAGATTAATAGCCCTGATATAATCATCATCCTCTTGGCAGTAGATGGTGTAGATGATGGTCATCATTCTGATATAATCATCATCCTCTTGGCAGTAGATGGTGTAGAGAAGATTAATAGACCTGATATAATCATCATCCTCTTGGCTGTAGATGGTGTAGAGGAGGGTAATCATTCTGATATAATCATCATCCTCTTGGCAGTAGATGGTGTAGAGAAGATTAATAGCCCTGATATAATCATCATCCTCTTGGCAGTAGATGGTGTAGAGAAGATTAATAGCCCTGATTTAATCATCATCCTCTTGGCAGTAGATGGAGTAGAGAAGATTACTAGCCCTGATATAATCATCATCCTCTTGGCAGTAGATGGTGTAGAGAAGATTAGTAGCCCTGATATAATCATCATCCTCTTGGCAGTAGATGGTGTAGAGGAGGGTAATCATTCTGATATAATCCTCTTGGCAGGAGATGGTGTAGAGAAGATTAATAGCCCTGATATAATCATCATCCTCTTGGCAGTAGATGGTGTAGAGGAGGGTATTCATTCTGATATAATCATCGTCCTCTTGGCAGTAGATGGTGTAGAGAAGACTAATCGCCCTGATATAATCATCATCCTCTTGGCAGTAGGTGGTGTAGAGAAGATTCATCGCCCTGATATAATCATCATCCTCTTGGCAGTAGATGGTATAGAGAAGATTTATAGCCCTGATATAATCATCATCCTCTTGGCAGTAGATGGTGTAGAGGAGGGTATTCATTCTGATATAATCATCATCCTCTTGGCAGTAGATAGTGTAGAGAAGATTAATAGCCCTGATATAATCATCATCCGATTGGCGGTAGATGGTATAGAGGAGAGTAATCATTCTGATATAATCATCATCCTCTTGGCAGTAGATGGGGTAGAGGAGGGTAATCATTCTGATATAATCATCATCCTCTTGGCAGCAGATGGTGTAGAGAAGATTAATAGCCCTGATATAATCATCATCCTCTTGGCAGTAGATGGTGTGGAGGAGGGTAATCATTCTGATGTAATCATCATCCTATTGGCAGTAGATGGTGTAGGGGAGATTAATAGCCGTGATATAATCATCATCCTCTTGGCAGTAGATGGTGTAGAGAAGATTAATAGCCCTGATATAATCATCATCCTCTTGGCAGTAGATAGTGTACAGGATGGTAATCATTCTGATATAATCTTCATCCTCTTGGCAGTAGATGGTGTAGAGAAGATTAATAGCCCTGATATAATCATCATCCTTTTGGCAGTAGATGGTGTAGAGGATGGTAATCATTCTGATATAATCATCATCCTCTTGGCAGTAGATGGTGTAGAGAAGATTAATAGCCCTGATATAATCATCATCCTCTTGGCAGTAGATGGTGTATTGGATGGTATTCATTCTGATATAATCATCATCCTCTTGGCAGTAGATGGTGTAGAGAAGATTAATAGCCCTGATATAATCATCATCCTCTTGGCAGTAGATGGTGTAGAGAAGATTAATAGCCCTGATATAATCATCATCCTCTTGGCGGTAGATGGTGTAGAGGACGGTAATCATTCTGATATAATCATCATTCTCTTGGCAGTAGATGCTGTAGAGAAGATTAATAGCCCTGATATAATCATCATCCTTTGGCAGTAGATGGTGTAGAGGAGGGTAATCATTCTGATATAATCATCATCCTCTTGGCAGTAGATGGTATAGATGAGATTAATAGCCCTGATATAATCATCATCCTCTAGGCAGTAGATGGTATAGAGGAGAGTAATCATTCTGATATAATCATCATCCTCTTGGCAGTAGATGGTGTAGAGAAGATTAATAGCCCTGATATAATCATCATCCTCTTGGCAGTAGATGGCGTAGAGAAGATTAATTGTCCTGATATAATCATCATCCTCCTGGCGGTAGATGGTGTAGAGAAGACTAATAGCCCTGATATAATCATCATCCTCTTGTCAGTAGATGGTATAGAGGAGAGTAATCATTCTGATATAATCATCATCCTCTTGGCAGTAGATGGTGTAGAAAAGATTAATAGCCCTGATATAATCATCATCCTCTTGGCAGTAGATGGTATAGAGAAGATTAATATCCCTGATATAATCATCATCCTCTTGGTAGTAGATGGCATAGAGGAGAGTAATTATTCTGATGTAATCCTCATCCTCTTGGCAGTAGATGGTGTAGAGAAGATTAATAGCCCTGATATAATCATCATCCTCTTGGCAGTAGATGGTATAGAAAAGATTAATAGCCCTGATAAAATCATCATCCTCTTGGCAGTAGATGGTATAGAGAAGATTAATAGCCCTGATATAATCATCATCCTCTTGGCAGTAGATGGTATAGAGGAGAGTAATCATTCAGGTATAATCATCATCCCTTTGGCAGTAGATGGTGTAGAGAAGATTAATAGCCCTGATATAATCATCCTCTTGCCAGTAGATGGTGTAGAGAAGATTAATAGCCCTGATATAATCATCATCCTCTTGGCAGTAGATGGCGTAGAGAAGATTAATAGCCCTGATATAACCATCATCCTCTTGGCAGTAGATGGTGTAGAGAAGATTAATAGCCCTGATATAATCATCATCCTCCTGGCAGTAGATGGTGTAGAGGAGGGTAATCATTCTGATATAATCATCATCCTCTTGGCAGTAGATGGCGTAGAGAAGATTAATAGCCCTGATATAATCATCATCCTCTTGGCAGTAGATGGTATAGAGGAGAGTAATCATTCTGATATAATCATCATCCTCTTGGCGGTAGATGGTGTAGAGGAGATTAATAGCCCTGATATAATCATCATCCTCTTGGCAGTAGATGGTATAGAGGAGAGTAATCATTCTGATATAATCATCATCCTCTTGGCAGTAGATGGTGTTGAAAAGATTAATAGCCCTGATATAATCATCATCCTCTTGGCAGTAGATGGCATAGAGGAGAGTAATTATTCTGATGTAATCATCATCCTCTTGGCAGTAGATGGTGTAGAGAAGATTAATAGCCCTGATATAATCATCATCCTCTTGGCAGTAGATGGTATAGAAAAGATTAATAGCCCTGATATAATCATCATCCTCTTGGCAGTAGATGGTATAGAGAACATTAATAGCCCTGATATAATCATCATTTTCTTGACAGTAGATGGTATAGCGGAAAGTAATCATTCTGATATAATCATCATCCTCTTGGCAGTAGATGGTGTAGAGAAGATTAATAGCCCGGATATAATCATCATCCTCTTGGCAGTAGAAGGTATAGAGAAGATTAATAGCCCTGATATAATCATCAACCTCATGGGAGTAGATGGTGTAGAGGAGATTAATAGCCCTGATATAAACATCATCCTCTTGGCAGTAGATGGTGTAGAGGAGATTAATAGCCCTGATATAATCATCATCCACTTGTCAGTAGATGGTGTAGAAAAGATTAATAGCCCTGATATAATCATCATCCTCCTGGCAGTAGATGGTGTAGAGAAGATTAATAGCCCTGATATAATCATCATCCTCTTGGCAGTAGATGGTGTAGAGGAGATTAATAGCCCTGATATAATCATCATCCTCTTGGCAGTAGATGGTATAGAGAAGATTAATAGCCCTGATATAATCATCATCCTCTTGGCAGTAGATGGTGTAGAGAAGATTAATAGCCCTGATATAATCATCATCCTCTTGGCAGTAGATGGTGTAGAGAAGATTAATAGCCCTGATATAATCATCATCCTCTTGGCAGTAGATGGTGGAGAGGAGGGTAATCATTCTGATATAATCATCATCCTCTTGGCATTAGATGGTGTAGAGAAGATTAATAGCCCTGATATAATCATCATCCTCTTGGCAGTAGATGGTGTAGAGAAGATTAATAGTCCTGATATAATCATCATCCTCTTGGCGGTTGATGATGTAGAGAAGATTAATAGCCCTGATATAATCATCATCCTCTTGGCAGTAGATGGTGTAGAGGAGGGTATTCATTCTGATATAATCATCATCCTCTTGGCAGTAGATAGTGTAGAGAAGATTAATAGACCTGATATAATCATCATCCGATTGGCGGTAGATGGTATAGAGGAGAGTAATCATTCTGATATAATCATCATCCTCTTGGCAGTAGATGGGGTAGAGGAGGGTAATCATTCTGATATAATCATCATCCTCTTGGCAGCAGATGGTGTAGAGAAGATTAATAGCCCTGATATAATCATCATCCTCTTGGCAGTAGATGGTGTGGAGGAGGGTAATCATTCTGATGTAATCATCATCCTATTGGCAGTAGATGGTGTAGGGAAGATTAATAGCCGTGATATAATCATCATCCTCTTGGCAGTAGATGGTGTAGAGAAGATTAATAGCCCTGATATAATCATCATCCTCTTGGCAGTAGATAGTGTACAGGATGGTAATCATTCTGATATAATCTTCATCCTCTTGGCAGTAGATGGTGTAGAGAAGATTAATAGCCCTGATATAATCATCATCCTTTTGGCAGTAGATGGTGTAGAGGATGGTAATCATTCTGATATAATCATCATCCTCTTGGCAGTAGATGGTGTAGAGAAGATTAATAGCCCTGATATAATCATCATCCTCTTGGCAGTAGGTGGTGTAGAGAATATTAATAGCCCTGATATAATCATCATCCTCTTGGCAGTAGATGGCGTAGAGAAGATTAATTGCCCTGATATAATCATCATCCTCTTGGCGGTAGATGGTGTAGAGGAGATTAATAGCCCTGATATAATCATCATCCTCTTGGCAGTAGATGGTATAGAGGAGAGTAATCATTCTGATATAATCATCATCCTCTTGGCAGTAGATGGTGTTGAAAAGATTAATAGCCCTGATATAATCATCATCCTCTTGGCAGTAGATGGCATAGAGGAGAGTAATTATTCTGATGTAATCATCATCCTCTTGGCAGTAGATGGTGTAGAGAAGATTAATAGCCCTGATATAATCATCATCCTCTTGGCAGTAGATGGTATAGAAAAGATTAATAGCCCTGATATAATCATCATCCTCTTGGCAGTAGATGGTATAGAGAACATTAATAGCCCTGATATAATCATCATTTTCTTGACAGTAGATGGTATAGCGGAAAGTAATCATTCTGATATAATCATCATCCTCTTGGCAGTAGATGGTGTAGAGAAGATTAATAGCCCGGATATAATCATCATCCTCTTGGCAGTAGAAGGTATAGAGAAGATTAATAGCCCTGATATAATCATCATCCTCTTGGCAGTAGATGGTATAGAGGAGAGTAATCATTCAGATATAATCATCATCCTCTTGACAGTAGATGGTGTAGAGAAGATTAATAGCCCTGATATAATCATCACCCTCTTGGCAGTAGATGGTGTAGAGAAGATTAATAGCCCTGATATAATCATCATCCTCTTGGCAGTAGATGGCGTAGAGAAGATTAATAGCCCTGATATAACCATCATCCTCTTGGCAGTAGATGGTGTAGAGGAGGGTAATCATTCTGATATAATCATCATCCTCTTGGCAGTAGATGGCGTAGAGAAGATTAATAGCCCTGATATAATCATCATCCTCTTGGCAGTAGATGGTATAGAGGAGAGTAATCATTCTGATATAATCATCATCCTCTTGGCATTAGATGGTGTAGAGGATGGTAATCATTCTGATATAATCATCATCCTCTTGGCAGTAGATGGTGTAGAGAAGATTAATAGCCCTGATATAATCATCATCCTCTTGGCAGTAGATGGTGTAGATGATGGTCATCATTCTGATATAATCATCATCCTCTTGGCAGTAGATGGTGTAGAGAAGATTAATAGACCTGATATAATCATCATCCTCTTGGCTGTAGATGGTGTAGAGGAGGGTAATCATTCTGATATAATCATCATCCTCTTGGCAGTAGATGGTGTAGAGAAGATTAATAGCCCTGATATAATCATCATCCTCTTGGCAGTAGATGGTGTAGAGAAGATTAATAGCCCTGATTTAATCATCATCCTCTTGGCAGTAGATGGTGTAGAGAAGATTACTAGCCCTGATATAATCATCATCCTCTTGGCAGTAGATGGTGTAGAGAAGATTAGTAGCCCTGATATAATCATCATCCTCTTGGCAGTAGATGGTGTAGAGGAGGGTAATCATTCTGATATAATCCTCTTGGCAGGAGATGGTGTAGAGAAGATTAATAGCCCTGATATAATCATCATCCTCTTGGCAGTAGATGGTGTAGAGGAGGGTATTCATTCTGATATAATCATCGTCCTCTTGGCAGTAGATGGTGTAGAGAAGACTAATCGCCCTGATATAATCATCATCCTCTTGGCAGTAGGTGGTGTAGAGAAGATTCATAGCCCTGATATAATCATCATCCTCTTGGCAGTAGATGGTATAGAGAAGATTTATAGCCCTGATATAATCATCATCCTCTTGGCAGTAGATGGTGTAGAGGAGGGTATTCATTCTGATATAATCATCATCCTCTTGGCAGTAGATAGTGTAGAGAAGATTAATAGCCCTGATATAATCATCATCCGATTGGCGGTAGATGGTATAGAGGAGAGTAATCATTCTGATATAATCATCATCCTCTTGGCAGTAGATGGGGTAGAGGAGGGTAATCATTCTGATATAATCATCATCCTCTTGGCAGCAGATGGTGTAGAGAAGATTAATAGCCCTGATATAATCATCATCCTCTTGGCAGTAGATGGTGTGGAGGAGGGTAATCATTCTGATGTAATCATCATCCTATTGGCAGTAGATGGTGTAGGGGAGATTAATAGCCGTGATATAATCATCATCCTCTTGGCAGTAGATGGTGTAGAGAAGATTAATAGCCCTGATATAATCATCATCCTCTTGGCAGTAGATAGTGTACAGGATGGTAATCATTCTGATATAATCTTCATCCTCTTGGCAGTAGATGGTGTAGAGAAGATTAATAGCCCTGATATAATCATCATCCTTTTGGCAGTAGATGGTGTAGAGGATGGTAATCATTCTGATATAATCATCATCCTCTTGGCAGTAGATGGTGTAGAGAAGATTAATAGCCCTGATATAATCATCATCCTCTTGGCAGTAGACGGTGTATTGGATGGTATTCATTCTGATATAATCATCATCCTCTTGGCAGTAGATGGTGTAGAGAAGATTAATAGCCCTGATATAATCATCATCCTCTTGGCAGTAGATGGTGTAGAGAAGATTAATAGCCCTGATATAATCATCATCCTCTTGGCGGTAGATGGTGTAGAGGACGGTAATCATTCTGATATAATCATCATTCTCTTGGCAGTAGATGCTGTAGAGAAGATTAATAGCCCTGATATAATCATCATCCTTTGGCAGTAGATGGTGTAGAGGAGGGTAATCATTCTGATATAATCATCATCCTCTTGGCAGTAGATGGTATAGATGAGATTAATAGCCCTGATATAATCATCATCCTCTAGGCAGTAGATGGTATAGAGGAGAGTAATCATTCTGATATAATCATCATCCTCTTGGCAGTAGATGGTGTAGAGAAGATTAATTGCCCTGATATAATCATCATCCTCTTGGCAGTAGATGGCGTAGAGAAGATTAATTGTCCTGATATAATCATCATCCTCCTGGCGGTAGATGGTGTAGAGAAGACTAATAGCCCTGATATAATCATCATCCTCTTGTCAGTAGATGGTATAGAGGAGAGTAATCATTCTGATATAATCATCATCCTCTTGGCAGTAGATGGTGTAGAAAAGATTAATAGCCCTGATATAATCATCATCCTCTTGGCAGTAGATGGTATAGAGAAGATTAATATCCCTGATATAATCATCATCCTCTTGGTAGTAGATGGCATAGAGGAGAGTAATTATTCTGATGTAATCATCATCCTCTTGGCAGTAGATGGTGTAGAGAAGATTAATAGCCCTGATATAATCATCATCCTCTTGGCAGTAGATGGTATAGAAAAGATTAATAGCCCTGATATAATCATCATCCTCTTGGCAGTAGATGGTATAGAGAAGATTAATAGCCCTGATATAATCATCATCCTCTTGGCAGTAGATGGTATAGAGGAGAGTAATCATTCAGGTATAATCATCATCCCTTTGGCAGTAGATGGTGTAGAGAAGATTAATAGCCCTGATATAATCATCCTCTTGGCAGTAGATGGTGTAGAGAAGATTAATAGCCCTGATATAATCATCATCCTCTTGGCAGTAGATGGCGTAGAGAAGATTAATAGCCCTGATATAACCATCATCCTCTTGGCAGTAGATGGTGTAGAGAAGATTAATAGCCCTGATATAATCATCATCCTCTTGGCAGTAGATGGTGTAGAGGAGGGTAATCATTCTGATATAATCATCATCCTCTTGGCAGTAGATGGCGTAGAGAAGATTAATAGCCCTGATATAATCATCATCCTCTTGGCAGTAGATGGTATAGAGGAGAGTAATCATTCTGATATAATCATCATCCTCTTGGCAGTAGATGGTGTAGAGGATGGTAATCATTCTGATATAATCATCATCCTCTTGGCAGTAGATGGTGTAGAGAAGATTAATAGCCCTGATATAATCATCATCCTCTTGGGAGTAGATGGTGTAGATGATGGTCATCATTCTGATATAATCATCATCCTCTTGGCAGTAGATGGTGTAGAGAAGATTAATAGCCCTGATATAATCATCATCCTCTTGGCAGTAGATGGTGTAGAGAAGATTAATAGCGCTGATATAATCATCATCCTCTTGGCAGTAGATGGTGTAGTGAAGATTAATAGCCCTTCTATAATCATCATCCTCTTGGCAGTAGATTGTATAGAGAAGATTAATAGCCCTGATATAATCATCATCCTCTTGGCAGTAGATGGTGTAGAGGAGATTAATAGCACTGATATAATCATCATCCACTTGGCAGTAGATGGTGTAGAGGAGATTAATAGCCCTGATATAAACATCATCCTCTTGTCAGTAGATGGTTTAGAGAAGATTAATAGCCCTGATATAATCATCATCCTCTTGGCAGTAGATGGTGTAGAGGAGATTAATAGCCCTGATATAATCATCATCCTCTTGGCAGTAGATGGTATAGAGAAGATTAATAGCCCTGATATAATCATCATCCTCTTGGCAGTAGATGGTATAGAGGAGATTAATAGCCCTGATATAATCATCATCCTCTTGGCAGTAGATGGTGTAGAGGAGGGTAATCATTCTGATATAATCATCATCCTCTTGGCAGTAGATGGCGTAGAGAAGATTAATACCCCTGATATAATCATCATCCTCTTGGCAGTAGATGGTATAGAGGAGAGTAATCATTCTGATATAATCATCATCCTCTTGGCAGTAGATGGTGTAGAGGAGGGTAATCATTCTGATATAATCATCATCCTCTTGGCAGTAGATGGTGTAGAGAAGATTAATAGCCCTGATATAATCATCATCCTCTTGGCAGTAGATGGTGTAGATGATGGTAATCATTCTGATATAATCATCATCCTCTTGGCAGTAGATGGTGTAGAGAAGATTAATAGCCCTGACATAATCATCATCCTCTTGGCAGTAGATGGTGTAGAGAAGATTAATAGCCCTGATATAATTATCATCCTCTTGGCAGTAGATGGTGTAGAGAAGATTAATAGCCCTGATATAAACATCATCCTCTTGGCAGTAGATGGTGTAGAGGAGATTAATAGCCCTGATATAATCATCATCCTCTTGTCAGTAGATGGTGTAGAAAAGATTAATAGCCCTGATATAATAATCATCCTCCTGGCAGTAGATGGTGTAGAGAAGATTAATAGCCCTGATATAATCATCATCCTCTTGGCAGTAGATGGTGTAGAGGAGATTAATAGCCCTGATATAATCATCATCCTCTTGGCAGTAGATGGTATAGAGAAGATTAATAGCCCTGATATAATCATCATCCTCTTGGCAGTAGATGGTGTAGAGAAGATTAATAGCCCTGATATAATCATCATCCTCTTGGCAGTAGATGGTGTAGAGAAGATTAATAGCCCTGATATAATCATCATCCTCTTGGCAGTAGATGGTGGATAGGAGGGTAATCATTCTGATATAATCATCATCCTCTTGGCATTAGATGGTGTAGAGAAGATTAATAGCCCTGATATAATCATCATCCTCTTGGCAGTAGATGGTGTAGAGAAGATTAATAGTCCTGATATAATCATCATCCTCTTGGCGGTTGATGATGTAGAGAAGATTAATAGCCCTGATATAATCATCAACCTCTTGGCAGTACATGGTATAGAGAAGATTAATAGCCCTGATATAATCATCATCCTCTTGGCAGTAGATGGTGTAGAGGAGGGTAATCATTCTGATATAATCATCGTCCTCTTGGCAGTAGATGGTGTAGAGAAGATTAATAGCCCTGATATAATCATCATCCTCTTGGCAGTAGATGGTGTAGAGAAGGTTAATAGCCCTGATATAACCATCATCCTCTTGGCAGTAGATGGTATAGAGAAGATTAATAGCCCTGATATAATCATCATCCTCTTGGCAGTAGATGGTGTAGAGGAGGGTAATCATTCTGATGTAATCATCATCCTCTTGGCAGTAGATGGTGTAGAGAAGATTAATAGCCGTGATATAATCATCATCCTCTTGGCAGTAGATGGTGTAGAGAAGATTAATAGCCCTGATATAATCATCATCCTCTTGGCAGTAGATGGTGTATAGGATGGTAATCATTCTGATATAATCATCATCCTCTTGGCCGTAGATGGTGTAGAGAAGATTAATAGCCCTGATATAATCATCATCCTTTTGGCAGTTGATGGTGTAAAGGATGGTAATTATTCTGATATAATCATCATCCTCTTGGCAGTAGATGGTGTGGAGAAGATTAATAGCCCTGATATAATCATCATCCTCTTGGCAGTAGATGGTGTAGAGAAGATTAATAGCCCTGATATAATCATCATCCTCTTGGCAGTAGATGGTGTATTGGATGGTATTCATTCTGATATAATCATCATCCTCTTGGCAGTAGATGGTGTAGAGAAGATTAATAGCCCTGATATAATCATCATACTCTTGGCAGTAGATGGTGTAGAGAAGATTAATAGCCCTGATATAATCATCATCCTCTTGGCGGTAGATGGTGTAGAGGACGGTAATCATTCTGATATAATCATCATTCTCTTGGCAGTAGATGCTGCAGAGACGATTAATAGCCCTGATATAATCATCATCCTTTGGCAGTAGATGGTGTAGAGGAGGGTAATCATTCTGATATAATCATCATCCTCTTGGCAGTAGATGGAATAGATGAGATTAATAGCTCTGATATAATCATCATCCTCTTGGCAGTAGATGGCGTAGAGAAGATTAATTGCCCTGATATAATCATCATCCTCTTGGCGGTAGTTGGTGTAGAGGAGATTAATAGCCCTGATATAATCATCATCCTCTTGGCAGTAGATGGTATAGAGGAGAGTAATCATTCTGATATAATCATCATCCTCTTGGCAGTAGATGGTGTAGAAAAGATTAATAGCCCTGATATAATCATCATCCTCTTGGAAGTAGATGGTATAGAGAAGATTAATAGCCCTGATATAATCATCATCCTCTTGGCAGTAGATGGCATAGAGGAGAGTAATTATTCTGATGTAATCATCATCCTCTTGGCAGTGGATGGTGTAGAGAAGATTAATAGCCCTGATATAATCATCATCCTCTTGGCAGTAGATGGTATAGAAAAGATTAATAGCCCTGATATAATCATCATCCTCTTGGCAGTAGATGGTATAGAGAACATTAATAGCCCTGATATAATCATCATTTTCTTGACAGTAGATGGTACAGAGGAGAGTAATCATTCTGATATAATCATCATCCTCTTGGCAGTAGATGGTGTAGAGAAGATTAATAGCCCGGATATAATCATCATCCTCTTGGCAGTAGAAGATATAGAGAAGATTAATAGCCCTGATATAATCATCATCCTCTTGGCAGTAGATGGTATAGAGGAGAGTAATCATTCAGATATAATCATCATCCTCTTGGCAGTAGATGGTGTAGAGAAGATTAATAGCCCTGATATAATCATCATCCTCTTGGCAGTAGATGGTGTAGAGAAGATTAATAGCCCTGATATAATCATCATCCTCTTGGCAGTAGATGGCGTAGAGAGATTAATAGCCCTGATATAATCATCATCCTCTTGGCAGTAGATGGTGTAGAGGAGGGTAATCATTCTGATATAATCATCATCCTCTTGGCAGTAGATGGCGTAGAGAAGATTAATAGCCCTGATATAATCATCATTCTCTTGGCAGTTAAAGGTATAGAGGAGAGTAATCATTCTGATATAATCATCATCCTCTTGGCAGTAGATGGTGTAGAGGATGGTAATCATTCTGATATAATCATCATCCTCTTGGCAGTAGATGGTGTAGAGAAGATTAATAGCCCTGATATAATCATCATCCTCTTGGCAGTATATGGTGTAGATGATGGTCATCATTCTGATATAATCATCATTCTCTTGGCAGTAGATGGTGTAGAGAAGATTAATAGACCTGATATAATCATCATCCTCTTGGCTGTAGATGGTGTAGAGGAGGGTAATCATTCTGATATAATCATCATCCTCTTGGCAGTAGATGGTGTAGAGAAGATTAATAGCCCTGATATAATCATCATCCTCTTGGCAGTAGATGGTGTAGAGAAGATTAATAGCCCTGATATAATCATCATCCTCTTGGCAGTAGATGGTGTAGAGAAGATTACTCGCCCTGATATAATCATCATCCTCTTGGCAGTAGATGGTGTAGAGAAGATTAGTAGCCCTGATATAATCATCATCCTCCTGGCAGTAGATGGTGTAGATGAGGGTAATCATTCTGATATAATCGTCTTGGCAGGAGATGGTGTAGAGAAGATTAATAGCCCTGATGTAATCATCATCCTCTTGGCAGTAGATGCTGTAGAGGAGGGTAATCATTCTGATATAATCATCGTCCTCTTGGCAGTAGATGGTGTAGAGAAGATTAATAGCCCTGATATAATCATCATCCTCTTGACAGTAGATGGTGTAGAGAAGATTCATCGCCCTGATATAATCATCATCATCTTGGCAGTAGATGGTATAGAGAAGATTAATAGCCCTGATATAATCATCATCCTCTTGGCAGTAGATGGTGTAGAGGAGGGTAATCATTCTGATGTAATCATCATCCTCTTGGCAGTAGATGGTGTAGAGAAGATTAATAGCCGTGATATAATCATCATCCTCTTGGCAGTAGATGGTGTAGAGAAGATTAATAGCCCTGATATCCCTATTGGCGGTAGATGGTATAGAGGAGAGTAATCATTCTGATATAATCATCATCCTCTTGGCAGTAGATGGGGTAGAGGAGGGTAATCATTCTGATATAATCATCATCCTCTTGGCAGTAGATGGTGTAGAGAAGATTAATAGCCCTGATATAATCATCATCCTCTTGGCAGTAGATGGTGTAGAGGAGGGTAATCATTCTGATGTAATCATCATCCTCTTGGCAGTAGATGGTGTAGAGAAGATTTATAGCCGTGATATAATCATCATCCTCTTGGCAGTTGATGGTGTAGAGAAGATTAATAGCCCTGATATAATCATCATCCTCTTGGCAGTAGATGGTGTATAGGATGGTAATCATTCTGATATAATCATCATCCTCTTGGCAGTAGATGGTGTAGAGAGGAGTAATAGCCCTGATATAATCATCATCCTCTTGGCAGTAGATGGTGTAGAGGATGGTAATCATTCTGATATAATCATCATCCTCTTGGCAGTAGATGGTGTAGAGAAGATTAATAGCCCTGATATAATCATCATCCTCTTGGCAGTAGATGGTGTATTGGATGGTATTCATTCTGATATAATCATCATCCTCTTGGCAGTAGATGGTGTAGAGAAGATTAATAGCCCTGATATAATCATCATCCTCTTGGCAGTAGATGGTGTAGAGAAGATTAATAGCCCTGATATAATCATCATCCTCTAGGCGGTAGATGGTGTAGAGGACGGTAATCATTCTGATATAATCATCATTCTCTTGGCAGTAGATGCTGTAGAGAAGATTAATAGCCCTGATATAATCATCATCCTTTGGCAGTAGATGGTGTAGAGGAGGGTAATCATTCTGATATAATCATCATCCTCTTGGCAGTAGATGGCGTAGAGAAGATTAATAGCCCTGATATAATCATCATCCTCTTGGCAGTAGATGGTGTAGAGGAGGGTAATCATTCTGATATAATCATCATCCTCTTGGCAGTAGATGGCGTAGAGAAGATTAATAGCCCTGATATAATCATCATCCTCTTGGCAGTTAAAGGTATAGAGGAGAGTAATCATTCTGATATAATCATCATCCTCTTGGCAGTAGATGGTGTAGAGGATGGTAATCATTCTGATATAATCATCATCCTCTTGGCAGTAGATGGTGTAGAGAAGATTAATAGCCCTGATATAATCATCATCCTCTTGGCAGTAGATGGTGTAGATGATGGTCATCATTCTGATATAATCATCATTCTCTTGGCAGTAGATGGTGTAGAGAAGATTAATAGACCTGATATAATCATCATCCTCTTGGCTGTAGATGGTGTAGAGGAGGGTAATCATTCTGATATAATCATCATCCTCTTGGCAGTAGATGGTGTAGAGAAGATTAATAGCCCTGATATAATCATCATCCTCTTGGCAGTAGATGGTGTAGAGAAGATTAATAGCCCTGATATAATCATCATCCTCTTAGCAGTAGATGGTGTAGAGAAGATTACTCGCCCTGATATAATCATCATCCTCTTGGCAGTAGATGGTGTAGAGAAGATTAGTAGCCCTGATATAATCATCATCCTCCTGGCAGTAGATGGTGTAGAGGAGGGTAATCATTCTGATATAATCGTCTTGGCAGGAGATGGTGTAGAGAAGATTAATAGCCCTGATGTAATCATCATCCTCTTGGCAGTAGATGCTGTAGAGGAGGGTAATCATTCTGATATAATCATCGTCCTCTTGGCAGTAGATGGTGTAGAGAAGATTAATAGCCCTGATATAATCATCATCCTCTTGACAGTAGATGGTGTAGAGAAGATTCATCGCCCTGATATAATCATCATCATCTTGGCAGTAGATGGTATAGAGAAGATTAATAGCCCTGATATAATCATCATCCTCTTGGCAGTAGATGGTGTAGAGGAGGGTAATCATTCTGATGTAATCATCATCCTCTTGGCAGTAGATGGTGTAGAGAAGATTAATAGCCGTGATATAATCATCATCCTCTTGGCAGTAGATGGTGTAGAGAAGATTAATAGCCCTGATATCCCTATTGGCGGTAGATGGTATAGAGGAGAGTAATCATTCTGATATAATCATCATCCTCTTGGCAGTAGATGGGGTAGAGGAGGGTAATCATTCTGATATAATCATCATCCTCTTGGCAGTAGATGGTGTAGAGAAGATTAATAGCCCTGATATAATCATCATCCTCTTGGCAGTAGATGGTGTAGAGGAGGGTAATCATTCTGATGTAATCATCATCCTCTTGGCAGTAGATGGTGTAGAGAAGATTTATAGCCGTGATATAATCATCATCCTCTTGGCAGTTGATGGTGTAGAGAAGATTAATAGCCCTGATATAATCATCATCCTCTTGGCAGTAGATGGTGTATAGGATGGTAATCATTCTGATATAATCATCATCCTCTTGGCAGTAGATGGTGTAGAGAGGAGTAATAGCCCTGATATAATCATCATCCTCTTGGCAGTAGATGGTGTAGAGGATGGTAATCATTCTGATATAATCATCATCCTCTTGGCAGTAGATGGTGTAGAGAAGATTAATAGCCCTGATATAATCATCATCCTCTTGGCAGTAGATGGTGTATTGGATGGTATTCATTCTGATATAATCATCATCCTCTTGGCAGTAGATGGTGTAGAGAAGATTAATAGCCCTGATATAATCATCATCCTCTTGGCAGTAGATGGTGTAGAGAAGATTAATAGCCCTGATATAATCATCATCCTCTTGGCGGTAGATGGTGTAGAGGACGGTAATCATTCTGATATAATCATCATTCTCTTGGCAGTAGATGCTGTAGAGAAGATTAATAGCCCTGATATAATCATCATCCTTTGGCAGTAGATGGTGTAGAGGAGGGTAATCATTCTGATATAATCATCATCCTCTTGGCAGTAGATGTTATAGATGAGATTAATAGCCCTGATATAATCATCATCCTCTTGGCAGTAGATGGTATAGAGGAGAGTAATCATTCTGATATAATCATCATCCTCTTGGCAGTAGATGGTGTAGAGAAGATTAAAAGCCCTGATATAATCATCATCCTCTTGGCAGTAGATGGCGTAAAGAAGATTAATTGCCCTGATATAATCATCATCCTCCTGGCGGTAGATGGTGTAGAGGAGATTAATAGCCCTGATATAATCATCATCCTCTTGGCAGTAGATGGTATAGAGGAGAGTAATCATTCTGATATAATCATCATCCTCTTGGCAGTAGATGGTGTAGAAAAGATTAATAGCCCTGATATAATCATCATCCTCTTGGCAGTAGATGGTATAGAGAAGATTAATAGCCCTGATATAATCATCATCCTCTTGGCAGTAGATGGCATAGAGGAGAGTAATTATTCTGATGTAATCATCATCCTCTTGGCAGTAGATGGTGTAGAGAAGATTAATAGCCCTGATATAATCATCATCCTTTTGGCAGTAGATGGTATAGAAAAGATTAATAGCCCTGATATAATCATCATCCTCTTGGCAGTAGATGGTACAGAGAACATTAATAGCCCTGATATAATCATCATTTTCTTGACAGTAGATGGTATAGAGGAGAGTAATCATTCTGATATGATCATCATCCTCTTGGCAGTAGATGGTGTAGAGAAGATTAATAGCCCGGATATAATCATCATCCTCTTGGCAGTAGAAGGTATAGAGAAGATTAATAGCCCTGATATAATCATCATCCTCTTGGCAGTAGATGGTATAGAGGAGAGTAATCATTCAGATATAATCATCATCCTCTTGGCAGTAGATGGTGTAGAAAAGATTAATAGCCCTGATATAATCATCATCCTCTTGGCAGTAGATGGTGTAGAGAAGATTAATAGCCCTGATATAATCATCATCCTCTTGGCAGTAGATGGCGTAGAGAAGATTAATAGCCCTGATATAATCATCATCCTCTTGGCAGTAGATGGTGTAGAGAAGATTAATAGCCCTGATATAATCATCATCCTCTTGGCAGTAGATGGTGTAGAGGAGGGTAATCATTCTGATATAATCATCATCCTCTTGGCAGTAGATGGCGTAGAGAAGATTAATAGCCCTGATATAATCATCATCCTCTTGGCAGTAGATGGTATAGAGGAGAGTAATCATTCTGATATAATCATCATCCTCTTGGCAGTAGATGGTGTAGAGGATGGTAATCATTCTGAGATAGTCATCATCCTCTTGGCAGTAGATGGTGTAGAGAAGATTAATAGCCCTGATATAATCATCATCCTCTTGGCAGTAGATGGTGTAGATGATGGTCATCATTCTGATATAATCATCATCCTCTTGGCAGTAGATGGTGTAGAGAAGATTAATAGCCCTGATATAATCATCATCCTCTTGGCAGTAGATGGTGTAGAGAAGATTAATAGCGCTGATATAATCATCATCCTCTTGGCAGTAGATGGTGTAGTGAAGATTAATAGCCCTGATATAATCATCATCCTCTTGGCAGTAGATAGTGTAGAGAAGATTAATAGCCCTGATATAATCATCATCCTCTTGGCAGTAGATGGTGTAGAGGAGATTAATAGCCCTGATATAATCATCATCCACTTGGCAGTAGATGGTGTAGAGGAGATTAATAGCCCTGATATAAACATCATCCTCTTGTCAGTAGGTGGTTTAGAGAAGGTTAATAGCCCTGATATAATCATCATCCTCCTGGCAGTAGATGGTGTAGAGGAGATTAATAGCCCTGATATAATCATCATCCTCTTGGCAGTAGATGGTACAGAGAAGATTAATACCCCTGATATAATCGTCATCCTCGGGGCAGTAGATGGTATAGAGGAGAGTAATCATTCTGATATAATCATCATCCTCTTGGCAGTAGATGGTGTAGAGGATGGTAATCATTCTGATATAATCATCATCCTCTTGGCAGTAGATGGTGTAGAGAAGATTAATAGCCCTGATATAATCATCATCCTCTTGGCAGTAGATGGTGGAGATGATGGTCATCATTCTGATATAATCATCATCCTCTTGGCAGTAGATGGTGTAGAGAAGATTAATAGACCTGATATAATCATCATCCTCTTGGCTGTAGATGGTGTAGAGGAGGGTAATCATTCTGATATAATCATCATCCTCTTGGCAGTAGATGGTGTAGAGAAGATTAATAGCCCTGATATAATCATCATCCTCTTGGCAGTAGATGGTGTAGAGAAGATTAATAGCCCTGATATAATCATCATCCTCTTGGCAGTAGATGGTGTAGAGAAGATTACTAGCCCTGATATAATCATCATCCTCTTGGCAGTAGATGGTGTAGAGAAGATTAGTAGCCCTGATATAATCATCATCCTCGTGGCAGTATATGGTGTAGAGGAGGGTAATCATTCTGATATAGTCCTCTTGGCAAGAAATGGTGTAGAGAAGATTAATAGCCCTGATATAATCATCATCCTCTTGGCAGTAGATGGTGTAGAGGAGGGTAATCATTCTGATATAATCATCGTCCTCTTGGCAGTAGATGGTGTAGAGAAGATTAATAGCCCTGATATAATCATCATCCTCTTGGCAGTAGATGGTGTAGAGAAGATTCATCGCCCTGATATAATCATCATCCTCTTGGCAGTAGATGTGGTAGAGGAGGGTAATCATTCTGATGTAATCATCATCCTCTTGGCAGTAGATGGTGTAGAGAAGATTAATAGCCGTGATATAATCATCATCCTCTTGGCAGTAGATGGTGTAGAGAAGATTAATAGCCCTGATATAATCATCATCCTCTTGGCAGTAGATGGTGTAGAGGATGGTAATCATTCTGATATAATCATCATCCTCTTGCCAGTAGATGGTGTAGAGAAGATTAATAGCCCTGATACAATCATCATCCTCTTGGCAGTAGATGGTGTATTGGATGGTATTCATTCTGATATAATCATCATCCTCTTGGCAGTAGATGGTGTAGAGAAGATTAATAGCCCTGATATAATCATCATCCTCTTGGCAGTAGATGGTGTAGAGAAGATTAATAGCCCTGATATAATCATCATCCTCTTGGCGGGAGAGGGTGTAGAGGACGGTAATCATTCTGATATAATCATCATTCTCTTGGCAGTAGATGCTGTAGAGAAGATTAATAGCCCTGATATAATCATCATCCTTTGGCAGTAGATGGTGTAGAGGAGGGTAATCATTCTGATATAATCATCATCCTCTTGGCAGTAGATGGTATAGATGAGATTAATAGCCCTGATATAATCATCATCCTCTTGGCAGTAGATGGTATAGAGGAGAGTAATCAATCTGATATAATCATCATCCTCTTGGCAGTAGATGGTGTAGAGAAGATTAATAGCCCTGATATAATCATCATCCTCTTGGCAGTAGATGGCGTAGAGAAGATTAATTGCCCTGATATAATCATCATCCTCCTGGCGGTAGATGGTGTAGAGGAGATTAATAGCCCTGATATAATCATCATCCTCTTGGCAGTAGATGGTATAGAGGAGAGTAATCATTCTGATATAATCATCATCCTCTTGGCAGTAGATGGTGTAAAAAAGATTTGTAGCCCTGATATAATCATCATCCTCTTGGCAGTAGATGGTATAGAGAAGATTAATAGCCCTGATATAATCATCATCCTCTTGGCAGTAGATGGCATAGAGGAGAGTAATTATTCTGATGTAATCATCATCCTCTTGGCAGTAGATGGTGTAGGGAAGATTAATAGCCCTGATATAATCATCATCCTCTTGGCAGTAGATGGTATAGAAAAGATTAATAGCCCTGATATAATCATCATCCTCTTGGCAGTAGATGGTACAGAGAACATTAATAGCCCTGATATAATCATCATTTTCTTGACAGTAGATGGAATAGAGGAGAGTAATCATTCTGATATAATCATTATCCTCTTGGCAGTAGATGGTGTAGAGAAGATTAATAGCCCGGATATAATCATCATCCTCTTGGCAGTAGAAGGTATAGAGAAGATTAATAGCCCTGATATAATCATCATCCTCTTGGTAGTAGATGGTATAGAGGAGAGTAATCATTCAGATATAATCATCATCCTCTTGGCAGTAGATGGTGTAGAGAAGATTAATAGCCCTGATATAATCATCATCCTCTTGGCAGTAGATGGTGTAGAGAAGATTAATAGCCCTGATATAATCATCATCCTCTTGGCAGTAGATGGCGTGGAGAAGATTAATAGCCCTGATATAATCATCATCCTCTTGGCAGTAGATGGTGTAGAGGAGGGTAATCATTCTGATATAATCATCATCCTCTTGGCAGTAGATGGCGTAGAGAAGATTAATAGCCCTGATATAATCATCATCCTCTTGGCAGTAGATGGTATAGAGGAGAGTAATCATTCTGATATAATCATCATCCTCTTGGCAGTAGATGGTGTAGAGGATGGTAATCATTCTGATATAATCATCATCCTCTTGGCAGTAGATGGTGTAGAGAAGATTAATAGCCCTGATATAATCATCATCCTCTTGGCAGTAGATGGTGTAGATGATGGTCATCATTCTGATATAATCATCATCCTCTTGGCAGTAGATGGTGTAGGGAAGATTAATAGCCCTGATATAATCATCATCCTCTTGGCAGTAGATGGTATAGAGAAGATTAATAGCCCTGATATAATCATCATCCTCTTGGCAGTAGATGGTGTAGAGGAGATTAATAGCCCTGATATAATCATCATCCACTTGGCAGTAGATGGTGTAGAGGAGATTAATAGCCCTGATATAAACATCATCCTCTTGTCAGTAGATGGTTTAGAGAAGATTAATAGCCCTGATATAATCATCATCCTCCTGGCAGTAGGTGGTGTAGAGGAGATTAATAGCCCTGATATAATCATCATCCTCTTGGCAGTAGATGGTATAGAGAAGATTAATAGCCCTGATATAATCATCATCCTCTTGGCAGTAGATGGTATAGAGGAGATTAATAGCCCTGATATAATCATCATCCTCTTGGCAGTAGATGGTGCAGAGGAGGGTAATCATTCTGATATAATCATCATCCTCTTGGCAGTATTTGGCGTAGAGAAGATTAATAGCCCTGATATAATCATCATCCTCTTGGCAGTAGATGGTATAGAGGAGAGTAATCATTCTGATATAATCATCATCCTCTTGGCAGTAGATGGTGTAGAGGAGGGTAATCTTTCTGATATAATCATCATCCTCTTGGCAGTAGATGGTGTAGAGAAGATTAATAGCCCTGATATAATCATCATCCTCTTGGCAGTAGATGGTGTAGATGATGGTAATCATTCTGATATAATCATCATCCTCTTGGCAGTAGATGGTGTAGAGACGATTAATAGCCCTGACATAATCATCATCCTCTTGGCAGTAGATGGTGCAGAGAAGATTAATAGCCCTGATATAATCATCATCCTCTTGGCAGTAGATGGTGTAGAGAAGATTAATAGCCCTGATATAATCATCATCCTCTTGGCAGTAGATGGTATAGTGAAGATTAATAGCCCTGATATAATCATCAACCTCATGGCAGTAGATGGTGTAGAGGAGATTAATAGCCCTGATATAAACATCATCCTCTTGGCAGTAGATGGTGTAGAGGAGATTAAAAGCCCTGATATAATCATCATCCTCTTGTCAGTAGATGGTGTAGATAAGATTAATAGCCCTGATATAATCATCATCCTCATGGCAGTAGATGGCGTAGAGAAGATTAATAGCCCTGATATAATCGTCATCCTCTTGGCGGTAGATGGTGTAGAGGAGATTAATAGCCCTGATATAATCATCATCCTCTTGGCGGTAGATGGTATAGAGGAGAGTAATCATTCTGATATAATCATCATCCTCTTGGCAGTAGATCGTGTAGAAAAGATTAATAGCCCTGATATAATCATCATCCTCTTGGCAGTAGATGGTATAGAGAAGATTAATAGCCCTGATATAATCATCATCCTCTTGGCAGTAGATGGCATAGAGGAGAGTAATTATTCTGATGTAATCATCATCCTCTTGGCAGTAGATGGTGTAGAGAAGATTAATAGCCCTGATATAATCATCATCCTCTTGGAAGTAGATGGTATAGAAAAGATTAATAGCCCTGATATAATCATCATCCTCTTGGCAGTAGATGGTATAGAGAACATTAATAGCCCTGATATAATCATCATTTTCTTGACAGTAGATGGTATAGAGGAGAGTAATCATTCTGATATAATCATCATCCTCTTGGCAGTAGATGGTGTAGAGAAGATTAATAGCCCGGATATAATCATCATCCTCTTGGCAGTAGAAGGTATAGAGAAGATTAATAGCCCTGATATAATCATCATCCTCTTGGCAGTAGATGGTATAGATGAGAGTAATCATTCAGATATAATCATCATCCTCTTGGCAGTAGATGGTGTAGAGAAGATTAATAGCCCTGATATAATCATCATCCTCTAGGCAGTAGATGGTGTAGAGAAGATTAATAGCCCTGATATAATCATCATCCTCTTGGCTGTAGATGGCGTAGAGAAGATTAATAGCCCTGATATAATCATCATCCTCATGGCAGTAGATGGTGTAGAGGAGGGTAATCATTCTGATATAATCATCATCCTCTTGGCAGTAGATGGCGTAGAGAAGATTAATAGCCCTGATATAATCATCATCCTCTTGGCAGTAGATGGTATAGAGGAGAGTAATCATTCTGATATAATCATCATCCTCTTGGAAGTAGATGGTGTAGAGGATGGTAATCATTCTGATATAATCATCATCCTCTTGGCAGTAGATGGTGTAGAGAAGATTAATAGCCCTGATATAATCATCATCCTCTTGGCAGTAGATGGTGTAGATGATGGTCATCATTCTGATATAATCATCATCCTCTTGGTAGTAGATGGTGTAGAGAAGATTAATAGACCTGATATAATCGTCATCCTCTTGGCTGTAGATGGTGTAGAGGAGGGTATTGATTCTGATATAGTCATCATACTCTTGGCAGTAGATGGTGTAGAGAAGATTAATAGCCCTGATATAATCATCATCCTCTTGGCAGTAGATGGTGTAGAGAAGATTAATAGCCCTGATATAATCATCATCCTCTTGGCAGTAGATGGTGTAGAGAAGATTACTAGCCCTAATATAATCATCATCCTCTTGGCAGTAGATGGTGTAGAGAAGATTAGTAGCCCTGATATAATCATCATCCTCTTGGCAGTAGATGGTGTAGAGGAGGGTATTCATTCTGATATAATCCTCTTGGCAGGAGATGGTGTAGAGAAGATTAATAGCCCTGATATAATCATCATCCTCTTGGCAGTAGATGGTGTAGAGGAGGGTAATCATTCTGATATAATCATCGTCCTCTTGGCAGTAGATGGTGTAGAGAAGGTTAATAGCCCTGATATAATCATCATCCTCTTGGCAGTAGATGGTGTAGAGAAGATTCATCGCCCTGATATAATCATCATCCTCTTGGCAGTAGATGGTATAGATAAGATTAATAGCCCTGATATAATCATCATCCTCTTGGCAGTAAATTGTGTAGAGGAGGGTATTCATTCTGATATAATCATCATCCTCTTGGCAGGAGATAGTGTAGAGAAGAATAATAGCCCTGATATAATCATCATCCTATTGGCGGTAGATGGTATAGAGGAGAGAAATCATTCTGATATAATCATCATCCTCTTGGCAGTAGGTGGGGTAGAGGAGGGTAATCATTCTGATATAATCATCATCCTCTTGGCAGTAGATGGTGTAGAGAAGATTAATAGCCCTGATATAATCATCATCCTCTTGGCAGTAGATGGTGTAGAGGAGGGTAATCATTCTGATGTAATCATCATCCTCTTGGCAGTAGATGGTGTAGAGAAGATTAAGAGCCGTGATATAATCATCATCCTCTTGGCAGTAGATGGTGTAGAGAAGATTAATAGCCCTGATATAATCATCATCCTCTTGGCAGTAGATGGTGTATAGGATGGTAATCATTCTGATATAATCATCATCCTTTTGGCAGTAGATGGTGTAGAGAAGATTAATAGCCCTGATATAATCATCATCCTCTTGGCAGTAGATGGTGTAGAGGATGGTAATCATTCTGATATAATCATCATTCTCTTGGCAGTAGATGGTGTAGAGAAGATTAATAGCCCTGATATAATCATCATCCTCTTGGCAGTAGATGGTGTAGATGATGGTCATCATTCTGATATAATCATCATCCTCTTGGCAGTAGATGGTGTAGAGAAGATTCATCACCCTGATATAATCATCATCCTCTTGGCAGTAGATGGTATAGATAAGATTAATAGCCCTGATATAATCATCATCCTCTTGGCAGTAAATTGTGTAGAGGAGGGTATTCATTCTGATATAATCATCATCCTCTTGGCAGTAGATAGTGTAGAGAAGAATAATAGCCCTGATATAATCATCATCCTATTGGCGGTAGATGGTATAGAGGAGAGAAATCATTCTGATATAATCATCATCCTCTTGGCAGTAGGTGGGGTAGAGGAGGGTAATCATTCTGATATAATCATCATCCTCTTGGCAGTAGATGGTGTAGAGAAGATTAATAGCCCTGATATAATCATCATCCTCTTGGCAGTAGATGGTGTAGAGGAGGGTAATCATTCTGATGTAATCATCATCCTCTTGGCAGTAGATGGTGTAGAGAAGATTAAGAGCCGTGATATAATCATCATCCTCTTGGCAGTAGATGGTGTAGAGAAGATTAATAGCCCTGATATAATCATCATCCTCTTGGCAGTAGATGGTGTATAGGATGGTAATCATTCTGATATAATCATCATCCTTTTGGCAGTAGATGGTGTAGAGAAGATTAATAGCCCTGATATAATCATCATCCTCTTGGCAGTAGATGGTGTAGAGGATGGTAATCATTCTGATATAATCATCATTCTCTTGGCAGTAGATGGTGTAGAGAAGATTAATAGCCCTGATATAATCATCATCCTCTTGGCAGTAGATGGTGTATTGGATGGTATTCATTCTGATATAATCATCATCCCTTGGCAGTAGATGGTGTAGAGAAAATTAATAGCCCTGATATACTCATCATCCTCTTGGCAGTAGATGGTGTAGAGAAGATTAATAGCCCTGATATAATCATCATCCTCTTGGCGGTAGATGGTGTAGAGGACGGTAATCATTCTGATATAATCATCATTCTCTTGGCAGTAGATGCTGTAGAGAAGATTAATTGCCCTGATATAATCATCATCCTTTGGCAGTAGATGGTGTAGAGGAGGGTAATCATTCTGATATAATCATCATCCTCTTGGCAGTAGATGGTATAGATGAGATTAATAGCCCTGATATAATCATCACCCTCTTGGCAGTAGATGGTGTAGAGAAGATTAATAGCCCTGATATAATCATCATCCTCTTGGCAGTAGATGGTGTAGAGGATGGTAATCATTCTGATATAATCATCATCCTCTTGGCAGTAGAAGGTATAGAGAAGATTAATAGCCCTGATATAATCATCATCCTCTTGGCAGTAGATGGCATAGAGGAGAGTAATCATTCAGATATAATCATCATCCTCTTGGCAGTAGATGGTGTAGAGAAGATTAATAGCCCTGATATAATCATCATCCTCTTGGCAGAAGATGGTGTAGAGAAGATTAATAGCCCTGATATAATCATCATCCTCTTGGCAGTAGATGGCGTAAAGAAGATTAATAGCCCTGATATAATCAGCATCCTCTTGGCAGTAGATGGTGTAGAGAAGATTAATAGCCCTGATATAATCATCATCCTCTTGGCAGAAGATGGTGTAGAGGAGGGTAATCATTCTGATATAATCTTCATCCTCTTGGCAGTAGATGGCGTAGAGAAGATTAATAGCCCTGATATAATCATCATCCTCTTGGCAGTAGATGGTATAGAGGAGAGTAATCATTCTGATATAATCATCATCCTCTTGGCAGTAGATGGTGTAGAGGATGGTAATCATTCTGATATAATCATCATCCTCTTGGCAGTAGATGGTGTAGAGAAGATTAATAGCCCTGATACAATCATCATCCTCTTGGCAGTAGATGGTGTAGATGATGGTCATCATTCTGATATAATCATCATCCTCTTGGCAGTAGATGGTGTAGAGAAGATTAATAGCCCTGATATAATCATCATCCTCTTGGCAGTAGATGGAGTAGAGAAGATTAATAGCGCTGATATAATCATCATCCTCTTGGCAGTAGATGGTGTAGTGAAGATTAATAGCCCTGATATAATCATCATCCTCTTGGCAGTAGATGGTATAGAGAAGATTAATAGCCCTGATATAATCATCATCCTCTTGGCAGTAGATGGTGTAGAGGAGATTAATAGCCCTGATATAATCATCATCCACTTGGCAGTAGATGGTGTAGAGGAGATTAATAGCCCTGATATAAACATCATCCTCTTGTCAGTAGATGGTTTAGAGAAGATTAATAGCCCTGATATAATCATTATCCTCCTGGCAGTAGATGGTGTAGAGGAGATTAATAGCCCTGATATAATCATCATCCTCTTGGCAGTAGATGGTATAGAGAAGATTAATAGCCCTGATATAATCATCATCCTCTTGGCAGTAGATGGTATAGAGGAGAGTAATCATTCTGATATAATCATCATCCTCTTGGCAGCAGATGGTGCAGAAAAGATTAATAGCCCTGATATAATCATCATCCTCTTGGCAGTAGATGGTATAGAGAAGATTAATAGCCTTGATATAATCATCATCCTCTTGGCAGTAGATGGCATAGAGGAGAGTAATTATTCTGATGTAATCATCATCCTCTTGGCAGTAGATGGTGTAGAGAAGATTAATAGCCCTGATATAATCATCATCCTCTTGGCAGTAGATGGTATAGAAAAGATTAATAGCCCTGATATAATCATCAACCTCTTGGCAGTAGATGGCATAGAGAACATTAATAGCCCTGATATAATCATCATTTTCTTGACAGTAGATGGTATAGAGGAGAGTAATCATTCTGATATAATCATCATACTCTTGGCAGTAGATGGTGTAGAGAAGATTAATAGCCCGGATATAATCATCATCCTCTTGGCAGTAGAAGGTATAGAGAAGATTAATAGCCCTGATATAATCATCATCCTCTTGGCAGTAGATGGTATAGAGGAGAGTAATCATTCAGATATAATCATCATCCTCTTGGCAGTAGATGGTGTAGAGAAGATTAATAGCCCTGATATAATCATCATCCTCTTGGCAGTAGATGGTGTAGAGAAGATTAATAGCCCTGATATAATCATCATCCTCTTGGCAGTAGATAGCGTAGAGAAGATTAACAGCCCTGCTATAATCATCATCCTCTTGGCAGTAGATGGTGTAGAGAAGATTAATAGCCCTGATATAAAAATCATCCTCTTGGCAGTAGATGGTGTAGAGGAGGGTAATCATTCTGATATAATCATCATCCTCTTGGCAGTAGATGGCGTAGAGAAGATTAATAGCCCTGATATAATCATCATCCTCTTGGCAGTAGATGGTATAGAGGAGAGTAATCATTCTGATATAATCATCATCCTCTTGGCAGTAGATGGTGTAGAGGATGGTAATCATTCTGATATAATCATCATCCTCTTGGCAGTAGATGGTGTAGAGAAGATTAATAGCCCTGATATAATCATCATCCTCTTGGCAGTAGATGGTGTAGAGAAGATTAATAGCGCTGATATAATCATCATCCTCTTGGCAGTAGATGGTGTAGAGAAGATTAATAGCCCTGATATAAAAATCATCCTCTTGGCAGTAGATGGTGTAGAGGAGGGTAATCATTCTGATATAATCATCATCCTCTTGGCAGTAGATGGTGTATAGTAGATTAATAGCCCTGATATAATCATCATCGTCTTGGCAGTAGATGGTGTAGAGGATGGTAATCATTCTGATATAATCATCATTCTCTTGGCAGTAGATGGTGTAGAGAAGATTAATATCCCTGATATAATCATCATCCTCTTGGCAGTAGATGGTGTATTGGATGGTATTCATTCTGATATAATCATCATCCTCTTGGCAGTAGATGGTGTAGAGAAGATTAATAGCCCTGATATAATCATCATCCTCTTGGCAGTAGATGGTGTAGAGAAGATTAATAGCCCTGATATAATCATCATCCTCTTGGCGGTAGATGGTGTAGAGGACGGTAATCATTCTGATATAATCATCATTCTCTTGGCAGTAGATGCTGTAGAGAAGATTAATTGCCCTGATATAATCATCAACCTTTGGCAGTAGATGGTGTAGAGGAGGGTAATCATTCTGATATAATCATCATCCTCTTGGCAGTAGATGGTATAGATGAGATTAATAGCCCTGATATAATCATCATCCTCTTGGCAGTAGATGGTGTAGAGAAGATTAATAGCCCTGATATAATCATCATCCTCTTGGCAGTAGATGGTGTAGAGGATGGTAATCATTCTGATATAATCATCATCCTCTTGGCAGTAGAAGGTATAGAGAAGATTAATAGCCCTGATATAATCATCATCCTCTTGGCAGTAGATGGTATAGAGGAGAGTAATCATTCAGATATAATCATCATCCTCTTGGCAGTAGATGGTGTAGAGAAGATTAATAGCCCTAATATAATCATCATCCACTTGGCAGTAGATGGTGTAGAGAAGATTAATAGCCCTGATATAATCATCATCCTCTTGGCAGTAGATGGCGTAAAGAAGATTAATAGCCCTGATATAATCAGCATCCTCTTGGCAGTAGATGGTGTAGAGAAGATTAATAGCCCTGATATAATCATCATCCTCTTGGCAGTAGATGGTGTAGAGGAGGGTAATCATTCTGATATAATCTTCATCCTCTTGGCAGTAGATGGCGTAGAGAAGATTAATAGCCCTGATATAATCATCATCCTCTTGGCAGTAGATGGTATAGAGGAGAGTAATCATTCTGATATAATCATCATCCTCTTGGCAGTAGATGGTGTAGAGGATGTTAATCATTCTGATATAATCATCATCCTCTTGGCAGTAGATGGTGTAGAGAAGATTAATAGCCCTGATATAATCATCATCCTCTTGGCAGTAGATGGTGTAGAGAAGATTAATAGCGCTGATATAATCATCATCCTCTTGGCAGTAGATCGTGTAGTGAAGATTAATAGCCCTGATATAATCATCATCCTCTTGGCAGTAGATGGTATAGAGAAGATTAATAGCCCTGATATAATCATCATCCTCTTGGCAGTAGATGGTGAAGAGGAGATTAATAGCCCTGATATAATCATCATCCACTTGGCAGTAGATGGTGTTGAGGAGATTAATAGCCCTGATATAAACATCATCCTCTTGTCAGTAGATGGTTTAGAGAAGATTAATAGCCCTGATATAATCATCATCCTCCTGGCAGTAGATGGTGTAAAGGAGATTAATAGCCCTGATATAATCATCATCCTCTTGGCAGTAGATGGTATAGAGAAGATTAATAGCCCTGATATAATCATCATCCTCTTGGCAGTAGATGGTATAGAGGAGATTAATAGCCCTGATATAATCATCATCCTCTTGGCAGTAGATGGTGTAGAGGAGGGTAATCATTCTGATATAATCATCATCCTCTTGGCAGTAGATGGCGTAGAGAAGATTAATAGCCCTGATATAATCATCATCCTCTTGGCAGTAGATGGTATAGAGGAGAGTAATCATTCTGATATAATCATCATCCTCTTGGCAGTAGATGGTGTAGAGGAGGGTAATCATTCTGATATAATCATCATCCTCTTGGCAGTAGATGGGGTAGAGAAGATTAATAGCCCTGATATAATCATCCTCCTCTTGGCAGTAGATGGTGTAGATGATGGTAATCATTCTGATATAATCATCATCCTCTTGGCAGTAGATGGTGTAGAGAAGATTAATAGCCCTGACATAATCATCATCCTCCTGGCAGTAGATGGTGTAGAGAAGATTAATAGCCCTGATATAATCATCATCCTCTTGGCAGTAGATGGTGTAGAGAAGATTAATAGCCCTGATATAATCATCATCCTCTTGGCAGTAGATGGTATAGTGAAGATTAAAAGCCCTGATATAATCATCAACCTCATGGCAGTAGATGGTGTAGAGGAGATTAATAGCCCTGATATAAACATCATCCTCTTGGCAGTAGATGGTGTAGAGGAGATTAATAGCCTTGATATAATCACCATCCTCTTGTCAGTAGATGGTGTAGAGAAGATTAATAGCCCTGATATAATCATCATCCTCCTGGCAGTAGATGTGTAGAGAAGATTAATAGCCCTGATATAATCATCATCCTCTTGGCAGTAGATGGTGTAGAGGAGATTAATAGCCCTGATATAATCATCATCCTCTTGGCAGTAGATGGTATAGAGAAGATTAATAGCCCTGATATAATCATCATCCTCTTGGCAGTAGATGGTGAAGAGAAGATTAATAGCCCTAATATAATCATCATCCTCTTGGCAGTAGATGGTGTAGAGAAGATTAATAGCCCTGATATAATCATCATCCTCTTGACAGTAGATGGTGGAGAGGAGGGTAATCATTCTGATATAATCATCATCCTCTTGGCATTAGATGGTGTAGAGAAGATTAATAGCCCTGATATAATCATCATCCTCTTGGCAGTAGATGGTGTAGAGAAGATTAATAGTCCTGATATAATCATCATCTTCTTGGCGGTTGATGGTGTAGAGAAGATTAATAGCCCTGATATAATCATCATCCTCTTGGCAGTAGATGGTATAGAGAAGATTAATAGCCCTGATATAATCATCATCCTCTTGGCAGTATATGGTGTAGAGGAGGGTAATCATTCTGATATAATCATCGTCCTCTTGGCAGTAGATGGTGTAGAGAAGATTAATAGCCCTGATATAATCATCATCCTCTTGGCAGTAGATGGTGTAGAGAAGATTAATAGCCCTGATATAATCATCATCCTCTTGGCAGTAGATTGTATAGAGAAGATTAATAGCCCTGATATAATCATCATCCTCTTGGCAGTAGATGGTGTAGAGGAGGGTATTCATTCTGATATAATCATCATCCTCTTGGCAGTAGATAGTGTAGAGAAGATTAATAGCCCTGATATAATCATCATCCTAATGGCGGTAGATGGTATAGAGGAGAGTAATCATTCTGATATAATCATCATCCTGTTGGCAGTAGATGGGGTAGAGGAGGGTAATCATTTTGATATAATCATCATCCTCTTGGCAGTAGATGGTGTAGAGAAGATTAATAGCCCTGATATAATCATCATCCTCTTGGCAGTAGATGGTGTAGAGGAGGGTAATCATTCTGATGTAATCGTCATCCTCTTGGCAGTAGATGGTGTAGAGAAGATTAATAGCCCTGATATAATCATCATCCTCTTGGCAGTAGATGGTGTAGAGAAGATTAATAGCCCTGATATAATCATCATCCTCTTGGCAGTAGATGGTGTATAGGATGGTAATCATTCTGATATAATCATCATCCTCTTGGCAGTAGATGGTGTAGAGAAGATTAATAGCCCTGATATAATCATCATCCTCTTGGCAGTAGATGGTGTAGAGGGTGGTAATCATTCTGATATAATCATCATCCTCTTGGCAGTAGATGGTGTAAAGAAGATTAATAGCCCTGATATAATCATCATCCTCTTGGCGGTAGATGGTGTAGAGAAGATTAATAGCCCTGATATAATCATCATCCTCTTGGCAGTAGATGGTGTATTGGATTGTATTCATTCTGATATAATCATCATCCTTTTGGCAGTAGATGGTGTAGAGAAAATTAATAGCCCTGATATAATCATCATCCTCTTGGCGGTAGATGGTGTAGAGGAGGGTAATCATTCTAATATAATCATCATTCTCTTGGCAGTAGCTGCTGTAGAGAAGATTAATAGCCCAGATATAATCATCATCCTTTGGCAGTAGATGGTGTAGAGGAGGGTAATCATTCTGATATAATCATCATCCTCTTGACAGTAGATGGTATAGATGAGATTAATAGCCCTGATATAATCATCATCCTCTTGGCAGTAGATGGTATAGAGGAGAGTAATTATTCTGATATAATCATCATCCTCTTGGCAGTATATGGTGTAGAGAAGATTAATAGCCCTGATATAATCATCATCCTCTTGGCTGTAGATGGCGTAGAGAAGATTAATAGCCCTGATATAATCATCATCCTCTTGGCGGTAGAGGGTGTAGAGGAGATTAATAGCCCTGATATAAACATCATCCTCTTGGCAGTAGATGGTATAGAGGAGAGTAATCATTCTGATATAATCATCATCCCCTTGGCAGTAGATGGTGTAGAAAAGATTAATAGCCCTGATATAAACATCATCCTCTTGGCAGTAGATGGTATAGAGAAGATTAATAGCCCTTATATAATCATCATCCTCTTGGGAGTAGATGGTATAGAGGAGAGTAATTATTCTGATTTAATCATCATCCTCTTGGCAGTAGATGGTGTAGAGAAGATTAATAGCCCTGATATAATCATCATCCTCTTGGCAGTAGATGGTATAGAAAAGATTAATAGCCCTGATATAATCATCATCCTCTTGGCAGTAGATGGTATAGAGAAGATTAATAGCCCTGATATAATCATCATCCTCTTGACAGTAGATGGTATAGAGGAGAGTAATCATTCTGATATAATCATCATCCTCTTGGCAGTAGATGGTGTAGAGAAGATTAATAGCCCGGATATAATCATCATCCTCTTGGCAGTAGATGGTATAGAGAAGATTAATAGCCCTGATATAATCATCATCCTCTTGGCAGTAGGTGGTATAGAGGAGAGTAATCATTCTGATATAATCATCATCCTCTTGGCAGTAGATGGTGTAGAGAAGATTATTAGCCCTGATATAATCATCATCCACTTGGCAGTAGATGGTGTAGAGAAGATTAATAGCCCTGATATAATCATCATCCTCTTGGCAGTAGATGGTATAGAGGAGAGTAATCATTCTGATATAATCATCATCCTCTTGGCAGTAGATGGTGTAGAGAAGATTAATAGCCCTGATATAATCATCATCCTCTTGGCAGTAGATGGTGTAGAGAAGATTAATAGCCCTGATATAATCATCATCCTCTTGGCAGTAGATGGTGTAGAGAAGATTAATAGCCCTGATATAATCATCATCCTCTTGGAAGTAGATGGTATAGAGAAGATTAATAGCCCTGATATAATCATCATCCTCTTGGCAGTAGATGGTGTAGAGGAGATTAATAGCCCTGACATAATCATCATCCTCTTGGCAGTAGATGGTGTAGAGGAGATTAATAGCCCTGATATAATCATCATCCACTTGTCAGTAGATGGTTTAGAGAAGATTAATAGCCCTGATATAATCATCATCCTCCTGGCAGTAGATGGTGTAGAGAAGATTAATAGCCCTGATATAATCATCATCATCTTGGCAGTAGATGGTGTAGAGGAGATTAATAGCCCTGATATAATCATCATCCTCTTGGCAGTAGATGGTACAGAGAAGATTAATAGCCCTGATATAATCATCATCCTCTTGGCAGTAGATGGTATAGAGAAGATTAATAGCCCTGATATAATCATCATCCTCTTGGCAGTAGATGGTATAGAGGAGAGTAATCACTCTTATATAATCATCATTCTCTTGGCAGTAGATTGTGTGGAGGAGGGTAATCATTATGATATAATCATCATCCTCTTGGCAGTAGATGGTGTAGAGAAGATTAATAGCCCTGATATAATCATCATCCTCTTGGCAGTAGATGGTGTAGATGATGGTAATCATTCTGATATAATCATCATCCTCTTGGCAGTAGATGGTGTAGAGAAGATTAATAGCCCTGATATAATCATCATCCTCTTGGCAGTAGATGGTGTAGAGAAGATTAATAGCCCTGATATAATCATCATCCTCTTGGAAGTAGATGGTATAGAAAAGATTAATAGCCCTGATATAATCATCATCCTCTTGGCAGTAGATGGTATAGAGAACATTAATAGCCCTGATATAATCATCATTTTCTTGACAGTAGATGGTATAGAGGAGAGTAATCATTCTGATATAATCATCATCCTCTTGGCAGTAGATGGTGTAGAGAAGATTAATAGCCCGGATATAATCATCATCCTCTTGGCAGTAGAAGGTATAGAGAAGATTAATAGCCCTGATATAATCATCATCCTCTTGGCAGTAGATGGTATAGATGAGAGTAATCATTCAGATATAATCATCATCCTCTTGGCAGTAGATTGTGTAGAGAAGATTAATAGCCCTGATATAATCATCATCCTCTAGGCAGTAGATGGTGTAGAGAAGATTAATAGCCCTGATATAATCATCATCCTCTTGGCTGTAGATGGCGTAGAGAAGATTAATAGCCCTGATATAATCATCATCCTCTTGGCAGTAGATGGTGTAGAGGAGGGTAATCATTCTGATATAATCATCATCCTCTTGGCAGTAGATGGCGTAGAGAAGATTAATAGCCCTGATATAATCATCATCCACTTGGCAGTAGATGGTATAGAGGAGAGTAATCATTCTGATATAATCATCATCCTCTTGGAAGTAGATGGTGTAGAGGATGGTAATCATTCTGATATAATCATCATCCTCTTGGCAGTAGATGGTGTAGAGAAGATTAATAGCCCTGATATAATCATCATCCTCTTGGCAGTAGATGGTGTAGATGATGGTCATCATTCTGATATAATCATCATCCTCTTGGTAGTAGATGGTGTAGAGAAGATTAATAGACCTGATATAATCGTCATCCTCTTGGCTGTAGATGGTGTAGAGGAGGGTATTGATTCTGATATAGTCATCATCCTCTTGGCAGTAGATGGTGTAGAGAAGATTAATAGCCCTGATATAATCATCATCCTCTTGGCAGTAGATGGTGTAGAGAAGATTAATAGCCCTGATATAATCATCATCCTCTTGGCAGTAGATGGTGTAGAGAAGATTACTAGCCCTAATATAATCATCATCCTCTTGGCAGTAGATGGTGTAGAGAAGATTAGTAGCCCTGATATAATCATCATCCTCTTGGCAGTAGATGGTGTAGAGGAGGGTATTCATTCTGATATAATCCTCTTGGCAGGAGATGGTGTAGAGAAGATTAATAGCCCTGATATAATCATCATCCTCTTGGCAGTAGATGGTGTAGAGGAGGGTAATCATTCTGATATAATCATCGTCCTCTTGGCAGTAGATGGTGTAGAGAAGGTTAATAGCCCTGATATAATCATCATCCTCTTGGCAGTAGATGGTGTAGAGAAGATTCATCGCCCTGATATAATCATCATCCCCTTGGCAGTAGATGGTATAGATAAGATTAATAGCCCTGATATAATCATCATCCTCTTGGCAGTAAATTGTGTAGAGGAGGGTATTCATTCTGATATAATCATCATCCTCTTGGCAGTAGATAGTGTAGAGAAGAATAATAGCCCTGATATAATCATCATCCTATTGGCGGTAGATGGTATAGAGGAGAGAAATCATTCTGATATAATCATCATCCTCTTGGCAGTAGGTGGGGTAGAGGAGGGTAATAATTCTGATATAATCATCATCCTCTTGGCAGTAGATGGTGTAGAGAAGATTAATAGCCCTGATATAATCATCATCCTCTTGGCAGTAGATGGTGTAGAGGAGGGTAATCATTCTGATGTAATCATCATCCTCTTGGCAGTAGATGGTGTAGAGAAGATTAAGAGCCGTGATATAATCATCATCCTCTTGGCAGTAGATGGTGTAGAGAAGATTAATAGCCCTGATATAATCATCATCCTCTTGGCAGTAGATGGTGTATAGGATGGTAATCATTCTGATATAATCATCATCCTTTTGGCAGTAGATGGTGTAGAGAAGATTAATAGCCCTGATATAATCATCATCCTCTTGGCAGTAGATGGTGTAGAGGATGGTAATCATTCTGATATAATCATCATTCTCTTGGCAGTAGATGGTGTAGAGAAGATTAATAGCCCTGATATAATCATCATCCTCTTGGCAGTAGATGGTGTATTGGATGGTATTCATTCTGATATAATCATCATCCTCTTGGCAGTAGATGGTGTAGAGAAGATTAATAGCCCTGATATAATCATCATCCTCTTGGCAGTAGATGGTGTAGAGAAGATTAATAGCCCTGATATAATCATCATCCTCTTGGCGGTAGATGGTGTAGAGGACGGTAATCATTCTGATATAATCATCATTCTCTTGGCAGTAGATGCTGTAGAGAGGATTAATTGCCCTGATATAATCATCATCCTTTGGCAGTAGATGGTGTAGAGGAGGGTAATCATTCTGATATAATCATCATCCTCTTGGCAGTAGATGGTATAGATGAGATTAATAGCCCTGATATAATCATCATCCTCTTGGCAGTAGATGGTGTAGAGAAGATTAATAGCCCTGATATAATCATCATCCTCTTGGCAGTAGATGGTGTAGAGGATGGTAATCATTCTGATATAATCATCATCCTCTTGGCAGTAGAAGGTATAGAGAAGATTAATAGCCCTGATATAATCATCATCCTCTTGGCAGTAGATGGTATAGAGGAGAGTAATCATTCAGATATAATCATCATCCTCTTGGCAGTAGATGGTGTAGAGAAGATTAATAGCCCTGATATAATCATCATCCTCTTGGCAGAAGATGGTGTAGAGAAGATTAATAGCCCTGATATAATCATCATCCTCTTGGCAGTAGATGGCGTAAAGAAGATTAATAGCCCTGATATAATCAGCATCCTCTTGGCAGTAGATGGTGTAGAGAAGATTAATAGCCCTGATATAATCATCATCCTCTTGGCAGTAGATGGTGTAGAGGAGGGTAATCATTCTGATATAATCTTCATCCTCTTGGCAGTAGATGGCGTAGAGAAGATTAATAGCCCTGATATAATCATCATCCTCTTGGCAGTAGATGGTATAGAGGAGAGTAATCATTCTGATATAATCATCATCCTCTTGGCAGTAGATGGTGTAGAGGATGGTAATCATTCTGATATAATCATCATCCTCTTGGCAGTAGATGGTGTAGAGAAGATTAATAGCCCTGATATAATCATCATCCTCTTGGCAGTAGATGGTGTAGATGATGGTCATCATTCTGATATAATCATCATCCTCTTGGCAGTAGATGGTGTAGAGAAGATTAATAGCCCTGATATAATCATCATCCTCTTGGCAGTAGATGGTGTAGAGAAGATTAATAGCGCTGATATAATCATCATCCTCTTGGCAGTAGATGGTGTAGTGAAGATTAATAGCCCTGATATAATCATCATCCTCTTGGCAGTAGATGGTATAGAGAAGATTAATAGCCCTGATATAATCATCATCCTCTTGGCAGTAGATGGTGTAGAGGAGATTAATAGCCCTGATATAATCATCATCCACTTGGCAGTAGATGGTGTAGAGGAGATTAATAGCCCTGATATAAACATCATCCTCTTGTCAGTAGATGGTTTAGAGAAGATTAATAGCCCTGATATAATCATCATCCTCCTGGCAGTAGATGGTGTAGAGGAGATTAATAGCCCTGATATAATCATCATCCTCTTGGCAGTAGATGGTATAGAGAAGATTAATAGCCCTGATATAATCATCATCCTCTTGGCAGTAGATGGTATAGAGGAGAGTAATCATTCTGATATAATCATCATCCTCTTGGCAGTAGATGGTGCAGAAAAGATTAATAGCCCTGATATAATCATCATCCTCTTGGCAGTAGATGGTATAGAGAAGATTAATAGCCCTGATATAATCATCATCCTCTTGGCAGTAGATGGCATAGAGGAGAGTAATTATTCTGATGTAATCATCATCCTCTTGGCAGTAGATGGTGTAGAGAAGATTAATAGCCCTGATATAATCATCATCCTCTTGGCAGTAGATGGTATAGAAAAGATTAATAGCCCTGATATAATCATCAACCTCTTGGCAGTAGATGGCATAGAGAACATTAATAGCCCTGATATAATCATCATTTTCTTGACAGTAGATGGTATAGAGGAGAGTAATCATTCTGATATAATCATCATCCTCTTGGCAGTAGATGGTGTAGAGAAGATTAATAGCCCGGATATAATCATCATCCTCTTGGCAGTAGAAGGTATAGAGAAGATTAATAGCCCTGATATAATCATCATCCTCTTGGCAGTAGATGGTATAGAGGAGAGTAATCATTCAGATATAATCATCATCCTCTTGGCAGTAGATGGTGTAGAGAAGATTAATAGCCCTGATATAATCATCATCCTCTTGGCAGTAGATGGTGTAGAGAAGATTAATAGCCCTGATATAATCATCATCCTCTTGGCAGTAGATTGCGTAGAGAAGATTAATAGCCCTGCTATAATCATCATCCTCTTGGCAGTAGATGGTGTAGAGAAGATTAATAGCCCTGATATAAAAATCATCCTCTTGGCAGTAGATGGTGTAGAGGAGGGTAATCATTCTGATATAATCATCATCCTCTTGGCAGTAGATGGCGTAGAGAAGATTAATAGCCCTGATATAATCATCATCCTCTTGGCAGTAGATGGTATAGAGGAGAGTAATCATTCTGATATAATCATCATCCTCTTGGCAGTAGATGGTGTAGAGGATGGTAATCATTCTGATATAATCATCATCCTCTTGGCAGTAGATGGTGTAGAGAAGATTAATAGCCCTGATATAATCATCATCCTCTTGGCAGTAGATGGTGTAGAGAAGATTAATAGCGCTGATATAATCATCATCCTCTTGGCAGTAGATGGTGTAGAGAAGATTAATAGCCCTGATATAAAAATCATCCTCTTGGCAGTAGATGGTGTAGAGGAGGGTAATCATTCTGATATAATCATCATCCTCTTGGCAGTAGATGGTGTATAGTAGATTAATAGCCCTGATATAATCATCATCGTCTTGGCAGTAGATGGTGTAGAGGATGGTAATCATTCTGGTATAATCATCATTCTCTTGGCAGTAGATGGTGTAGAGAAGATTAATAGCCCTGATATAATCATCATCCTCTTGGCAGTAGATGGTGTATTGGATGGTATTCATTCTGATATAATCATCATCCTCTTGGCAGTAGATGGTGTAGAGAAGATTAATAGCCCTGATATAATCATCATCCTCTTGGCAGTAGATGGTGTAGAGAAGATTAATAGCCCTGATATAATCATCATCCTCTTGGCGGTAGATGGTGTAGAGGACGGTAATCATTCTGATATAATCATCATTCTCTTGGCAGTAGATGCTGTAGAGAAGATTAATTGCCCTGATATAATCATCATCCTTTGGCAGTAGATGGTGTAGAGGAGGGTAATCATTCTGATATAATCATCATCCTCTTGGCAGTAGATGGTATAGATGAGATTAATAGCCCTGATATAATCATCATCCTCTTGGCAGTAGATGGTGTAGAGAAGATTAATAGCCCTGATATAATCATCATCCTCTTGGCAGTAGATGGTGTAGAGGATGGTAATCATTCTGATATAATCATCATCCTCTTGGCAGTAGAAGGTATAGAGAAGATTAATAGCCCTGATATAATCATCATCCTCTTGGCAGTAGATGGTATAGAGGAGAGTAATCATTCAGATATAATCATCATCCTCTTGGCAGTAGATGGTGTAGAGAAGATTAATAGCCCTGATATAATCATCATCCACTTGGCAGTAGATGGTGTAGAGAAGATTAATAGCCCTGATATAATCATCATCCTCTTGGCAGTAGATGGCGCAAAGAAGATTAATAGCCCTGATATAATCAGCATCCTCTTGGCAGTAGATGGTGTAGAGAAGACTAATAGCCCTGATATAATCATCATCCTCTTGGCAGTAGATGGTGTAGAGGAGGGTAATCATTCTGATATAATCTTCATCCTCTTGGCAGTAGATGGCGTAGAGAAGATTAATAGCCCTGATATAATCATCATCCTCTTGGCAGTAGATGGTATAGAGGAGAGTAATCATTCTGATATAATCATCATCCTCTTGGCAGTAGATGGTGTAGAGGATGGTAATCATTCTGATATAATCATCATCCTCTTGGCAGTAGATGGTGTAGAGAAGATTAATAGCCCTGATATAATCATCATCCTCTTGGCAGTAGATGGTGTAGAGAAGATTAAAAGCGCTGATATAATCATCATCCTCTTGGCAGTAGATCGTGTAGTGAAGATTAATAGCCCTGATATAATCATCATCCTCTTGGCAGTAGATGGTATAGAGAAGATTAATAGCCCTGATATAATCATCATCCTCTTGGCAGTAGATGGTGAAGAGGAGATTAATAGCCCTGATATAATCATCATCCACTTGGCAGTAGATGGTGTAGAGGAGATTAATAGCCCTGATATAAACATCATCCTCTTGTCAGTAGATGGTTTAGAGAAGATTAATAGCCCTGATATAATCATCATCCTCCTGGCAGTAGATGGGGTAAAGGAGATTAATAGCCCTGATATAATCATCATCCTCTTGGCAGTAGATGGTATAGAGAAGATTAATAGCCCTGATATAATCATCATCCTCTTGGCAGTAGATGGTATAGAGGAGATTAATAGCCCTGATATAATCATCATCCTCTTGGCAGTAGATGGTGTAGAGGAGGGTAATCATTCTGATATAATCATCATCCTCTTGGCAGTAGATGGCGTAGAGAAGATTAATAGCCCTGATATAATCATCATCCTCTTGGCAGTAGATGGTATAGAGGAGAGTAATCATTCTGATATAATCATCATCCTCTTGGCAGTAGATGGTGTAGAGGAGGGTAATCATTCTGATATAATCATCATCCTCTTGGCAGTAGATGGGGTAGAGACGATTAATAGCCCTGATATAATCATCCTCCTCTTGGCAGTAGATGGTGTAGATGATGGTAATCATTCTGATATAATCATCATCCTCTTGGCAGTAGATGGTGTAGAGAAGATTAATAGCCCTGACATAATCATCATCCTCCTGGCAGTAGATGGTGTAGAGAAGATTAATAGCCCTGATATAATCATCATCCTCTTGGCAGTAGATGGTGTAGAGAAGATTAATAGCCCTGATATAATCATCATCCTCTTGGCAGTAGATGGTATAGTGAAGATTAATAGCCCTGATATAATCATCAACCTCATGGCAGTAGATGGTGTAGAGGAGATTAATAGCCCTGATATAAACATCATCCTCTTGGCAGTAGATGGTGTAGAGGAGATTAATAGCCTTGATATAATCACCATCCTCTTGTCAGTAGATGGTGTAGAGAAGATTAATAGCCCTGATATAATCATCATCCTCCTGGCAGTAGATGATGTAGAGAAGATTAATAGCCCTGATATAATCATCATCCTCTTGGCAGTAGATGGTGTAGAGGAGATTAATAGCCCTGATATAATCATCATCCTCTTGGCAGTAGATGGTATAGAGAAGATTAATAGCCCTGATATAATCATCATCCTCTTGGCAGTAGATGGTGAAGAGAAGATTAATAGCCCTGATATAATCATCATCCTCTTGGCAGTAGATGGTGTAGAGAAGATTAATAGCCCTGATATAATCATCATCCTCTTGACAGTAGATGGTGGAGAGGAGGGTAATCATTCTGATATAATCATCATCCTCTTGGCATTAGATGGTGTAGAGAAGATTAATAGCCCTGATATAATCATCATCCTCTTGGCAGTAGATGGTGTAGAGAAGATTAATAGTCCTGATATAATCATCATCTTCTTGGCGGTTGATGGTGTAGAGAAGATTAATAGCCCTGATATAATCATCATCCTCTTGGCAGTAGATGGTATAGAGAAGATTAATAGCCCTGATATAATCATCATCCTCTTGGCAGTATATGGTGTAGAGGAGGGTAATCATTCTGATATAATCATCGTCCTCTTGGCAGTAGATGGTGTAGAGAAGATTAATAGCCCTGATATAATCATCATCCTCTTGGCAGTAGATGGTGTAGAGAAGATTAATAGCCCTGATATAATCATCATCCTCTTGGCAGTAGATTGTATAGAGAAGATTAATAGCCCTGATATAATCATCATCCTCTTGGCAGTAGATGGTGTAGAGGAGGGTATTCATTCTGATATAATCATCATCCTCTTGGCAGTAGATAGTGTAGAGAAGATTAATAGCCCTGATATAATCATCATCCTAATGGCGGTAGATGGTATAGAGGAGAGTAATCATTCTGATATAATCATCATCCTCTTGGCAGTAGATGGTGTAGAGAAGATTAATAGCCCTGATATAATCATCATCCTCTTGGCAGTAGATGGTGTAGAGGAGGGTAATCATTCTGATGTAATCATCATCCTCTTGGCAGTAGATGGTGTAGAGAAGATTAATAGCCCTGATATAATCATCATCCTCTTGGCAATAGATGGTGTATAGGATGGTAATCATTCTGATATAATCATCATCCTCTTGGCAGTAGATGGTGTAGAGAAGATTAATAGCCCTGATATAATCATCATCCTCTTGGCAGTAGATGGTGTAGAGGGTGGTAATCATTCTGATATAATCATCATCCTCTTGGCAGTAGATGGTGTAAAGAAGATTAATAGCCCTGATATAATCATCATCCTCTTGGCGGTAGATGGTGTAGAGAAGATTAATAGCCCTGATATAATCATCATTCTCTTGGCAGTAGATGGTGTATTGGATTGTATTCATTCTGATATAATCATCATCCTTTTGGCAGTAGATGGTGTAGAGAAAATTAATAGCCCTGATATAATCATCATCCTCTTGGCGGTAGATGGTGTAGAGGAGGGTAATCATTCTGATATAATCATCATTCTCTTGGCAGTAGCTGCTGTAGAGAAGATTAATAGCCCAGATATAATCATCATCCTTTGGCAGTAGATGGTGTAGAGGAGGGTAATCATTCTGATATAATCATCATCCTCTTGACAGTAGATGGTATAGATGAGATTAATAGCCCTGATATAATCATCATCCTCTTGGCAGTAGATGGTATAGAGGAGAGTAATTATTCTGATATAATCATCATCCTCTTGGCAGTAGATGGTGTAGAGAAGATTAATAGCCCTGATATAATCATCATCCTCTTGGCTGTAGATGGCGTAGAGAAGATTAATAGCCCTGATATAATCATCATCCTCTTGGCGGTAGAGGGTGTAGAGGAGATTAATAGCCCTGATATAATCATCATCCTCTTGGCAGTAGATGGTATAGAGGAGAGTAATCATTCTGATATAATCATCATCCCCTTGGCAGTAGATGGTGTAGAAAAGATTAATAGCCCTGATATAAACATCATCCTCTTGGCAGTAGATGGTATAGAGAAGATTAATAGCCCTGATATAATCATCATCCTCTTGGGAGTAGATGGTATAGAGGAGAGCAATTATTCTGATTTAATCATCATCCTCTTGGCAGTAGATGGTGTAGAGAAGATTAATAGCCCTGATATAATCATCATCCTCTTGGCAGTAGATGGTATAGAAAAGATTAATAGCCCTGATATAATCATCATCCTCTTGGCAGTAGATGGTATAGAGAAGATTAATAGCCCTGATATAATCATCATCCTCTTGACAGTAGATGGTATAGAGGAGAGTAATCATTCTGATATAATCATCATCCTCTTGGCAGTAGATGGTGTAGAGAAGATTAATAGCCCGGATATAATCATCATCCTCTTGGCAGTAGATGGTATAGAGAAGATTAATAGCCCTGATATAATCATCATCCTCTTGGCAGTAGGTGGTATAGAGGAGAGTAATCATTCTGATATAATCATCATCCTCTTGGCAGTAGATGGTGTAGAGAAGATTATTAGCCCTGATATAATCATCATCCTCTTGGCAGTAGATGGTGTAGAGAAGATTAATAGCCCTGATATAATCATCATCCTCTTGGCAGTAGATGGTATAGAGGAGAGTAATCATTCTGATATAATCATCATCCTCTTGGCAGTAGATGGTGTAGAGAAGATTAATAGCCCTGATATAATCATCATCCTCTTGGCAGTAGATGGTGTAGAGAAGATTAATAGCCCTGATATAATCATCATCCTCTTGGCAGTAGATGGTGTAGAGAAGATTAATAGCCCTGATATAATCATCATCCTCTTGGAAGTAGATGGTATAGAGAAGATTAATAGCCCTGATATAATCATCATCCTCTTGGCAGTAGATGGTGTAGAGGAGATTAATCGCCCTGATATAATCATCATCCTCTTGGCAGTAGATGGTGTAGAGGAGATTAATAGCCCTGATATAATCATCATCCACTTGTCAGTAGATGGTTTAGAGAAGATTAATAGCCCTGATATAATCATCATCCTCCTGGCAGTAGATGGTGTAGAGAAGATTAATAGCCCTGATATAATCATCATCCTCTTGGCAGTAGATGGTGTAGAGGAGATTAATAGCCCTGATATAATCATCATCTTCTTGGCAGTAGATGGTACAGAGAAGATTAATAGCCCTGATATAATCATCATCCTCTTGGCAGTAGATGGTATAGAGAAGATTAATAGCCCTGATATAATCATCATCCTCTTGGCAGTAGATGGTATAGAGGAGAGTAATCACTCTTATATAATCATCATTCTCTTGGCAGTAGATTGTGTGGAGGAGGGTAATCATTCTGATATAATCATCATCCTCTTGGCAGTAGATGGTGTAGAGAAGATTAATAGCCCTGATATAATCATCATCCTCTTGGCAGTAGATGGTGTAGATGATGGTAATCATTCTGATATAATCATCATCCTCTTGGCAGTAGATGGTGTAGAGAAGATTAATAGCCCTGATATAATCATCATCCTCTTGGCAGTAGATGGTGTAGAGAAGATTAATAGCCCTGATATAATCATCATCCTCTTGGCAGTAGATGGTGTAGAGAAGATTAATAGCCCTGATATAATCATCATCCTCTTGGGAGTAGATGGTATAGTGAAATTTAATTGCCCTGATATAATCATCACCCTCTTGGCAATAGATGTTGTAGAGGAGATTAATAGCCCTGATATAATCATCATCCTCTTGGCAGTAGATGGTGTAGAGTAGATTAATAGCCCTGATATAATCATCATTCTCTTGTCAGTAGATGGTGTAGAGAAGATTAATAGCCCTGATATAATCATCATCCTCCTGGCAGTAGATGGTGTAGAGAAGATTAATAGCCCTGATATAATCATCATCCTCTTGGCAGTAGATGGTGTAGAGAAGATTAATAGCCCTGATATAATCATCATCCTCTTGGCGGTAGATGGTATAGAGGAGAGTAATCATTCTGATATAATCATCATCCTCTTGGCAGTAGATGGTGTAGAGAAGATTAATAGCCCTGATATAATCATCATCCTTTTGGCAGTAGATGGTATAGAGGAGATTAATAGCCCTGATATAATCATCATCCTCATGGCAGTAGATGGTGTAGAGGAGGGTAATCATTCTGGTATAATCATCATCCTCTTGGCAGTAGATGGTGTAGAGAAGATTAATAGCCCTGATATAATCATCATCCTCTTGGTGGTAGATGGTGTAGAGGGGAGTAATCATTCTGATATAATCATCATCCTCTTGGCAGTAGATGGTGTGGAGAAGATTAATAGTCCTGATTTAATCATCATCCTCTTGGCGGTAGATGGTGTAGAGAAGATTAATAGCCCTGATATAATCATCATCCTCTTGGCAGTAGATGGTGTAGAGGAGATTAATAGCCCTGATATAATCATCATCCTCTTGGCAGTAGATGGTGTAGAGGAGATTAATAGCCCTGATATAATCATCATCCTCTTGGCAGTAGATGGTGTAGAGGATGGTAACCATTCTGATACAATCATCATCCTCTTGGCAGTAGATGGTGTAGAGGAGGGTAATCATTCTGATATAATCATCATCCTCTTGGCAGTAGATGGTGTAGAGAAGATTAATTGCCCTGATATAATCATCATCCTCTTGGCAGTAGATGGTGTAGAGGAGGGTAATCATTCTGAGATAATCATCATCCTCTTGGAAGTAGATGGTGTAGAGAAGATTAATAGCCCTGATATAATCATCATCCTCTTGGCAGTAGATGATGTAGAGGAGATTAATAGCCCTGAAATAATCATCATCCTCTTGGCAGTAGGTGGTGTAGAGGAGGGTAATCATTCTGATATAATCATCGTCCTCTTGGCAGTAGATGGTGTAGAGAAGATTAATAGCCCTGATATAATCATCATCCTCTTGGCAGTAGATGGTGTAGAGAAGATTAATAGCCCTGATATAATCATCATCCTCTTGGCAGTAGATGGTGTAGAGGAGATTAATAGCCCTGATATAATCATCATCCTCTTGGCGGTAGATAGTGTAGAGAAGATTAATAGCCCTGATATAATCATCATCCTATTGGCGGTAGATGGTATAGAGGAGAGTAATCATTCTGATATAATCATCATCCTCTTGGCAGTAGATGGTGTAGAGGAGGGTAATCATTCTGATATAATCATCATCCTCTTGGCAGTAGATGGTGTAGAAAAGATTAATAGCCCTGATATAATCATCATCCTCTTGGCAGTAGATGGTGTAGAGGAGGGTAATCATTCTGATATAATCATCATCCTCTCGGCAGTAGATGGTATAGAGTAGATTAATAGCCCTGATATAATCATCATCCTCTTGGCAGTAGATGGTGTAGAGGAGATTAATAGCCCTGATATAATCATCATCCTCTTGGCAGTAGATGGTGTAGAGGAGGGTAATCATTCTGATGTAATCATCATCCTCTTGGAAGTAGATGGTTTAGAGAAGATTAATAGCCCTGATATAATCATCATCCTCTTGGCGGTAGATGGTATAGAGGAGAGTAATCATTCTGATATAATCATCATCCTCTTGGCAGTAGATGGTGTAGAGGAGAGTAATCATTCTGATATAATCATCATCCTCATGACAGTAGATGGTGTAGAGGAGGGTAATCATTCTGATATAATCATCATCCTCTTGGCAGTAGATGGTGTAGAAAAGATTAATAGCCCTGATATAATCATCATCCTCTTGGCAGTAGATGGTGTAGAGGAGAGTAATCATTCTGATATAATCATTATCCTCTTGGCAGTAGATGGTGTAGAGGATGGTAATCATTCTGATACAATCATCATCCTCTTGGCAGTAGATGGTACAAAGAAGATTAATAGCCCTGATATAATCATCTTCCTCTTGGCGATAGATGGTATAGAGGAGAGTAATCATTCAGATATAATCATCATCCTCTTGGCAGTAGATGGTGTAGAGGAGGGTAATCATTCTGATATAATCATCATCCTCTTGGCAGTAGATGGTGTAGAGAAGATTAATAGCTCTGATATAATCATCATCCTCTTGGCAGTAGATGGTGTAGAGGAGGGTAATCATTCTGATATAATCATCATCCTCTTGGCAGTAGATGGTGTAGAGAAGATAAATAGCCCTGATATAATCATCATCCCCTTGGCAGTAGATGGTGTAGAGAAGATTAATAGCCCTGATATAATCATCATCCTCTTGGCAGTAGATGGTGTAGAGAAGATTACTAGCCCTGATATAATCATCATCCTCCTGGCAGTAGATGGTGTAGAGAAGATTAGTAGCCCTGATATAATCATCATCCTCTTGGCAGTAGATGGTGTAGAGGAGAGTAATCATTCTGATATAATCCTCTTGGGAGGAGATGGTGTAGAGAACATTAATAGCCCTGATATTATCATCATCCTCTTGGCAGTAGATGGTGTAGAGGAGGGTAATCATTCTGATATAATCATCGTCCTCATGGCAGTAGATGGTGTAGAGAAGATTAATAGCCCTGATATAATCATCATCCTCTTGGCAGTAGATGGTGTAGAGAAGATTAATAGCTCTGATATAATCATCATCCTCTTGGCAGTAGATGGTATAGAGAAGATTAATAGCCCTGATATAATCCTCATCCTCTTGGCAGTAGATGGTGTAGAGGAGGGTATTCATTCTGATATAATCATCATCCTCTTGGCAGTAGATAGTGTAGTGAAGATTAATAGCCCTGATATAATCATCATCCTATTGGCGGTAGATGGTATAGAGGAGAGTAATCATTCTGATATAATCATCATCCTCTTGGCAGTAGATGGGGTAGAGGAGGGTAATCATTCAGATATAATCATCATTCTCTTGGCAGTAGATGGTGTAGAGAAGATTAATAGCCCTGATATAATCACCATCCTCTTGGCAGTAGATGGTGTAGAGGAGGGTAATCATTCTGATGTAATCATCATCCTCTTGGCAGTAGATGGTGTAGAGAAGATTAATAGACCTGCTATAATCATCATCCTCTTGGCAGTAGATGGTGTATAGGATGGTAATCATTCTGATATAATCATCATCCTCTTGGCAGTAGATGGTGTAGAGAAGATTAATAGCCCTGATATAATCATCATCCTCTTGGCAGTAGATGGTGTAGAGGATGGTAATCATTCTGATATAATCATCATCCTCTTGGCAGTAGATGGTGTAGAGAAGATTAATAGCCCTGATATAATCATCATCCTCTTGGCAGTAGATGGTGTAGTGAAGATTAATAGCCCCGATATAATCATCAACCTCTTGGCAGTAGATGGTGTATTGGATGGTATTCATTCTGATATAATCATCATCCTCTTGGAAGTAGATGGTGTAGAGAAGATTAATAGCCCTCATATAATCATCATCCTCTTGGCAGTAGATGGTGTAGAGAAGATTAATAGCCCTGATATAATCATCATCCTCTTGGCGGTAGATGGTGTAGAGGAGGGTAATCATTCTGATATAATCATCATTCTCTTGGCAGTAGATGCTGTAGAGAAGATTAATAGCCCTGATATAATCATCATTCTTCGGCAGTTGATGGTGTAGAGGAGGGTAATCATTCTGATATAATCATCATCCTCTTGGCAGTAGATGGTATAGATGAGATTAATAGCCCTGATATAATCATCATCCTCTTGGCAGTAGATGGTATAGAGGAGAGTAATCATTCAGATATAATCATCATCCTCTTGGCAGTAGATGGTGTAGAGAAGATTAATAGCCCTGATATAATCATCATCCTCTTGGCAGTAGATGGTATAGAGGAGATTAATAGCCCTGATATAATCATCATCCTCATGGCAGTAGATGGTGTAGAGGAGGGTAATCATTCTGATATAATCATCATCCTCTTGGCAGTAGATGGTGTAGAGAAGATTAATAGCCCTGATATAATCATCATTTTCTTGGTGGTAGATGGTGCAGAGGGGAGTAATCATTCTGATATAATCATCATCCTCTTGGCAGTAGATGGTGTAGAGGGGGGTAATCATTCTGATATAATCATCATCCTCTTGGCAGTAGATGGTGTAGAGAAGATTAATAGCCCTGATATAATCATCATCCTATTGGCAGTAGATGGTGTAGAGAAGATTAATAGTCCTGATATAATCATCATCCTCTTGGCGGTAGATGGTGTAGAGAAGATTAATAGCCCTGATATAATCATCATCCTCTTGGCAGTAGATGGTGTAGAGGAGATTAATAGCCCTGATATAATCATCATCCTCTTGGCAGTAGATGGTGTAGAGGAGATTAATAGCCCTGATATAATCATCATCCTCTTGGCAGTAGATGGTGTAGAGGATGGTAATCATTCTGATACAATCATCATCCTCTTGGCAGTAGATGGTGTAGAGAAGATTAATAGCCCTGATATAATCATCATCCTCTTGGCGGTAGATGGTGCAGAGACGATTAATAGCCCAGATATAATCATCATCCTCTTGGCGGTAGATGGTGTAGAGGGGAGTAATCATTCTGATATAATCATCATCCTCTTGGCAGTAGATGGTGTAGAGGAGGGTAATCATTCTGATATAATCATCATCCTCTTGGCAGTAGATGGTGTAGAGAAGATTAATAGCCCTGATATAATCATCATCCTCTTGGCAGTAGATGGTGTAGAGGAGGGTAATCATTCTGATATAATCATCATCCTCTTGGAAGTAGATGGTGTAGAGAAGATTAATAGCCCTGATATAATCATCATCCTCTTAGCAGTAGGTGGTGTAGAGGAGGGTAATCATTCTGATATAATCATCGTCCTCTTGACAGTAGATGGTGTAGAGAAGATTAATAGCCCTGATATAATCATCATCCTCTTGGCAGTAGATGGTGTAGAGGAGGGTAATCATTCTGATATAATCATCATCCTCTTGGAAGTAGATGGTATAGAGAAGATTAATAGCCCTGATATAATCATCATCCTCTTGGCAGTAGATGTTGTAGAGGAGGGTAATCATTCTGATATAATCATCATCCTCTTGGCAGTAGATAGTGTAGAGAAGATTAATATCCCTGATATAATCATCATCCTATTGGCGGTAGATGGTATAGAGGAGAGTAATCATTCTGATATAATCATCATCCTCTTGGCAGTAGATGGTGTAGAGGAGGGTAATCATTCTGATATAATCATCATCCTCTTGGCAGTAGATGGTGTAGAAAAGATGAATAGCCCTGATATAATCATCATCCTCTTGGCAGTAGATGGTGTAGAGGAGGGTAATCATTCTGATATAATCATCCTCCTCTCGGCAGGAGATGGTATAGAGAAGATTAATAGTCCTGATATAATCATCATCCTCTTAGCAGTAGATGGTGTAGTGGAGATTAATAGCCCTGATATAATCATCATCCTCTTGGAAGTAGATGGTGTAGAGGAGGGTAATCATTCTGATGTAATCATCATCCTCTTGGAAGTAGATGGTTTAGAGAAGATTAATAGCCCTGATATAATCATCATCCTCTTGGCGGAAGATGGTATAGAGGAGAGTAATCATTCTGATATAATCATCATCCTCTTGGCAGTAGATGGTGTAGAGGGGAGTAATCATTCTGATATAATCATCATCCTCATGACAGTAGATGGTGTAGAGGAGGGTAATCATTCTGATATAATCATCATCCTCTTGGCAGTAGATGGTGTAGAGAAGATTAATAGCCCTGATATAATCATCATCCTCTTGGCAGTAGATGGTGTAGAGGAGAGTAATCATTCTGATATAATCATCATCCTCTTGGCAGTAGATGGTGTAGAGGATGGGAATCATTCTGATACAATCATCATCCTCTTGGCAGTAGATGGTAAAAAGAAGATTAATAGCCCTGATATAATCATCATCCTCTTGGCGATAGATGGTATAGAGGACAGTAATCATTCTGATATAATCATCATCCTATTGGCAGTAGATGGTGTAGAGGAGGGTAATCATTCTGATAAAATCATCATCCTCTTGGCAGTAGATGGTGTAGTGAAGATTAATAGCCCTGATATAATCATCATCCTCTTGGCAGTAGATGGTGTAGAGGAGGGTAATCATTCTGATATAATCATCATCCTCTTGGCAGTAGATGGTGTAGTTAAGATTACTAGCCCTGATATAATCATCATCCTACTGGCAGTAGATGGTGTAGAGAAGATTAGTAGCCCTGATATAATCATCATCCTCTTGGCAGTAGATGGTGTAGAGGAGAGTAATCATTCTGATATAATCCTCTTGGCAGTAGATGGTGTAGAGGAGGGTAATCATTCTGATATAATCATCGTCCTCTTGGCAGTAGATGGTGTAGAGAAGATTAATAGCCCTGATATAATCATCATCCTCTTGGCAGTAGATGGTGTAGAGAAGATTAATAGCCCTGATATAATCATCATCCTCTTGGCAGTAGATGGTGTAGAGGAGGGTATTCATTCTGATATAATCATCATCCTCTTGGCAGTAGATAGTGTAGAGAAGATTAATAGCCCTGATATAATCATCATCCTATTGGCGGTAGATGGTATAGAGGAGAGTAATCATTCTGATATAATCATCATCCTCTTGGCAGTAGATGGGGTAGAGGAGGGTAATCATTCAGATATAATCATCATTCTCTTGGCAGTAGATGGTGTAGAGAAGATTAATAGCCCTGATATAATCATCATCCTCTTGGCAGTAGATGGTGTATAGGAGGGTAATCATTCTGATATAATCATCATCCTCTTGGCAGTAGATGGTGTAGAGAAGATTAATAGCCCTGATATAATCATCATCCTCTTGGCAGTAGATGGTGTAGAGAAGATTAATAGCCCTGATATAATCATCATCCTCTTGGCAGTAGATGGTGTATTGGATGGTATTCATTCTGATTTAATCATCATCCTCTTGGCAGTAGATGGTGTAGAGAAGATTAATAGCCCTGATATAATCATCATCCTCTTGGCAGTAGATGGTGTAGAGAAGATTAATAGCCCTGATATAATCATCATCCTTTTGGAAGTAGATGGTATAGAGGAGATTAATAGCCCTGATATAATCATCATCCTCATGGCAGTAGATGGTGTAGAGGAGGGTAATCATTCTGGTATAATCATCATCCTCTTGGCAGTAGATGGTGTAGAGAAGATTAATAGCCCTGATATAATCATCATCCTCTTGGTGGTAGATGGTGTAGAGGGGAGTAATCATTCTGATATAATCATCATCCTCTTGGCAGTAGATGGTGTAGAGAAGATTAATAGTCCTGATTTAATCATCATCCTCTTGGCGGTAGATGGTGTAGAGAAGATTAATAGCCCTGATATAATCATCATCCTCTTGGCAGTAGATGGTGTAGAGGAGATTAATAGCCCTGATATAATCATCATCCTCTTGGCAGTAGATGGTGTAGAGGAGATTAATAGCCCTGATATAATCATCATCCTCTTGGCAGTAGATGGTGTAGAGGATGGTAACCATTCTGATACAATCATCATCCTCTTGGCAGTAGATGGTGTAGAGGAGGGTAATCATTCTGATATAATCATCATCCTGTTGGCAGTAGATGGTGTAGAGAAGATTAATTGCCCTGATATAATCATCATCCTCTTGGCAGTAGATGGTGTAGAGGAGGGTAATCATTCTGAGATAATCATCATCCTCTTGGAAGTAGATGGTGTAGAGAAGATTAATAGCCCTGATATAATCATCATCCTCTTGGCAGTAGATGATGTAGAGGAGATTAATAGCCCTGAAATAATCATCATCCTCTTGGCAGTAGGTGGTGTAGAGGAGGGTAATCATTCTGATATAATCATCGTCCTCTTGGCAGTAGATGGTGTAGAGAAGATTAATAGCCCTGATATAATCATCATCCTCTTGGCAGTAGATGGTGTAGAGAAGATTAATAGCCCTGATATAATCATCATCCTCTTGGCAGTAGATGGTGTAGAGGAGATTAATAGCCCTGATATAATCATCATCCTCTTGGCGGTAGATAGTGTAGAGAAGATTAATAGCCCTGATATAATCATCATCCTATTGGCGGTAGATGGTATAGAGGAGAGTAATCATTCTGATATAATCATCATCCTCTTGGCAGTAGATGGTGTAGAGGAGGGTAATCATTCTGATATAATCATCATCCTCTTGGCAGTAGATGGTGTAGAAAAGATTAATAGCCCTGATATAATCATCATCCTCTTGGCAGTAGATGGTGTAGAGGAGGGTAATCATTCTGATATAATCATCATCCTCTCGGCAGTAGATGGTATAGAGTAGATTAATAGCCCTGATATAATCATCATCCTCTTGGCAGTAGATGGTGTAGAGGAGATTAATAGCCCTGATATAATCATCATCCTCTTGGCAGTAGATGGTGTAGAGGAGGGTAATCATTCTGATGTAATCATCATCCTCTTGGAAGTAGATGGTTTAGAGAAGATTAATAGCCCTGATATAATCATCATCCTCTTGGCGGTAGATGGTATAGAGGAGAGTAATCATTCTGATATAATCATCATCCTCTTGGCAGTAGATGGTGTAGAGGAGAGTAATCATTCTGATATAATCATCATCCTCATGACAGTAGATGGTGTAGAGGAGGGTAATCATTCTGATATAATCATCATCCTCTTGGCAGTAGATGGTGTAGAAAAGATTAATAGCCCTGATATAATCATCATCCTCTTGGCAGTAGATGGTGTAGAGGAGAGTAATCATTCTGATATAATCATTATCCTCTTGGCAGTAGATGGTGTAGAGTATGGTAATCATTCTGATACAATCATCATCCTCTTGGCAGTAGATGGTACAAAGAAGATTAATAGCCCTGATATAATCATCTTCCTCTTGGCGATAGATGGTATAGAGGAGAGTAATCATTCAGATATAATCATCATCCTCTTGGCAGTAGATGGTGTAGAGGAGGGTAATCATTCTGATATAATCATCATCCTCTTGGCAGTAGATGGTGTAGAGAAGATTAATAGCCCTGATATAATCATCATCCTCTTGGCAGTAGATGGTGTAGAGGAGGGTAATCATTCTGATATAATCATCATCCTCTTGGCAGTAGATGGTGTAGAGAAGATAAATAGCCCTGATATAATCATCATCCCCTTGGCAGTAGATGGTGTAGAGAAGATTAATAGCCCTGATATAATCATCATCCTCTTGGCAGTAGATGGTGTAGAGAAGATTACTAGCCCTGATATAATCATCATCCTCCTGGCAGTAGATGGTGTAGAGAAGATTAGTAGCCCTGATATAATCATCATCCTCTTGGCAGTAGATGGTGTAGAGGAGAGTAATCATTCTGATATAATCCTCTTGGGAGGAGATGGTGTAGAGAACATTAATAGCCCTGATATTATCATCATCCTCTTGGCAGTAGATGGTGTAGAGGAGGGTAATCATTCTGATATAATCATCGTCCTCTTGGCAGTAGATGGTGTAGAGAAGATTAATAGCCCTGATATAATCATCATCCTCTTGGCAGTAGATGGTGTAGAGAAGATTAATAGCTCTGATATAATCATCATCCTCTTGGCAGAAGATGGTATAGAGAAGATTAATAGCCCTGATATAATCCTCATCCTCTTGGCAGTAGATGGTGTAGAGGAGGGTATTCATTCTGATATAATCATCATCCTCTTGGCAGTAGATAGTGTAGTGAAGATTAATAGCCCTGATATAATCATCATCCTATTGGCGGTAGATGGTATAGAGGAGAGTAATCATTCTGATAAAATCATCATCCTCTTGGCAGTAGATGGGGTAGAGGAGGGTAATCATTCAGATATAATCATCATTCTCTTGGCAGTAGATGGTGTAGAGAAGATTAATAGCCCTGATATAATCACCATCCTCTTGGCAGTAGATGGTGTAGAGGAGGGTAATCATTCTGATGTAATCATCATCCTCTTGGCAGTTGATGGTGTAGAGAAGATTAATAGACCTGCTATAATCATCATCCTCTTGGCAGTAGATGGTGTATAGGATGGTAATCATTCTGATATAATCATCATCCTCTTGGCAGTAGATGGTGTAGAGAAGATTAATAGCCCTGATATAATCATCATCCTCTTGGCAGTAGATGGTGTAGAGGATGGTAATCATTCTGATATAATCATCATCCTCTTGGCAGTAGATGGTGTAGAGAAGATTAATAGCCCTGATATAATCATCATCCTCTTGGCAGTAGATGGTGTAGTGAAGATTAATAGCCCCGATATAATCATCATCCTCTTGGCAGTAGATGGTGTAGAGGAGATTAATAGCCCTGATATAATCATCATCCTCTTGGCAGTAGATGGTGTAGAGGATGGTAACCATTCTGATACAATCATCATCCTCTTGGCAGTAGATGGTGTAGAGGAGGGTAATCATTCTGATATAATCATCATCCTGTTGGCAGTAGATGGTGTAGAGAAGATTAATTGCCCTGATATAATCATCATCCTCTTGGCAGTAGATGGTGTAGAGGAGGGTAATCATTCTGAGATAATCATCATCCTCTTGGAAGTAGATGGTGTAGAGAAGATTAATAGCCCTGATATAATCATCATCCTCTTGGCAGTAGATGATGTAGAGGAGATTAATAGCCCTGAAATAATCATCATCCTCTTGGCAGTAGGTGGTGTAGAGGAGGGTAATCATTCTGATATAATCATCGTCCTCTTGGCAGTAGATGGTGTAGAGAAGATTAATAGCCCTGATATAATCATCATCCTCTTGGCAGTAGATGGTGTAGAGAAGATTAATAGCCCTGATATAATCATCATCCTCTTGGCAGTAGATGGTGTAGAGGAGATTAATAGCCCTGATATAATCATCATCCTCTTGGCGGTAGATAGTGTAGAGAAGATTAATAGCCCTGATATAATCATCATCCTATTGGCGGTAGATGGTATAGAGGAGAGTAATCATTCTGATATAATCATCATCCTCTTGGCAGTAGATGGTGTAGAGGAGGGTAATCATTCTGATATAATCATCATCCTCTTGGCAGTAGATGGTGTAGAAAAGATTAATAGCCCTGATATAATCATCATCCTCTTGGCAGTAGATGGTGTAGAGGAGGGTAATCATTCTGATATAATCATCATCCTCTCGGCAGTAGATGGTATAGAGTAGATTAATAGCCCTGATATAATCATCATCCTCTTGGCAGTAGATGGTGTAGAGGAGATTAATAGCCCTGATATAATCATCATCCTCTTGGCAGTAGATGGTGTAGAGGAGGGTAATCATTCTGATGTAATCATCATCCTCTTGGAAGTAGATGGTTTAGAGAAGATTAATAGCCCTGATATAATCATCATCCTCTTGGCGGTAGATGGTATAGAGGAGAGTAATCATTCTGATATAATCATCATCCTCTTGGCAGTAGATGGTGTAGAGGAGAGTAATCATTCTGATATAATCATCATCCTCATGACAGTAGATGGTGTAGAGGAGGGTAATCATTCTGATATAATCATCATCCTCTTGGCAGTAGATGGTGTAGAAAAGATTAATAGCCCTGATATAATCATCATCCTCTTGGCAGTAGATGGTGTAGAGGAGAGTAATCATTCTGATATAATCATTATCCTCTTGGCAGTAGATGGTGTAGAGTATGGTAATCATTCTGATACAATCATCATCCTCTTGGCAGTAGATGGTACAAAGAAGATTAATAGCCCTGATATAATCATCTTCCTCTTGGCGATAGATGGTATAGAGGAGAGTAATCATTCAGATATAATCATCATCCTCTTGGCAGTAGATGGTGTAGAGGAGGGTAATCATTCTGATATAATCATCATCCTCTTGGCAGTAGATGGTGTAGAGAAGATTAATAGCCCTGATATAATCATCATCCTCTTGGCAGTAGATGGTGTAGAGGAGGGTAATCATTCTGATATAATCATCATCCTCTTGGCAGTAGATGGTGTAGAGAAGATAAATAGCCCTGATATAATCATCATCCCCTTGGCAGTAGATGGTGTAGAGAAGATTAATAGCCCTGATATAATCATCATCCTCTTGGCAGTAGATGGTGTAGAGAAGATTACTAGCCCTGATATAATCATCATCCTCCTGGCAGTAGATGGTGTAGAGAAGATTAGTAGCCCTGTTATAATCATCATCCTCTTGGCAGTAGATGGTGTAGAGGAGAGTAATCATTCTGATATAATCCTCTTGGGAGGAGATGGTGTAGAGAACATTAATAGCCCTGATATTATCATCATCCTCTTGGCAGTAGATGGTGTAGAGGAGGGTAATCATTCTGATATAATCATCGTCCTCTTGGCAGTAGATGGTGTAGAGAAGATTAATAGCCCTGATATAATCATCATCCTCTTGGCAGTAGATGGTGTAGAGAAGATTAATAGCTCTGATATAATCATCATCCTCTTGGCAGAAGATGGTATAGAGAAGATTAATAGCCCTGATATAATCCTCATCCTCTTGGCAGTAGATGGTGTAGAGGAGGGTATTCATTCTGATATAATCATCATCCTCTTGGCAGTAGATAGTGTAGTGAAGATTAATAGCCCTGATATAATCATCATCCTATTGGCGGTAGATGGTATAGAGGAGAGTAATCATTCTGATATAATCATCATCCTCTTGGCAGTAGATGGGGTAGAGGAGGGTAATCATTCAGATATAATCATCATTCTCTTGGCAGTAGATGGTGTAGAGAAGATTAATAGCCCTGATATAATCACCATCCTCTTGGCAGTAGATGGTGTAGAGGAGGGTAATCATTCTGATGTAATCATCATCCTCTTGGCAGTTGATGGTGTAGAGAAGATTAATAGACCTGCTATAATCATCATCCTCTTGGCAGTAGATGGTGTATAGGATGGTAATCATTCTGATATAATCATCATCCTCTTGGCAGTAGATGGTGTAGAGAAGATTAATAGCCCTGATATAATCATCATCCTCTTGGCAGTAGATGGTGTAGAGGATGGTAATCATTCTGATATAATCATCATCCTCTTGGCAGTAGATGGTGTAGAGAAGATTAATAGCCCTGATATAATCATCATCCTCTTGGCAGTAGATGGTGTAGTGAAGATTAATAGCCCCGATATAATCATCATCCTCTTGGCAGTAGATGGTGTATTGGATGGTATTCATTCTGATATAATCATCATCCTCTTGGAAGTAGATGGTGTAGAGAAGATTAATAGCCCTCATATAATCATCATCCTCTTGGCAGTAGATGGTGTAGAGAAGATTAATAGCCCTGATATAATCATCATCCTCTTGGCGGTAGATGGTGTAGAGGAGGGTAATCATTCTGATATAATCATCATTCTCTTGGCAGTAGATGCTGTAGAGAAGATTAATAGCCCTGATATAATCATCATTCTTTGGCAGTTGATGGTGTAGAGGAGGGTAATCATTCTGATATAATCATCATCCTCTTGGCAGTAGATGGTATAGATGAGATTAATAGCCCTGATATAATCATCATCCTCTTGGCAGTAGATGGTATAGAGGAGAGTAATCATTCAGATATAATCATCATCCTCTTGGCAGTAGATGGTGTAGAGAAGATTAATAGCCCTGATATAATCATCATCCTCTTGGCAGTAGATGGCGCAGAGAAGATTACTAGCCCTGATATAATCATCATCCTCTTGGCAGTAGATGGTGTAGAGAAGATTAATAGCCCTGATATAATCATCATCGCCTTGGCAGTAGATGGTGTAGAGAAGATTAATAGCCCTGATATAATCATCATCCTCTTGGCAGTAGATGGTGTAGAGAAGATTACTAGCCCTGATATAATCATCATCCTCTTGGCAGTAGATGGTGTAGAGAAGATTAGTAGCCCTGATATAATCATCATCCTCTTGGCAGTAGATGGTGTAGAGGAGGGTAATCATTCTGATATAATCCTCTTGGCAGGAGATGGTGTAGAGAAGATTAACAGCCCTGATATAATCATCATCCTCTTGGCAGTAGATTGTGTAGAGGAGGGTAATCATTCTGATATAATCATCGTCCTCTTGGCAGTAGATGGTGTAGAGAAGATTAATAGCCCTGATATAATCATCATCCTCTTGGCAGTAGATGGTGTAGAGAAGATTAATAGCCCTGATATAATCATAATCCTCTTGGCACTAGATGGTGTAGAGAAGATTAATAGCCCTGATATAATCATCATCCTCTTGGCGGTAGATGGTATAGAGGAGAGTAATCATTCTGATATAATCATCATCCTCTTGGCAGTAGATGGTGTAGAGAAGATTAATAGCCCTGATATAATCATCATCCTCTTGGCAGTAGATGGTATAGAGGAGATTAATAGCCCTGATATAATCATCATCCTCATGGCAGTAGATGGTGTAGAGGAGGGTAATCATTCTGATATAATCATCATCCTCTTGGCAGTAGATGGTGTAGAGAAGATTAATAGCCCTGATATAATCATCATTTTCTTGGTGGTAGATGGTGTAGAGGGGAGTAATCATTCTGATATAATCATCATCCTCTTGGCAGTTGATGGTGTAGAGGGGGGTAATCATTCTGATATAATCATCATCCTCTTGGCAGTAGATGGTGTAGAGAAGATTAATAGCCCTGATATAATCATCATCCTATTGGCAGTAGATGGTGTAGAGAAGATTAATAGTCCTGATATAATCATCATCCTCTTGGCGGTAGATGGTGTAGAGAAGATTAATAGCCCTGATATAATCATCATCCTCTTGGCAGTAGATGGTGTAGAGGAGATTAATAGCCCTGATATAATCATCATCCTCTTGGCAGTAGATGGTGTAGAGGAGATTAATAGCCCTGATATAATCATCATCCTCTTGGCAGTAGATGGTGTAGAGGATGGTAATCATTCTGATACAATCATCATCCTCTTGGCAGTAGATGGTGTAGAGAAGATTAATAGCCCTGATATAATCATCATCCTCTTGGCGGTAGATGGTGCAGAGACGATTAATAGCCCAGATATAATCATCATCCTCTTGGCGGTAGATGGTGTAGAGGGGAGTAATCATTCTGATATAATCATCATCCTCTTGGCAGTAGATGGTGTAGAGGAGGGTAATCATTCTGATATAATCATCATCCTCTTGGCAGTAGATGGTGTAGAGAAGATTAATAGCCCTGATATAATCATCATCCTCTTGGCAGTAGATGGTGTAGAGGAGGGTAATCATTCTGATATAATCATCATCCTCTTGGAAGTAGATGGTGTAGAGAAGATTAATAGCCCTGATATAATCATCATCCTCTTAGCAGAAGGTGGTGTAGAGGAGGGTAATCATTCTGATATAATCATCGTCCTCTTGACAGTAGATGGTGTAGAGAAGATTAATAGCCCTGATATAATCATCATCCTCTTGGCAGTAGATGGTGTAGAGGAGGGTAATCATTCTGATATAATCATCATCCTCTTGGAAGTAGATGGTATAGAGAAGATTAATAGCCCTGATATAATCATCATCCTCTTGGCAGTAGATGTTGTAGAGGAGGGTAATCATTCTGATATAATCATCATCCTCTTGGCAGTAGATAGTGTAGAGAAGATTAATAGCCCTGATATAATCATCATCCTATTGGCGGTAGATGGTATAGAGGAGAGTAATCATTCTGATATAATCATCATCCTCTTGGCAGTAGATGGTGTAGAGGAGGGTAATCATTCTGATATAATCATCATCCTCGTGGCAGTAGATGGTGTAGAAAAGATGAATAGCCCTGATATAATCATCATCCTCTTGGCAGTAGATGGTGTAGAGGAGGGTAATCATTCTGATATAATCATCCTCCTCTCGGCAGGAGATGGTATAGAGAAGATTAATAGTCCTGATATAATCATCATCCTCTTAGCAGTAGATGGTGTAGAGGAGATTAATAGCCCTGATATAATCATCATCCTCTTGGAAGTAGATGGTGTAGAGGAGGGTAATCATTCTGATGTAATCATCATCCTCTTGGAAGTAGATGGTTTAGAGAAGATTAATAGCCCTGATATAATCATCATCCTCTTGGCGGAAGATGGTATAGAGGAGAGTAATCATTCTGATATAATCATCATCCTCTTGGCAGTAGATGGTGTAGAGGGGAGTAATCATTCTGATATAATCATCATCCTCATGACAGTAGATGGTGTAGAGGAGGGTAATCATTCTGATATAATCATCATCCTCTTGGCAGTAGATGGTGTAGAGAAGATTAATAGCCCTGATATAATCATCATCCTCTTGGCAGTAGATGGTGTAGAGGAGAGTAATCATTCTGATATAATCATCATCCTCTTGGCAGTAGATGGTGTAGAGGATGGGAATCATTCTGATACAATCATCATCCTCTTGGCAGTAGATGGTAAAAAGAAGATTAATAGCCCTGATATAATCATCATCCTCTTGGCGATAGATGGTATAGAGGACAGTAATCATTCTGATATAATCATCATCCTATTGGCAGTAGATGGTGTAGAGGAGGGTAATCATTCTGATATAATCATCATCCTCTTGGCAGTAGATGGTGTAGAGAAGATTAATAGCCCTGATATAATCATCATCCTCTTGGCAGTAGATGGTGTAGAGGAGGGTAATCATTCTGATATAATCATCATCCTCTTGGCAGTAGATGGTGTAGAGAAGATTACTAGCCCTGATATAATCATCATCCTACTGGCAGTAGATGGTGTAGAGAAGATTAGTAGCCCTGATATAATCATCATCCTCTTGGCAGTAGATGGTGTAGAGGAGAGTAATCATTCTGATATAATCCTCTTGGCAGTAGATGGTGTAGAGGAGGGTAATCATTCTGATATAATCATCGTCCTCTTGGCAGTAGATGGTGTAGAGAAGATTAATAGCCCTGATATAATCATCATCCTCTTGGCAGTAGATGGTGTAGAGAAGATTAATAGCCCTGATATAATCATCATCCTCTTGGCAGTAGATGGTGTAGAGGAGGGTATTCATTCTGATATAATCATCATCCTCTTGGCAGTAGATAGTGTAGAGAAGATTAATAGCCCTGATATAATCATCATCCTATTGGCGGTAGATGGTATAGAGGAGAGTAATCATTCTGATATAATCATCATCCTCTTGGCAGTAGATGGTGTAGACTAGGGTAATCATTCAGATATAATCATCATTCTCTTGGCAGTAGATGGTGTAGAGAAGATTAATAGCCCTGATATAATCATCATCCTCTTGGCAGTAGATGGTGTATAGGAGGGTAATCATTCTGATATAATCATCATCCTCTTGGCAGTAGATGGTGTAGAGAAGATTAATAGCCCTGATATAATCATCATCCTCTTGGCAGTAGATGGTGTAGAGAAGATTAATAGCCCTGATATAATCATCATCCTCTTGGCAGTAGATGGTGTATTGGATGGTATTCATTCTGATTTAATCATCATCCTCTTGGCAGTAGATGGTGTAGAGAAGATTAATAGCCCTGATATAATCATCATCCTCTTGGCAGTAGATGGTGTAGAGAAGATTAATAGCCCTGATATAATCATCATCCTCTTGGCGGTAGATGGTGTAGAGGAGGGTAATCATTCTGATATAATCATCATTCTCTTGGCAGTAGATGCTGTAGAGAAGATTAATAGCCCTGATATAATCATCATCCTTTGGCAGTAGATTGTGTAGAGGAGGTTAATCATTCTGATATAATCATCATCCTCTTGGCAGTAGATGGTATAGATGAGATTAATAGCCCTGATATAATCATCATCCTCTTGGCAGTAGATGGTATAGAGGAGAGTAATCATTCAGATATAATCATCATCCTCTTGGCAGTAGATGGTGTAGAGAAGATTAATAGCCCTGATATAATCATCATCCTCTTGGCAGTAGATGGCGTAGAGAAGATTAATAGCCCTGATATAATCATCATCCTCTTGGCGGTAGATGGTGTAGAGGAGATTAATAGCCCTGATATAATCATCATCCTCTTGGCAGTAGATGGTATAGAGGAGAGTAATCATTCTGATATAATCATCATCCCCTTGGCAGTAGATGGTGTAGAAAAGATTAATAGCCCTGATATAATCATCATCCTCTTGGCAGTAGATGGTATAGAGAAGATTAATAGCCCTGATATAATCATCATCCTCTTGGCAGTAGATGGTATAGAGGAGAGTAATTATTCTGATGTAATCATCATCCTCTTGGCAGTAGATGGTGTAGAGAAGATTAATAGCACTGATATAATCATCATCCTCTTGGCAGTAGATGGTATTGAGAAGATTAATAGCCCTGATATAATCATCATCCTCTTGGCAGTAGATGGTATAGAGAAGTTTAATAGCCCTGATATAATCACCATCCTCTTGGCAGTAGATGGTATAGAGGAGTGTTATCATTCTGATATAATCATCATCCTCTTGGCAGTAGATGGTGTAGAGAAGATTAATAGCCCGGATATAATCATCATCCTCTTGGCAGTTGATGGTGTAGAGAAGATTAATAGCCCGGATATAATCATCATCCTCTTGGCAGTAGATGGTATAGAGAAGATTAATAGCCCTGATATAATCATCATCCTCTTGGCAGTAGATGCTATAGAGGAGAGTAATCATTCTGATATAATCATCATCCTCTTGGCAGTAGATGGTGTAGAGAAGATTAATAGCCCTGATATAATCATCATCCTCTTGGCAGTAGATGGCGTAGAGAAGATTAAAAGCCCTGATATAATCATCATCCTCTTGGCAGTAGATGGTGTAGAGAAGATTAATAGCCCTGATATAATCATCATCCTCTTGACAGTAGATGGTGTAGAGGAGAGTAATCATTCTGATATAATCATCATCCTCTTGGCAGTAGATGGTGTAGAGAAGATTAATAGCCCTGATATAATCATCATCCTCTTGGCAGTAGATGGTGTAGAGAAGATTAATAGCCCTGATATAATCGTCATCCTCTTGGCAGTAGATGGTGTAGAGAAGATTAATAGCCCTGATATAATCGTCATCCTCTTGGCAGTAGATGGTGTAGAGAAGAATAATAGCCCTGATATAATCATCATCCTCTTGGCAGTAGATGGTATAGAGGAGAGTAATCATTCAGATATAATCATCATCCTCTTGGCAGTAGATGGTATAGAGAAGATTAATAGCCCTGATATAATCATCATCCTCTTGGCAGTAGATGGTATAGAGGAGAGTAATCATTCTGATATAATCATCATCCTCTTTGCACTAGATGGTGTAGAGAAGATTAATAGCCCTGATATAATCATCATCCTCTTGGCAGTAGATTGTGTAGAGGAGGGTAATCGTTCTGGTATAATCATCGTCCTCTTGGCAGTAGATGGTGCAGAGAAGATTAATAGCACTGATATAATCATCATCCTCTTGGCAGTAGATGGTGTAGAGAAGATTAATAGCCCTGATATAATCATCATCCTCTTGGCAGTAGATGGTGTAGAGGAGGGTATTCATTCTGATATAATCATCATCCTCTTGGCAGTAGATAGTGTAGAGAAGATTAATAGCTCTGATATAATCATCATCCTATTGGCGGTAGATGGTATAGAGGAGAGTAATCATTCTGATATAATCATCATCCTCTTGGCAGTAGATGGGGTAGAGGAGGCTAATCATTCAGATATAATCATCATCCTCTTGGCAGTAGATGGTGTAGAGAAGATTAATAGCCCTGATATAATCATCATCCTCTTGGCAGTAGATGGTGTAGAGGAGGGTAATCATTCTGATATAATCATCATCCTCTTGGCAGTAGATGGTGTAGAGAAGATTAATAGCCCTGATATAATCATCATCCTCTTGGCAGTAGATGGTGTAGAGAATATTAATAGCCCTGATATAATCATCATCCTCTTGGCAGTAGATGGTGTATTGGATGGTATTCATTCTGATTTAATCATCATCCTCTTGGCAGTAGATGGTGTAGAGAAGATTAATAGCCCTGATATAATCATCATCCTCTTGGCAGTAGATGGTGTAGAGAAGATTAATAGCCCTGATATAATCATCATCCTCTTGGCGGTAGATGGTGTAGAGGAGGGTAATCATTCTGATATAATCATCATTCTCTTGGCAGTAGATGCTGTAGAGAAGATTAATAGCCCTGATATAATCATCATCCTTTGGCAGTAGATGGTGTAGAGGAGGTTAATCATTCTGATATAATCATCATCCTCTCGGCAGTAGATGGTATAGATGAGATTAATAGCCCTGATATAATCATCATCCTCTTGGCAGTAGATGGTATAGAGGAGAGTAATCATTCAGATATAATCATCATCCTGTTGGCAGTAGATGGTGTAGAGAAGATTAATAGCCCTGATATAATCATCATCCTCTTGGCAGTAGATGGCGTAGCGAAGATTAATAGCCCTGATATAATCATCATCCTCTTGGCGGTAGATGGTGTAGAGGAGATTAATAGCCCTGATATAATCATCATCCTCTTGGCAGTAGATGGTATAGAGGAGAGTAATCATTCTGATATAATCATCATCCCCTTGGCAGTAGATGGTGTAGAAAAGATTAATAGCCCTGATATAATCATCATCCTCTTGGCAGTAGATGGTATAGAGAAGATTAATAGCCCTGATATAATCATCATCCTCTTGGCAGTAGATGGTATAGAGGAGAGTAATTATTCTGATGTAATCATCATCCTCTTGGCAGTAGATGGTGTGGAGAATATTAATAGCCCTGATATAATCATCATCCTCTTGGCAGTAGATGGTATTGAGAAGATTAATAGCCCTGATATAATCATCATCCTCTTGGCAGTAGATGGTATAGAGAAGTTTTATAGCCCTGATATAATCATCATCCTCTTGGCAGTAGATGGTATAGAGGAGTGTAATCATTCTGATATAATCATCATCCTCTTGGCAGTAGATGGTGTAGAGAAGATTAATAGCCCGGATATAATCATCATCCTCTTGGCAGTTGATGGCGTAGAGAAGATTAATAGCCCGGATATAATCATCATCCTCTTGGCAGTAGATGGTATAGAGAAGATTAATAGCCCTGATATAATCATCATCCTCTTGGCAGTAGATGGTATCGAGGAGAGTAATTATTCTGATATAATCATCATCCTCTTGGCAGTAGATGGTGTAGAGAAGATTAATAGCCCTGATATAATCATCATCCTCTTGGCAGTAGATGGCGTAGAGAATATTAATAGCCCTGATATAATCATCATCCTCTTGGCAGTAGATGGTGTAGAGAAGATTAATAGCCCTGATATAATCATCATCCTCTTGACAGTAGATGGTGTAGAGGAGAGTAATCATTCTGATATAATCATCGTCCTCTTGGCAGTAGATGGTGTAGAGAAGATTAATAGCCCTGATATAATCATCATCCTCTTGGCAGTAGATGGTGTAGAGAAGATTAATAGCCCTGATATAATCGTCATCCTCTTGGCAGTAGATGGTGTAGAGAAGATTAATAGCCCTGATATAATCGTCATCGTCTTGGCAGTAGATGGTGTAGAGAAGAATAATAGCCCTGATATAATCATCATCCTCTTGGCAGTAGATGGTATAGAGGAGAGTAATCATTCAGATATAATCATCATCCTCTTGGCAGTAGATGGTATAGAGAAGATTAATAGCCCTGATATAATCATCATCCTCTTGGCAGTAGATGGTATAGAGGAGAGTAATCATTCTGATATAATCATCATCCTCTTTGCACTTGATGGTGTAGAGAAGATTAATAGCCCTGATATAATCATCATCCTCTTGGCAGTAGATGGTGTAGAGAAGATTAATAGCCCTGATATAATCATCATCCTCTTGGCAGTAGATGGTGTTGAGACGATTAATAGCCCTGATATAATCAGCATCCTCTTGGCAGTAGATGGTGTAGAGAAGATTAATAGCCCTGATATAATCATCATCCCCTTGGCAGTAGATGGTGTAGAGGATGGTAATCATTCTGATATAATCATCATCCTCTTGGCAGTAGATGGTATAGAGGAGGGTAATCATTCTGATAAAATCATCATCCTCTTGGCAGTAGATGGTGTAGAGAAGATTAATAGCCCTGATATAATCATCATCCTCTTGGCAGTAGATGGTGTAGAGAAGATTAATAGCCCTGATATAATCATCATCCTCTTGGCAGTAGATGGTGTAGAGAAGATTAATAGCCCTGATATAATCATCATCCTCTTGGCAGTAGATGGTGTAGAGGAGAGTAATCATTCTGATGTAATCATCATCCTCTTGGCAGTAGGTGGTGTAGAGAAGATTAATAGCCCTGATATAATCATCATCCTCTTGGCAGTAGATGGTGTAGAGAAGATTAATAGCCCTGATATAATCGTCATCCTCTTGGCAGTAGATGGTGTAGAGAAGATTAATAGCCCTGATATAATCATCATCCTCTTGGCAGTAGATGGTGTAGAGAAGATTAATAGCCCTGATATAATCATCATCCTCTTGGCAGTAGATGGTATAGAGGAGAGTAATCATTCTGATATAATCATCATCCTCTTGGCAGTAGATGGTATAGAGAAGATTAATAGCCCTGATATAATCATCATTCTCTTGGCAGTAGATGGTATAGAGGAGAGTAATCATTCTGATATAATCATCATCCTCTTGGCAGTAGATGGTGTAGAGAAGATTAATAGCCCTGATATAATCATCATCCTCTTGGCAGTGGATGGTGTAGAGAAGATTAATGGCCCTGATATGATCATCATCCTCTTGGCAGTAGATGGTGTAGAGAAGATTAATAGCCCTGATATATTCATCATCCTCTTGGCAGTAGATGGTGTAGAGGAGAGTAATCATTCTGATATAATCATCATCCTCTTGGCAGTAGGTGGTGTAGAGAAGATTAATAGCCCTGATATAATCATCATCCTCTTGGCAGTAGATGATATAGAGAAGATTAATAGCCCTGATATAATCGTCATCCTCTTGGCAGTAGATGGTGTAGAGAAGATTATAAGCCCTGATATAATCATCATCCTCTTGGCAGTAGATGGTGTAGAGAAGATTAATAGCCCTGATGTAATCATCATCCTCTTGGCAGTAGATGGTATAGAGGAGAGTAATCATTCTGATATAATCATCATCCTCTTGGCAGTAGATGGTATAGAGAAGATTAATAGCCCTGATATAATCATCATACTCTTGGCAGTAGATGGCATAGAGGAGAGTAATCATTCTGATATAATCATCATCCTCTTGGCAGTAGATGGTGTAGAGAAGATTAATAGCCCTGATATAATCATCATCCTCTTGGCAGTAGATGTTGTAGAGAAGATTAATAGCCCTGAGTTAATCATCATCCTCTTGGCAGTAGATGGTGTAGAGAAGATTAATAGCCCTGATATAATCATCATCCTCTTGGCAGTAGATGGTGTAGAGAAGATTAATAGCCCTGATATAATCATCATCCTCTTGGCAGTAGATGGTGTAGAGAAGATTAATAGCCCTGATATAATCATCATCCTCTTGGCGGTAGATGGTGTAGAGGAGGGTAATCATTCTGATATAATCATCATTCTCTTGGCAGTAGATGCTGTAGAGAAGATTAATAGCCCTGATATAATCATCATCCTTTGGCAGTAGATGGTGTAGAGGAGGTTAATCATTCTGATATAATCATCATCCTCTCGGCAGTAGATGGTATAGATGAGATTAATAGCCCTGATATAATCATCATCCTCTTGGCAGTAGATGGTATAGAGGAGAGTAATCATTCAGATATAATCATCATCCTGTTGGCAGTAGATGGTGTAGAGAAGATTAATAGCCCTGATATAATCATCATCCTCTTGGCAGTAGATGGCGTAGCGAAGATTAATAGCCCTGATATAATCATCATCCTCTTGGCGGTAGATGGTGTAGAGGAGATTAATAGCCCTGATATAATCATCATCCTCTTGGCAGTAGATGGTATAGAGGAGAGTAATCATTCTGATATAATCATCATCCCCTTGGCAGTAGATGGTGTAGAAAAGATTAATAGCCCTGATATAATCATCATCCTCTTGGCAGTAGATGGTATAGAGAAGATTAATAGCCCTGATATAATCATCATCCTCTTGGCAGTAGATGGTATAGAGGAGAGTAATTATTCTGATGTAATCATCATCCTCTTGGCAGTAGATGGTGTGGAGAATATTAATAGCCCTGATATAATCATCATCCTCTTGGCAGTAGATGGTATTGAGAAGATTAATAGCCCTGATATAATCATCATCCTCTTGGCAGTAGATGGTATAGAGAAGTTTTATAGCCCTGATATAATCATCATCCTCTTGGCAGTAGATGGTATAGAGGAGTGTAATCATTCTGATATAATCATCATCCTCTTGGCAGTAGATGGTGTAGAGAAGATTAATAGCCCGGATATAATCATCATCCTCTTGGCAGTTGATGGCGTAGAGAAGATTAATAGCCCGGATATAATCATCATCCTCTTGGCAGTAGATGGTATAGAGAAGATTAATAGCCCTGATATAATCATCATCCTCTTGGCAGTAGATGGTATCGAGGAGAGTAATTATTCTGATATAATCATCATCCTCTTGGCAGTAGATGGTGTAGAGAAGATTAATAGCCCTGATATAATCATCATCCTCTTGGCAGTAGATGGCGTAGAGAATATTAATAGCCCTGATATAATCATCATCCTCTTGGCAGTAGATGGTGTAGAGAAGATTAATAGCCCTGATATAATCATCATCCTCTTGACAGTAGATGGTGTAGAGGAGAGTAATCATTCTGATATAATCATCGTCCTCTTGGCAGTAGATGGTGTAGAGAAGATTAATAGCCCTGATATAATCATCATCCTCTTGGCAGTAGATGGTGTAGAGAAGATTAATAGCCCTGATATAATCGTCATCCTCTTGGCAGTAGATGGTGTAGAGAAGATTAATAGCCCTGATATAATCGTCATCGTCTTGGCAGTAGATGGTGTAGAGAAGAATAATAGCCCTGATATAATCATCATCCTCTTGGCAGTAGATGGTATAGAGGAGAGTAATCATTCAGATATAATCATCATCCTCTTGGCAGTAGATGGTATAGAGAAGATTAATAGCCCTGATATAATCATCATCCTCTTGGCAGTAGATGGTATAGAGGAGAGTAATCATTCTGATATAATCATCATCCTCTTTGCACTTGATGGTGTAGAGAAGATTAATAGCCCTGATATAATCATCATCCTCTTGGCAGTAGATGGTGTAGAGAAGATTAATAGCCCTGATATAATCATCATCCTCTTGGCAGTAGATGGTGTTGAGACGATTAATAGCCCTGATATAATCAGCATCCTCTTGGCAGTAGATGGTGTAGAGAAGATTAATAGCCCTGATATAATCATCATCCCCTTGGCAGTAGATGGTGTAGAGGATGGTAATCATTCTGATATAATCATCATCCTCTTGGCAGTAGATGGTATAGAGGAGGGTAATCATTCTGATAAAATCATCATCCTCTTGGCAGTAGATGGTGTAGAGAAGATTAATAGCCCTGATATAATCATCATCCTCTTGGCAGTAGATGGTGTAGAGAAGATTAATAGCCCTGATATAATCATCATCCTCTTGGCAGTAGATGGTGTAGAGAAGATTAATAGCCCTGATATAATCATCATCCTCTTGGCAGTAGATGGTGTAGAGGAGAGTAATCATTCTGATGTAATCATCATCCTCTTGGCAGTAGGTGGTGTAGAGAAGATTAATAGCCCTGATATAATCATCATCCTCTTGGCAGTAGATGGTGTAGAGAAGATTAATAGCCCTGATATAATCGTCATCCTCTTGGCAGTAGATGGTGTAGAGAAGATTAATAGCCCTGATATAATCATCATCCTCTTGGCAGTAGATGGTGTAGAGAAGATTAATAGCCCTGATATAATCATCATCCTCTTGGCAGTAGATGGTATAGAGGAGAGTAATCATTCTGATATAATCATCATCCTCTTGGCAGTAGATGGTATAGAGAAGATTAATAGCCCTGATATAATCATCATTCTCTTGGCAGTAGATGGTATAGAGGAGAGTAATCATTCTGATATAATCATCATCCTCTTGGCAGTAGATGGTGTAGAGAAGATTAATAGCCCTGATATAATCATCATCCTCTTGGCAGTGGATGGTGTAGAGAAGATTAATGGCCCTGATATGATCATCATCCTCTTGGCAGTAGATGGTGTAGAGAAGATTAATAGCCCTGATATATTCATCATCCTCTTGGCAGTAGATGGTGTAGAGGAGAGTAATCATTCTGATATAATCATCATCCTCTTGGCAGTAGGTGGTGTAGAGAAGATTAATAGCCCTGATATAATCATCATCCTCTTGGCAGTAGATGATATAGAGAAGATTAATAGCCCTGATATAATCGTCATCCTCTTGGCAGTAGATGGTGTAGAGAAGATTATAAGCCCTGATATAATCATCATCCTCTTGGCAGTAGATGGTGTAGAGAAGATTAATAGCCCTGATGTAATCATCATCCTCTTGGCAGTAGATGGTATAGAGGAGAGTAATCATTCTGATATAATCATCATCCTCTTGGCAGTAGATGGTATAGAGAAGATTAATAGCCCTGATATAATCATCATACTCTTGGCAGTAGATGGCATAGAGGAGAGTAATCATTCTGATATAATCATCATCCTCTTGGCAGTAGATGGTGTAGAGAAGATTAATAGCCCTGATATAATCATCATCCTCTTGGCAGTAGATGTTGTAGAGAAGATTAATAGCCCTGAGTTAATCATCATCCTCTTGGCAGTAGATGGTGTAGAGAAGATTAATAGCCCTGATATAATCATCATCCTCTTGGCAGTAGATGGTGTAGAGAAGATTAATAGCCCTGATATAATCATCATTCTATTGGCAGTAGATGGTATAGAGGAGAGTAATCATTCTGATATAATCATCATCCTCTTGGCAGTAGATGGTGTAGAGAAGATTAATAGCCCTGATATAATCATCATCCTCTTGGCAGTAGATGGTGTAGAGAAGATTAATAGCCCTGATATAATCATCATCCTCTTGGCAGTAGATGGTGTAGAGAAGATTAATAGCCCTAATATAATCATCATCCTCTTGGCGGTAGATGGTGTAGAGAAGACTAATAGCCCTGACATAATCATCATCCTCTTGGCAGTAGACGGTATAGAGGAGGGTAATCATTCTGATATAATCATCATCCTCTTGGCAGTAGATGGTGTAGAGAAGATTAATAGCCCTGATATAATCATCATCCTCTTGGCAGTAGATGGTATAGAGAAGATTAATAGCCCTGATATAATCATCATCCTCTTGGCAGTAGATGGTATAGAGAAGATTAATAGCCCTGATATAATCATCATCCTCTTGGCAGTGATGGTATAGAGAAGATTAATAGCCCTGATATAATCATCATCCTCTTGGCAGTAGATGGTATAGAGAAGATTTATAGCCCTGATATAATCATCATCCTCTTGGCAGTAGACGGTATAGAGGAGAGTAATCATTCTGATATAATCATCATCCTCTTGGCAGTAGATGGTGTAGAGAAGATTAATAGCCCTGATATAATCATCATCCTCTTGGCAGTAGACGGTATAGAGGAGAGTAATCATTCTGATATAATCATCATCCTCTTGGCAGTAGATGGTGTAGAGAAGATTAATAGCCCTGATATAGTCATCATCCTCTTGGCAGTAGACGGTATAGAGGAGATTAATAGCCCTGATATAATCATCATCCTCTTGGCAGTAGATGGTATAGAGAAGATTAATAGCACTGATATAATCATCATCCTCTTGGCAGTAGACGGTATAGAGGAGAGTAATCATTCTGATATAATCATCATCCTCTTGGCAGTAGATGGTATAGAGAAGATTAATAGCCCTGATATAATCATCATCCTCTTGGCAGTAGATGGTGTAGAGGAGAGTAATCATTCTGATATAATCATCATCTTCTTGGCAGTATATGGTGTAGAGAAGATTAATAGCCCTGATATAATCATCATCCTCTTGGCAGTAGATGGTGTAGGGAAGATTAATAGCCCTGATATAATCATCATCCTCTTGGCAGTAGATGGTATAGAGAAGATTAATAGCCCTGATATAATCATCATTCTCTTGGCAGTAGATGGTACAGAAGATGGTATAGTGCCGCAATCATCCTGATATAATCATCATCCTCTTGGCAGTAGATGGTGTAGAGGAGGGTAATCGTCCTGATATAAAATCAAGATAAACTATTGCCATCGCGCGTGCGGAGGTCTGTGAGTCTGTTAGTCTGGCAGTCTGGTCACATTTTCTTTAGCACATGCTATACCCCGCAGTTCTTGTCCGATCATCACGAAACTTCATATGCTGGTTCGAGGTCATGTCTAGATGATATTAGGTCGCTATCGGTCAACCGTGACGGCTACTCGAGCCCGAAAACATTTAGCACAGTCTACAGGTCGTTTTTATGAAGGGATTTCATTGTAACTCAATAAAATGACTCCGTATAATATCTAGACGAGAACGTCCCCTTTTGGTCGCTATCGGACAACCGCGACTGGAACGCGAGTCTGAAACCCGAAAACATTTAGTGCAATCTATAGGCCGTATTTATGAAGGGATTTTATTGTAACTTGGTAGAATGACTCCGTATAAGGTCTAGATGAGCACATCCCCTTTTGGTCACAATTGGTAAACCGTGAGGGCTGCGCAGGCCCGAAACCCGAAAACCTCTAGCACAGTTTACAGGTATTGATGAAGGGATTTTATTGTAACATCATAGAATGTCTTTGTGTAATGTCTAAATGAGAACGTCCTATTTTGGTCGGGTTCAGTCAACTGTGACGGCCGCAGGGGCACATTACCTAGATTCCTTTAGCACACTCTACAGCTTGCATTTTTGAAGAGATTTCATTGCAAATTTGTAGGATGACTCAGTATAATGCCCAGATGAGAAAGTCGTATTTTGGTCGGAATCAGTCAACCGTGATGCCGCACAGGCACGTGGCCTAGATTTGTTTAGCACAGCCTACAGTTCATATTTATGAAGCGATTTCATTGTAACTTGGAAGGATAACTCGGTGTAATGTCTAGATGAGACTGTCCTATTTAGGATACAATCGTTCAAACGTTACAGTCGCCTGGTCACGTGATCTAGATTCCTTTAGTACTGTCTACAGGTCGTTTTTATGAAGAAATTTGATTGTAGGATAACTTGGTATGATATCTAGATGAGACTCTACTATTTTGGTCATGATCGGTCAACCATGACCGCCGTACCGTCATGTGACCTAGATTCTTTTGGCAAATCTACGAGTTATATTTATGAAGAGATTTCATTGTAACTTGGTAGGATGACTCGCTTTAGAGTGATTGTACTGTGACTTGGTAACTTTTGTTAACATACATTAACTGTGAAGGCCACATTAATTCCGACCCCAATTCTTTAGTACAGCCTACACATCAGAAATTAACATATTCTCAGTTATCACAATTCTTGTCTTATTTCCTAATCTTTTCATAAACATTGAAAATTATCCTTTTCATCAAACACGACACACAGTCAAGTTACGCTACAGTGTCACTGACACTTTCATTTATTTTATTTTTTATTTTTGTAATTATTTCTTTGCCATCAAAAGTTCATCTTCTTGGTTTATTTTATGTGTTAGGCCTCATAATCTACAGAACAGCATGGGTGGTGGTGTATTTCGTCCCTTGAGTGCGAGAAGGCTTTACATAAACCATTTAATTTATTTTGTTTTTAAGTTAGCATTGGTTATAAAATGAGAGCAAGAGACTGAGAAAAGGACCATGCGGGAGGGATTTAGAAACAGAGTTTTAACTTTTCATTTTATTCAACTTTCAATACAAAAATTCTTTTTAATTCAGCAGTGTTATTTTTTTTTAGAATATGACAGGGTTTATATGCTACGGTGATTTGACCTGTCGCGAACCACCATGTATTTACCTCCCTTTTCATTGCATCGTTTGGCTCCAAGTACACTCTAAATCGGTTGGGTTAAAAATCAACCCAAATCGACTGGGTTGAGTGAATATGAACCCAATTTGGGTTCATATTCACTCAACCCAGTCGATTTGGGTTGATTTTTAACCCAACTGATTTTAGAGTGTACTGTCGCAGCAAACGTGAGACCGGATTCACGTGACGCGACGAGTGAAATCCGCTAGTGGCTTTTTAACATCATATCATTGCATTCAGATACAATAGGCATGTGCCCAATTTCCTAAGGCAAGAGCAATCATAGTATGTTTTTTTTAGTTCGTCGAAGGGGGGGGGGGGGTCAGATTCAAGTTTGTTTAAATCGCGTGCCTGGGTTAATGTTTGAGCACTCTAAGGGAGCCCAAATTTTAACTTAGTGCAATATGAGGAATAATCTTTAAAAATCATCTTCTTCAGATCCACCAGTCAGAATCTTTTGATATTTGGTATACAGAATCCTTGAGGAGGTCAGCTCTAAGTTTGTTCAATTCAAGTCCTTTAGAGTCCTTCGATATTTGGTATAGAGCATCCTTTGAGGGTTCAGATTCAATTTGTTCAAATAAAGTTCCTGGGTTGATATTTGTGTTCCCTGTGGGCGCGGGGGGGGGGGGGGGGATTTTAACATATTTTAATCATCAGTCAGAATCTTTTGATATTTGGTATACAACACCCTTCAGGTTTATTCCAGTCAAGTACCAAGGTTGATATTTGGACTCCCTGGTTTTCTATTACTGAAAATCTGGGCATTATTTCTGTGGTAGTATCCCAATAGTAGAAAAAATTAAATAATTAAATAACTTCATTCCTCTGTTGTGTTAACTAGCCATAGATAGTAATTAAATCCTTCTTTAAACAACTTTGGTCAGGTGAGCGCCTCAGGTCCTATGGGGCACCTTGTTCTATACACCTGGAACTTAATTAAGAACCCTCTGAAATGTTTCGTGACAGTGAAGTTGCTGTTACTGATTATTATGTCTTAATGATTGTTATGTCTTGTAGTACAATTCATCTAGTGAAACATGATGTTTCTGGTTGATAGCGTTCCCCTAACACATCACCTCGTCCCCATGAAGCATGCTTCCCACGAATATTATAAAAACCAGTGTCACCCACATGCAATATCTGGGTATAAAACAAGAAAAAAATTTGTCACTTCTTGTATCAATAAATGTTGACATGGCAAGGAGACTGTCAGAGACATTAAGATGGCAAATCGTTGGCATGCATGCAACAGGCATCTCATTCAAAGCTATTGGAAGAAAACTTGGTTATAGTCATTATGTCATCAGCAGACTTGTCCGAAAATATCAACAAACCACGATGTTAAGGACCGACCAAGGCCTAGGCAACCCCAAAATACCTCTCCTCGGGAAGATCGAAGCCTAGCATGCCTCGTTAGGCGTGAACTCTTTGCTTCAAGTGGGGGTTTGAAATGCCTTTGGCTCCCCCAACAGGCGTTTGTGCAACAGAACTCTCCGAAACCTTCTCAAAGCACTGGGTATGAAGGCCAGAAGGGTCATCGAGCGTCCAGCTCTGTCTGATCAGCATCAAAGACGATGTTTGGAGTGGTGTGTGGCATTACGACATGGGAATCTCAGGACGTGGAGGAGAGTCCATTGGTCAGACGAGAGTAGGTTCCTGCAGCACGTCACAAATGGTCACATGAGAGTGTGTAGGCATAGAAATACTGCTTACGTGCCCAGGAACATCACACCTACTGTTTCCTTATGGTGGAGATCAGTAATGTCCCTTAATGGCACCTTTGGTGGGGGGGGGGGGGGGGGGAAGGGGGGGTCACTGTTGCTCAAGCTGAGGTCTCGGTCCCTGGAGCTGAGGTGAAAAATTGGGAAAAACAGTGAAAAGGAGTGCCAGATGTGTAATTTGGGTGTGGTGGAGACCCTGGAACACTTTCTTTTAGAATGCCCAAAATACCAGTCTAAAAGAATAAGATTCACTATGAGTATAATGGGAAAGTGGGATGGGAGAATGAAGGACATGTGGTTAGTGGGGGGCTCAAAGGAAAGGAGAGGGTTAATATGCTGATTGGTGAGACTGGGAAGAATGGGGCAAGGGATGTCATCAAGCAGTTCGTCTCCGAGTGTTGGGAGGAGAGGAGAAGCGTGGGAATAGGGAGGCAGTTGGGAGTACCAGGGTAACCAGGGCCTTCTCATTCGAGAACCGCGACAAATTAGCGGCCGGCCAAAGTTTTATTATTATTAATGATCTGGGGTTGCCTCTCTCATGATTGTAAACTTAAAATGGTGACTGTACTTGGGAATCTCAATAATTATCAGTACATCCGGGACATTCTCAATCCGGTTGTTGTGCCTCATTTTGACACCCACCCGTTGGCTGCTCGCCCTGTATTCATGGACGACAGTGCAAGGCCACATCGTTCCCATGCTGTGAGAGTATTCCTTCAGAACAGCGCTATTACTACTCTACCTTGTTCTGCAATGAGCCCCGATTTGAATCCGTCAGAACACATCTTGGACTTTCTTGGACATCGTGTGCAAGCAAGGGATCCGCCTGTGCAGAATTGGGCCGACTTGGAAGCTGCATTGCATGAGGAGGGCAGCAGTTGCCTCTTGGTCGTACCAGAAGGCTCACTGGTAGCATTAGGGGGAACAAGGAATCCGATCAATGCGCTTCATGCGCATGTGTGTCTGTATGAAACTTAAGAGCTATTGCCATATGCTTATTTATATTTTGAGGGACACAACTGTCAGACGGATAATCTAGATGACCGTATTACTTTCAACTATCATTTCATATATACAAGTATTTCAGTTTAAGACATTCTCTAAGAGAAATATGTTTTCGTCAGAAAGGCTTTGACAATCAGATATGTCCAAAAACTCAACATGTTTGAGTCCAAGTAAAGAGCACAAGGTCGAGATCTCACTCCCGGCCAGATTCCTTGGACTAGATTGAAAGTCAAGTAGTGAGGTTTTATTGTTATGTCAGCATCCCCAATCTCAAAATGCTCGAAGGCTGCCGCGTGAGACATAACATTGTCAAAGTCGAAGCGCTCCAGATTTAAACTCAAAATATTTCCACATCTCATTTGTGGTCCTTATGAGATTAACAAATCGGTTGCATATAGGTCCTATAACTTATAATAATTCATCGAGAGGGGAAAACTTGAAAAGTTCTATCAATATGTCATCTGTGAAATCTGTGACTGAGATTCGCACAAAGAACAGTGATGTAGTACGCAACTGAAACATAATCATATTAGTAGTATGACAGGTACATTTGAGGGAAAGTTTGGATGACCCCGATGGATGACCCCGGAAGTGACGTCATGTCACGTGACCCACTGGCACCATGTTGTGTTGTCATGGTAACCCGCGTGAGCGGCCATGTTGTGACGTCATCTCCATAGTGATACGTGGTGTGAGTGCGCATGCGCAGCGCGTGTTGTTAGGGTGATACGTGTTTCCGTCGTCCATTTTGTATACTGGAGGCCGCCATCTTGGTTTCTATGGTAGCACGTAATTGCTATGTTACCCAAAGGCCTGTAACAAGACAGGGTATGTTCGGAGGGTGTGTTCGATTGAAGTGGAGTAATGTTCTGGTTCCGATTTTCCCAGAATCCCTTTTTGGATCTCTATCCCACGACGTTTTTTCCCAATAAAAGACACGTTCCTTTGGTCATTACCCAGAATTCTCTGCTTCTATCTATATATGCAATAGTTTTCATCTATCTGACCATGTTCTTTTGCTTTGGAGTATATTCCAGTAGCGTAGAAGACCCTATCAACTGGAACAGCTTTGCTTATAGTTACTATATTTAGCTATTCTGGTCTATTCTTGTTAGTTCTGACCCTATTCCAAGTACTCTTGTTGTTTCATTTATCTAGATCATTTATATAAATTATAACTAACAAATCTGATTGCTTGATTTCCCATAATCTGTATGCAGAGTTATCTCCCCTTATTACAGCAAAGTAGTATCCGATTCTCATCTCTTCTATATCCAATGGCCATATCCCCAGGCACCCCAATATAGGCATACCTTTTTGAAAAACATATGGCCTTCGGCACCCCTTTTTATGAAATGAGGCTAAGAGTCGTATGTCGAGTCACTCGAACGAGCAATTGCTCATTACTCATTTGCTCGATGGGATTCGAGTCATTTGAGCAGTATGTCGAGTCAATCGATCGAGCAATTACTCTTAGCCTCATTTCAGAAAAAAGGGGTGCCGAAGGCCATATGTTTTCCAAAAATGGGTGCCGAAATTGGGGTGCCTTCTGGAGAATCCCTTTTTTGTCAAATGCGCTATCGAGTAATTGCTCACGCGGGTTACCATGACAACACAACATGGCGCCACTGGGTCACGTGACATGACGTCACTTCCGGGGTCATCCACCGGGGTCATCCACCGGGGTCATCCAAACTTTCCCTCAAATGTACCTGACATACTACTCATATTTGACCTAACTCGGTGTAGGGATAGTTGGCAACACGAATTGAAAAGATGGAATTACTCTTTAACCCTTCACCTAACACGAAAAGCAGATGACGCTTGCAAACAAAATTCTTGAATAATTAATTTTTTTAATTTTTTTGTCTCAAAAAAATAGGTTATGACCCCTCATTGGAACGAGCGCGAATAGCTCGTTCCAAAGAGGGGTCATAACCTATGTTTTTGAGACAAAAAATGAAAATATAATGAAAATCAGTTGGCGATTTTTGAGAATAGCGCTGGCCGGTTTTGGACGTTACTTAGGGGACGAAATGGTAAAGTGTTAAAAAACATTTTGCGACATGACGATGCAGGTTCCGGGAAATCACTCAAAGAGTGTAATGTAATTTTCACGAAGGAGATAACTTGATATACGGAATTTGTATCAGGGAGGGGATGGGGTGGGGGCGTTCGGAGGAGTGAGCTGAATAAATGATTTGGGAGAGGTAGAGAAATGTGAAGGAGATAGATAGAGGGGGAAACGAGAGAGAGGGTGACGGAGAGGGAGAGAGATGTGGGTGGGAGTGAGAGAGTGTGCGAGAGAGATGTGTCTGTTTATATGGATCAACCCATAATCCATTGCGCATCTTACAATAAGATCGGTCAACGATCTTCTTTATGGTATTCCCAACCTACCAGAATCCGTCAACATCCACCTTTCTCGAAGTGTACAAAATTTCATTAAGGCCACGAAGAGGTTTTAAGATTGGACCGTAATCAGGCAGACTAGTCTGACAACATCTTCCCAGCCAAATGTCCTATAACATGAGTGTCCATTTCCACTTCCATTTCCTTCAGTCACGGCTTTGTGCATTCCGTATGTTTGTCCTGTATGCCCTGGCTTCAGCAGTGCTAACCGGGCACCGCCTAAATCGCGGTTCCGCTGGAATCGCGGTTGTGCCATAAAATGACACATTGGCTAGTTGGCCAAGTCCAGCAGTGTCCAGACAGTTCACCTTTCACCTTTCTGCTCTCCTCCCTCTCTGACTCTTGTAAAGTCGAATACTTATCAACATTCATCTTGAAGAGTGTACATACACAATATTGTTTTAATTATTCATAAGTTTGCTTTGCCATTGCATGCACATTTAGGTAACTTTTTGTAAATATTTGTGAACATAATTTGAAATTTTCAAATGTATATTAAGGAAAGGATATTATCTAAGTGCTCGGCACTTGTTATCCAATCCATTTTGTTATAACAAATAAAATATGTTTAATAATAATAATATCCATGTTGTGCAAGTTGTGATCGACTGTGTCGATAGAAAACCTCAATGTGATTACCACGGTACCATATCTCATTTTCTCACCAAAATGGACTTAGAAGCGTCTGGTTTTCACACGGGGCAATGCCTGGGGTGGAAGTCCTCTAAAATGTGCAACATCGGTACAAAACCATTGACTGGACTTGACTTTACATTTAGTCATTGCGCAGAAACATGTGATACTACACACTAATAAATAAACAATAACGCATATTAGGCCTGCATAATTATCCCGCTGAACCCTGGTGGTATCTTCCATATTTGTTCAATGACAGCAAGTGGAAGAGTCCGTGTTTATTATCTAGGGGTAGACCAATTAATATTTTCAACGTGCAGCCTTGTGGCTGCACGTTGAAAATATTGATTGGTCTACCACACACATGCACTTAGCATCCACCCTATTTAATGAAATTATGTCGCATCATGTTCTTAGCCGGAAAAAAAGGGGCCGCTCGGTTTCAAAGGGTTAATAACGCACGCTTCAATGCCCTCATTTGCTCCCTATTTGCTCAAGATAAAATAAGGAAAGCTACAGACCTTTTTAAACTCCGCGCCATTTTATTTTTATTCGATTGGAAAAATGGATCTCTTCCCCAGTCATTAAACTCTATGTTTTCGCTCTTTAATAATAAAGCTAGTGGTCCCACTTCTTGGCACTCGGTGGCGATTCGCGTCTTTCGAACACGAACAATATCCTTAGATTACCTCCCTTGTTTCAACTATCCTTGGCGTTGGAATGACCTGGAACCCAATGTAAGAAATGCTACAATTCGTACTGCATTTAAGAAAATGCTAACGCAAAAACCTTTCTCAAATAATCAAGTACAAATAATATTTAACAACCCGTATGCCCAGACTATACTAGATAGTTTACTATACTAATCTGTAATTCATTTCTACCTCAGTTTTGCTTTTGTCAACTAGCTCGTCAGCTCGTCCAGTAACTTATTCCCAAATATTTAAATTATTTATTTTCAATATTATTTTCAATGTATTCTAAAACATCATTGCTATCATTATGAGACTTGTTTCCCATTCAACAATGCATCATTTCAACATTAGCTCAAAAGGATCTGTCTTTTTTTCTTCCCGACTCCATCAGATATGATGTTGCTCCATTATATTTTCTACCTTGGGGGATAGCAGGAAGAAAGCCAATATGGCTATGCTGTCCCCAACGGTATCTACATGTATTACAACATTATTCTGTAAATGTATTAATTATTACATATTTTAAATACCGTTAAATAAAAGAAAAGAATAGAATAAAAAAATTTGCTTATGGCCAAAATGATCTGGTTTAATTTATTGCGTTGAGCTGGTAATTTATTTATCATAATTGTTATCAAAAACTGTTGCCTCGACAAGTGTAACAACTTTATGTCACTTGAGTGCAGCTTCGCCCTTTGAACACTGGTGGTACATGTATCTTCCATGTCAGTTCATATGCAGCAATTAGAAGAGTCCATATTCATCATTTGGGGGAAGAACAATCAATATTTTCAACGTGCAGCCTTAGGGCCCTAAGGCTGCACGTTGAAAATATTGATTGGTCTACCCCACCCTTAACTTAGCAGGCATCCTATTAAATGAAAGTTTGACGTACCGTGTACCTGGGCCGGTAAAGTGGCCTCTGGTGTTCAAAGGGTTAAAAACACGTTCTCATTAATCACCAATACTTTCATCCAAGAAATATTTTCATGAGAGAAATAAAAAACAATTTTTTTTGGAAGTATTTTAAAGTGGAAGTATGGAGATAAAAATTCCAGTTGTTGGGTTTGAACTGCGAATTATATTTAAAATATGCTATTGTGAGTCCTTGGAGCAGCATCAATATAGAGAATTGTCTTATTTTAGCCAAATGTCTAAGTTACGTTTCTGAGCCCTTTGTGAAAACATGTTTAAACGGAATTTATCGAGGGGGGTAATTGATTTTTATGAATACCTTATTTGCGGTGTCAAGTTACCACCTTTTGCGGTTTAGAACAACACCGCAAATCAGGTATTTTAAAAGTTCAACACCTCTCGTCGAAGCTGCCAAATAAGGCGAATGCTAGACTTTTTATGAGAGTTGAAGCTGACCTAAACTCAAAGACAAAAGTCTGAAGCAACAATGGAGCGAAGGTTTGACCTTCTATGTCCTTAATATTCACGGAGAGAACAAATTTTGTCGAAAATTTCTCCGAAAGAATGAGGATGAACGCTAATGTATTTTCAATAACAGAGCTCAATTACTACATAAAACACACCGACACTATGTACAAGAAAGCAATAACATTCCATAGTGATATACGCAATTTAATGGCAGGTATACCATATTTTATGGCACCTACCTTCAACCGTTTCCGTCGTTTTTCAACCGCAAACGAGGTACTGCACCGCAAAGGTGGTAAGCGGTTGACCAGCCTGGTAAAGGATTAAAAAACATTTTGCGACATGACGATGCAGGTTCCGGGAAATCACTCACAGTGTAATGTAATTTTCACGAAGGGGATAACTTTATATACGGAACTTGTATTGGGGGGGGGGGGGGGGCGTTCGGAGAAGTCAGCTGAATAAATGATTCAGGTGTAGACCGGTTGAGGGAGAGGAAATAGATAGAGAGGGGAATAGGGAAAAGAGGAAGGTATAGTTCGTGAGAGAGAAAGAAAGTGAGAGAGAGGAGGCGGAGAGGGAGAGAGATGTGGGGTGGGAGTGAGAGAGTGTGCGAGAGAGATGTGTCTGTTTATGTGGATTAACCCATAATGCATAGGAAAACCATCACGTTCGATGCTGTACCTCCACCCAAAAACCAACAGCAAAAAAGGAACAAATATGGAAAACAATTTCGTTCCAGGACGCAAAGAGATTCGCAGAGAGGGAATCTTTAATTTTTTTAAACGAAGACTTCCGAACTCTCTGAATTCAGTTCTGTTGTACGTTACCCATTAACAAAATATCAATAAACATTTTTCCACCGCGAACAAATTTGGTGAGAAATGGCAACAACCATTTCGTCCCCTGAGTTCCAGTGTGTTCTATGTGCCTATTGGCACATAGAACACATTGGAACCCAGGGGACGATTTGTAGATTTGTTATCACATGATATATGTAAGGGAACGTTTGGTGGACGATGTAGAACACTCTGGTCCCTCTGAAAAACGTAATTTGGGAGTTAGAACTTAGAACTATTTTTCTCAGCTCATAACAAAGAAACTTTTCATGTTGTGCAAGTTGTGATCGACTGTATCGATAGAAAACCTCAATGTGATTATCACGGTACCCATATCTCATTTTCGCGCCAAAATGGATTTAGAAGCTTCTGGTTTTTACACGACGCAATGCCTGGGGTGGAAGTCCTCTAAAATGTGCAACATCGGTACAAAACCATTGACTGGACTTGACTTTACATTTAGTCATTGCGCAGAAACATGTGATACTACACACTAATAAATAAACAATAACGCATATTAGGCCTGCATAATTATCCCGCTGAACCCTGGTGGTATCTTCCATATTTGTTCAATGACAGCAAGTGGAAGAGTCCGTGTTCATTATCTAGGGGCTGCACGTTGAAAATATTGATTGGTCTACCACACACATGCACTTAGCATCCACCCTATTTAATGAAATTATGTCGCATCATGTTCTTAGACGGAAAAAGGGGCCGCTCGGTTTCAAAGGGTTAATAACGCACGCCCCAATGCCCCCATTTGCTCCCTATTTGCTCAAGATAAAATAAGGAAAGCTACAGACCTTTTTAAACTCCACGCCATTTTATTTTTATTCGATTGGAAAAATGGATCTCTTCCCCAATCATTAAACTCTATGTTTTCGCTTTTTAATAATAAAGCTAGTGGTCCCACTTCTTGGCACTCGGTGGCGATTCGCGTCTTTCGAACACGAACAATATCCTTAGATTACCTCCCTTGTTTCAACTATCCTTGGCGTTGGAATGACCTGGAACCGAATGTGAGAAATGCTACAAATCGTACTGCATTTAAGAAAATGCTAACGCAAAAACTTTTCTCAAATTATCAAACACAAATAATATTTAACAATCCGTATGCCCAGACTATACTAGATAGTTTACTATACTAATCTGTAATTCATTTCTACCTCAGTTTTGCTTTTGTCGACTAGCTCGTCAGCTCGTCAAGCAACTTATTCCCAAATTATTTATGTTCAATGTTATTTTCAATATATTCTAAAACATCATCGCTGTTATTAAGAGTCTTGTTTCCCATGCAATAATAATAATAATAATAATAATAATAATAATAATAATAATAATAATAATTGATTTTGTAAAAGCGTAAAACCACAAAGAGTGCCCTAAAACGCTTCACAGAAATAAAATACACTTTTCTGAAAATAAAGAGTCACATGTTTCAGTTTCCTCTAGGGAGGTTCAGGAGAATGCTTCAGTAAATAGGAAAGTTTTAAGATTTCTTTTGAAGATGTTGATAGTTTCTGAATTTCTGACACTAATAGGCAACGCATTCCACAATCTTGGACCCACGATGGAGAACACACGATCATTAGCCAGATTAGATCTGCTAAAAGGTATGACTAGTTGAATTTGATCTTTAGCTCTCAGACTGCGTGATGGAGTGTATACAGTGATGAGCTCTTGCAGGTAAACTGGAGCCAGTTTGTGGATACGTTTGAATACTAAGATCAATATTTTGAAATTAATTCTCTGTTTAACTGGAAGCCAATGTAATTGTCTTAAAACAGGTGTTATGTGTTCAGAGCATTTGGTACCAGTTATTATCCTAGCAGCAATATTCTGATTTTTTTGAAGCTTCCGAATCAAATACTGCGGCAGCCCCACTAACACTGAATTACAATAGTCTAGTTGTGAGGTGATGAAGGAATGCACTAGTTTTTCAAGTGCTGACTGGTTAAGATAAGTTCTCAGTCTTCCAATATTCCGAAGCTGCCAGTAACATTTTTGACATATTTTATTGATATGGATGTCCAGCTTTAAATTTGAGTCCATAATCAGTCCAATATTTCTGGCCGATTCACTTTTCATGGTGATGTTGTTTCCAACCTGAATTGATGTAACAGTGGGTGTAGGCATGCGAACCCCGGATATCACTAAGAATTCTGTTTTAGAGTCATTCATTTTCAGTTTAAAATCTATCATCCATTCCCGCACCAGATTTATGCAAGTTTCCATGTTGCTGACTGCAGTGATTGAGTCACTTTGAAGAGACGAATTAAATGTAATGTACAGTTGGGTATCATCAGCAAACAGATGATATGATATGCCATGCCTTTTAAGAAGACGACCCAGAGAAGAAGGGTACAGAGTAAACAAAAGTGGACCAAGAACTGAACCCTGAGGAACACCACACTTTAACATCTTGCTTTCTGAACCGGTCTTGTTGATATATATTTGTTGACTGCGACCTTCTAGATATGATGCAAACCATGATAAGACAGTTCCACATATGCCATGCTGTGTCAATGTCTGCAAAAGAATATCATGGTCGACTGTGTCGAATGCTGCTGACAAATCCAAGAGAACAAGCAGTACGGCCTTACCCTCAGACACTGATTTAACAATGTCGTTGTTGACTCGCAGTAAAGCTGTCTCTGCACTGTGATTGGTTCTGTATGCAGACTGGAAAGGCTCTAAACGATCATTTTCATGCAGATGTTTTTTTGAGTTGTGAAGCAACAACCTTTTCCAACAATTTAGACAGGAAGGAGAGGTTCGATACTGGTCGATAATTCTGCAGGTTGTCAGGATCAAGAGATGGCTGCTTGATGAGTGGAGTGACAAGTGCTTTTTCAGTGGGCGTGGAACAAATCCCTCATGAAGGGATGCAGATATAATAGATGATATGGCTGGCAGAAGATGATCAATTGTCTCTTTCAGAAGGAATGTTGGAATTTCATCTTGATCATTGGATTTATTGGATGATGACAAAATCATTTTTCGAATATCTTCTTCCAAGACAGTGTCAAAACTGGAAAAATATCTTTTTATGTCAAGTTGATCAAACTCTGGTGGTTCACGTGATGGTATACTATCCAGGATTAATTGAATTTTGGTTATGAAAAAATCACTGAATTTCTCCAGAATTTCATTGGTATTTAGATGATCTGGGAGAATGACTTTTTGTTCTTTACCAAGGAGACTATTGGTTACCGAGAATAACACCCTAGTATTTGATGACCCCTCTATAAGAGAATTGTAGTACTCCCTCTTCGCTTTTTTTGATGATCTTATTAGTTGTATTTCTTTGGTGGCAGAACATCTGCCGGTGAATCTCAAGCTTCGTTTTGTTGTATAGACGCTCAAGTCTGTGACGCTCTTGTTTAACAGCTCTAACGTCTTCTGTAAGCCACTCCACTTTTTCCCTATGAGTTATAACTTTTGACTTTGGTGGTGCATGTTCAGCCATGATGCCCTTAAGAGTTTCTTCAAATAAAGATAACAGTTGCTCAGATGATCCATGACTACTACAAAAATAATTTGGAGACAGTGTTGATGAACTTATATCCATTTTCAAGGAATCAATGTTGATGCATTTATATTTTCGATAAGTAATTTTCTTGGGAGGAATTTTGGAGGTTGCTAGTGTCAATTCAGCCAAGACTGCATAGCGATCAGATAATGCTGGATCTGTGACATAGATGTTTTGTACTGACGTTCTGTTACTTTGACGAACAAGAATTAGATCCGAGGTGTGTCAATTCAACATTAGTTCAAAAGGATCTGTATTTCATTCTATCCGACTGTATATTCCGTCTTATATGATGTTGCTCCATTATATTTTCTACCTCGGGAGATAGCAGGAAGACAGCCAATATGGCTATGCTGTCCCCCAACGGTATGTATATGTATTACAACATTATTCTGTAAATGTATTGATTATTATATGTTAAATACCATTAAATAAAAGAATAGAATAGAATAAAAAAATATCATTATGGCCAAAATGATCTGGTTCAATTTATTTCGTTGAGTTGGTAATTTATTTATCATAATTGTTATCAAAAACTGTTGCCTCGACAAGTGTAACAACTCTATGTCACTTGAGTGCAGCTTCGCCCTTTGAACACTGGTGGTACATTTATCTTCCATGTCAGTTCATATGCAGCAATTAGAAGAGTCCATATTCATCATTTGGGGGTAGAACAATCAATATTTTCAACGTGCAGCCTTAGGGCCCTAAGGATGCACGTTGAAAATATTGATTGGTCTACCCCACCGTTAACTTAGCAGGCATCCTATTAAATGAAAGTATGACGTACCGTATCCCTGGGCCGGTAAAGCGGCCTCTGGTGTTCAAAGGGTTAAAAACACGTTCTCATTCTTAATCTTCTGATCGCACGTGCAGTTCATACCCTCAATGCAGATTTACATTTTGTCTAGACGTATATATCGATTTCTGTTGAGGGAAATATGTTCTTGTTGTGAGATGAAAAGGTGATTGTATTGCTGAAACTAAACACCGATAGAAATTGCATGACAGACAACTGTTTTATTTAAATGACGGTGACTTCTTGCATACTTCCGTTAACTCTTCCAACAGTGGGGCCCTGAAAGGTATCATTTCAGTCAACACTGACAACGGCGAAATGGTTTGTTGAGAGATTTAGTAATAATCTGTCGAGCTGTTGAATTAAATTATTACCGGAATGATCTGTTGAACCCTGAACAGTAAATCATTTGCTCTGACATGAAATTTGAAACAAGAAACGAGGGTAGGATTGCAACAATGCCCGAAGACATCAGTTGTTAGAGACCGGAATAGAGCTGAAACTTTTAACCGATTAATCGATTAATCAATGATTAACATCTTGATCGATCCAAAAACGTAATTGATCGATCCAAAAACGTAATTGATCGATTTATTTATTTATTTATTGGTGTTTAAGGTCACATGTTTCTGCACAATGGCTAACCATGACCGTGACAGTTTTACGGGTGGAGGAAGCCGGAGTACCCGGAGAGAACCACCGAGCAACGGCGAGCAACTGTCAGCTCCCCAACATACCAATTCCACACAAGCAGGGTTAGCATTGGTTGAAGACAAGTGCACCATCGACGTGCAGTACGCCTTAATAGACAGCGTCACCGTGCCCCCATGTGGGCAATGGGGGTGAAGTGTCTTGCCCAAGGACACAACGCGGTTGCCGCAGGTGGGATTCGAACCGAGGACCTCTCGGCTTGTAGCCTGCACCTTTACCAACTGAGCCACCGCGCCCCCAATTGATCGATTAAGCGTTACTTTTGAACTACTATATTTATATCGGTTAACATAGGAACTTACTTGCTCTAAAACAGGCAAACATTGTCAGACTCACATCAATTATATGAGACGGAGTAAAGCATGCAAGTTACTTCCTGACATACTTGTTTACTTGCATGATCATCATACTGTATGAGTGGCTGGAAATGGCCATTCTTAACCCTTCACCCATTGCGGATAGCAGACGATACTTGCAAAATAAATTCTTGAATTACTAAACATTTTGAATTTTTGTCTCAAAAACATAGCTTATGACCCCTTATTGGAACGAACTCAACGAGTTCGTTTCAATGGCGGGGGGGGGGGTGGTAATAAGCTATGTTTTGGAGACAAAAATTGAAAACATAATAAATTTGAATGGAGATTTTTGTATATAGGCCTAGTCGGATGTGTTTGTTATGTTGGGTAAAGGGTTCATGCTGTAAATCATCAACTGTATGGCAATTATTCAGATATCTATTTGGACAAGTGATTAATCAGTTAACCAAGGTTTATCCACGTGATTAATCGATCAAGAAAACCCCTTAACTGTTACAGCTCTAAAATGAAACTGACTGTCCTGACTTGCTGTCGCTTGTTATATATACACCGAGGAACATGACTGGCCCTAGGCTTTCGATCTGACTTCAAACCAAGAGTCGTCAGCAAAAAACAGTCATGCCGTTGAGGTGATATGAAGCCCCGTACCAAAGACACAATAACACCGATCCGTTCATATACTCTCACACTGATCCCCAAGTTTCAATACACTCCAACTTGGTGGATGGGAGCGTGGTGGCTCAGTGGCAGAATGTTAGACTTCTATGCTAGAGGTCCCGAGTTCGATCCCAGGCCGGGACGACCCGCATTGTGTTCTTGGGCAAGGCACTCTATCCCGGTTGCCTACATGGGGACATGATGACATCGGGTACTAAGACGTACTGCACGTCGACGGTGCGCATGTCTTCAACCGCTGTAACCCTGCTTGAGCGGAGCTTGAACAGAGTTAGAATGTTGAGGAGCCGACAGTTGCTCGTCGATGTTCGGTGGTTCTCTGTGGGTACTAGGGCTTCCTCCACCTGAAAAACTGCCACGGTCACGATTAGCCATTATGCATAAGTATGTGACCTTAAACACCAATAAATAAATAATAATAAATACCTTGGTGGATGTGAACGTTAGAATAAACAAGATAGTGCTCACTCAACCTGTCTGAGCATTACACCAACATTACACGGCGCCCGAATTACAAAACCTGCCTCATCGGGAAAAGTGTTTGACAAGACAATGGAATTCTTTAACAGTTAGATGTCAATTTCATATCAAGTTAAAATTCCTCATCACCTATGGGATTAAACATTCATATCACAGTTGTCCAACTTTAAATTCCAACAATTCCAACACAGTTGTCCAACTTCAAATTCAGAAACACCGCATCTCAAAGTACAGCCAGATACACCTGTACTCGGTACTTTTGAAAAATTCGCTTTAAGGTGCTATATGAGTAGGGGAATTTTATTTATTTTGAAATTTTCACCTATGATATTCCTTAACTTCAAATTAAATATACACATATTGTACATCAAAATGAAGGTTGAGATGTATAGAATACGACACACGTATGTAATCAACTCATAGAGTTGACGAATTGCATCAGTGGTTCCTGTGTTGTTCTCTTTTGCTGGGATGCCGTAGTTCCTGCAATGAGTGAAGAATCTGGTGACTTTTTAGGTTGTCTTTTCTGTTGAATGTTCTTGGACATCTCATGAACTGGTAGATTCCGGCCCCGTGGACAGTATTCTGACGCCGATAAAGAAGTGGATTTCTGTATGAATATTTTCTAGCACTCTTCACATGTCGTCGCCTGAGTGCTAGAATGTTCTATGTCCCCTATGACCTTGAACTGAAATAGTCCTTGCCGAGTTGTAAATGCAGTCTTTGGTTTGTCTTCTGGATCCATCTCCACCTGTCAGTATCCTGAGCAAAGATCGAGGGTAGAAAACCAAGTGCTACCTGATAGATGGTCCAGTGACTCGTTTATCCTTGGCAAGGGGTATGCACCCTTTATTGTACAGCTATTCAACTGGCGGTAGTCCACACAGAACTTAAATGTGTCATCCTTCTTCCTGACTAGTACCACACTTGGGTCCCATGGACTAGTGGGAGGTTCTATTATTCCATGTTTATGCATATCGTCAATGTGCTTGTTCAACTCTTTTTCCAAATGTACTGGTGTCCGCCTTGTCGGTTGTTTGATTGGCTGACTGTCACCAGTGTTTATTTTGTGCCTCACTATGGTTGTTTTACTAAAATCTCTGTCAAATGACGCAAACAACTCCTTATATTCATATGGAAATTCTGCAGCTTGCCTTTTCTGTCCTTCAGACAGATTCTTGGAGGCCTCATTAAAAAGTTTATCTAATTCCAGTGGTAACCTTTTCGTATTCTGTTGGCTTTCTTGTGGTGTTTGTTCAACAACATTTACTTCACTAAGTTGTCCAATCACTGTACCTGGATAAATAGTTTTAGCATTCTGTCCAACATTCAGTAGTCTTACTGGTACAGTACATGTTTTACCAGGGATTACAACACTTCGTGCTGTCAGAATGCTGTCTTTTACTATTTTTCGATCATCAAATGGCTCAACCATACTCTCAGACTTTGGCAGTATTTTCCCATTAGGCACAACAACTTGACCCATGATAATGTCCTCACATGCAGAGGGTATACTGACTAGGTCAACTGCAGTGATACGATAGCAGCCAAGGAAACCTTCTAGTTGTACTGGTGTCTTGGTATTCTTTATCTCAAGTATGCCATTGGCTGCATCAATTTTACAGTTATTTGTTATTAGAAAATCCAAACCTAAGATACCATTTACTTTAATATCAGCCACAATAGCTTTTGTATGACATGACAGCTCACCAAATGTAAATGTGAAGTTAGCCTGTCCCTTGGTTAATAATTCTGTCCCATTGGTTGTTACAATTGTCTGTAAGACTGGCTCTAATTTTGGCCTGAGCACTTCAGGTATGTGGGCATAGATATCCTGTGAGAGTATTGTCACAGTTGTTCCAGTATCAATTAGCACATTGACTTTTATACCTTGTACAGCTGATGTTATATACAGTTAAAACTAGAAGTCCTGTCACGAATAGTGCGCTTATCTAGGCTTAATTGCGCGTTGGAATTGCGCGCAATTGCCATATCGAATGGTATCCAAAGCATGGCAGGTTCTCTTGGTTACTCATAGCAAACACATGCAATGTTTCTGCCAGTGGACCTCCGGGTTACCCGGAGGTCCATTGGCTGAAACATTGCTTGTGCACAGGCCATATATACAGAATTTGGTAGCCTTACTATGGTCATAACCGCGTAGATTAACGCGCAGATCAACGTGCTATTTGTGCGCATTTCATGACAGGACTTCTAGTTTCAACTGTACATACCAGCTTCGTCTGTGGACAAACCATTACCAATTGAAATATGTTTTCTGTTCAACTTGTTTTGCTTCTCGGGTTTTATTACTCGAGCTGATGCCTTCCTGTTTGGACAATTTCGTTTCATGTTGCCGATTTGGTCACATAAAAAACATCGTATCTCCTTTGACTTTACAGGTGGTTTTTGATAATCATTTCCATCATTTAACTGGATCTTATTTTGTGAGGACAATTTGAGTTTTCGAATTTTGTCACTCATTGCCTTCATAGTGCTTTCAACAGACTTCATCCAAGTGTCTAGTTTAATATTTTCCACTGTTTCGGTAGTATTTGTGTCATTGGCACATGCTGCTCGCAGCTGACCTTTACCCTCCAAGTTGTTCTACCCTATTGTATGCTTCCAGCTCAACAGCTATTCGGATAGCATCATTCGAGTTCTTGGGTCGAGCCTGTTTGATTCTTATGTGCATATTTGAATCAAATAAAGCATCAATGAATTGATCTTTGGCCAGTGTCTCTCTGACATCACCTGGTGCTGTTGAATATACCAAGTTTGTTAGACGTCGTATGGCTTTCCCCAGTTCTGGTAAGGTCTCTGATGCTTTTTGTCTACGCTCACGCAACTGGACTCCATATAGCTCAGTTTGATTTGGAGGGGCAAATCTTTCTTCCAATGAGCAGACCAAAGTTCTATACTGTTGACAAGTGTCTTATGGCAAATCTCCTAACACAGATTGAGCTTGGCCTCTCAAAGAGACAGCTAGGTACAATTCTTTCTGCTCCATGTTCCAGCAATTCACCTTGGAACAATTCACCTTTGAACAAGCCTCAAAATGCGACTTGTAATCCACCCATGATCGTGACCCATCATAGGTTGCTGGTTTTATGTCGACTTTTGTTTTCCTTTGGAAATTAATAGTGTCATTTGCCATATGATCCACATTGGTGCCAGTAAGTCCACCTATGCTACTTGTAGAGAAATGAACCTTGGTTTTCCACCTCTGTGCTGTCGTGAGTTGGTCTCACGTCCCAACCTGGTAGATGCATTATCCCATTATTTTTCATATCTACCAGTTGCTAAGCCACAATCCCTAATTTTGTTGTACATAGTGTCCTGGGCGTTTATTGGCGTTGAATGTATGAAGGAGCCCTATGTTCTTAAACTTATTTCCAGTTGGCCAATTGATCTCTTAAGTTAAAATCTCTCTCTCTAAATCTGATATTTTGCATTCGTCAGTCCGTCAACATGTATAATTTGAAAGACCCGCAATATCCCAACCAATTGCCACGAATTTGTAACGTTCCACAAAAAAATGTTATTTACAAGGTCCGAACCCGGTTGTCGCCGCATTTACTGTGAGTCTATGAACAGTCTTCTTGGTAGAGGGTTAATCCGATTTATAACATTCTTGTCCCCGGGACATAAATTAACAAGTCGCTCAACTCAAATCAACCGGAAAAATAAGTAACAATACTAACAAAGTTATTATATACAATTAGTCTACCTGACATATCAGCATCCAAAATACATCGTGCTTCAATCGTATTGTCATACAGCAAGTCAACTAGTGCACTTCACCTGTAGAAAATACTAAATGACGGAATGACATTTGACCCAACCTACCCACAAATCAAAATGTCCCTGTGTAGCAAGACAGCCTCTCAACTTCTAATGCAATTGACGTTCCCTCAAACCCTAGTCAACCTGTTGCCGGCTTTTTGCAAGCCAGATATCAGTTGTCACTTGTTTGAGTTACGTGTTGTTAACGACTCCTGTCGACGAGCTCCAGATGTCAGTTGCAATTTGTACTGTAATATCGTCACAGTCGGCCAGTGGTTATCTTGTCAGATGTAATCCGTAGCTAATACCTGATACCAGTGGCGTATTATCAGTTTGTCACTTAACAACTTGTTCTGCTTTGCAACTGGCTTTGTGCAGGCCTAGTTGCTATAGTTACCTCATAAGCTGTAACTTGTCCGGTCATGCGCATGAAAGAGATCTTTCTTTTCTTATTTCTCTCATCATCGCGCTTATGTACTGTCGGGAGTGTCAGTTCTCTATTATTGTGGGTAAATTAGGCCAAACCATTCCAGCGTAGGTACTTTTCCTCTTAAGGACGTTCACTCTCTAACTCGTCATAGTATCCTTCCTTTTATAACCTGCGAAATGAGTTGACCAGATATCTTCTTAAAATGTATCCTTAACAGGTATCCTCAACTGATACGTAGCCATGGCATAGGTATCCTCGAATACCGAAATGAGGCAAAGAGTCGTATGTGTGAGTCACTCGATCGAGCAATTGCTCTATAGCTCATTTGCTCATTAGGATTCGAGCCGTTCGAGCAATGACTTTTCAGTTATTTTTTCAGTAATTGCTCGATAGCTTACAAGGGGAATTTGGAATAGGTATGTCTTGGCGTGTCTAGAAGGCCGGTCGAAACAGGTCATAGTATCCTCAGATAGGATTCATATAAAAACTATCCTCGAAAGTATCCTCAAAAAATAGAATACCAGGTCATAGGTATCCTCTATATCGGCACACCCAACATGTGCCTATGTGCTACCTGTAATGTGTACACATAACATAAACAAGTCGTTGGAAGACGTATGGAGTAATGGCTCAAAACTACAAGAATGTTAGAAGGCTATATAGTATTGAATGATTACAATAAAACCAAATCATAGAACAGATAGTTGGAGACAAGATGGAAGCCGTTGGTAAGACTACCTGTATAGGAGCTAGGGGCCATATAGGAGCTAGGAGCCATATAGGAGCTATATAGGAACCCGGTCATAGGTATCCTCAAATACCCAAATGTGCCTCACAGTGTGCATATTCACATCAGCACATATCGGTACATCCAGCATGTGCCAATGTGCCACCTGTAATGTGTACACATGACATAAACATGTCTAGGGACGCCAGAGTACTTTATGAGTAGATGGGGAAAGTCATAACATATCTTGTAGACACATAGTAAGAAATCTAGGATTCTGCAGGAATCCGAGCCACGTAAATAATTATCGGGTTGTTTGTGGTAATTAGATATGCCCTAGTTCAATCGAACTTACACCCCGGCCCCCCTAGATACTATAGCACTACGTGCCATTATTAAAACTAGGATTTTTGAAGAATCCCAATCAAATAAAGTCGTTTTTGGTGGTTTGGAGGGATTGTCAGGTTGTTTGTGGTAATGAGATTTACTCTATTCAATCGACCATGCCCTCAAAACACACCCCTGTCCTATAAGAAGCCTTTGGGTAACAGAGTAACCTCGTGCTATCATAGAAACCAAGAAGGCGGCCTCCAGTATACAAGATGGATGACGAAACACGTATCATCCTAACAACATGCACAGCGCATGCGCACTAACACCATGTATCACTATGGAGATGACCTCAAAACATGGCCTCTCATGCGGCGGGTTACCATGACAACACAACATGGCGCCACTGAGTACGGTGATATGACGTCACTTTCGAGGTCCTGCAATCTTGGGGTGAAACCTGCGAGACATACTACTGACGTCGACCGCAAATCGAAAGTAGTTTACAATGTAAATAAAGCCGTCAGTTTTGAATTTTACTCCCCCACCCCCTCCCCTTATGGAATCACCCCCCCCCTCCGCGCCATGCAGATCTGTCGCTGTGTTTTGTAGTTTGTAGTATTTTGATGCCCGGGCTTTGTTATTGGATATGTTGAACTCATTTGGCCATAAGTTGTTCTCAGGAAATGTTATTGTATTATCAGTTCTGATACGAATACGGTAGCAGACTTTCAGGAACCTGTGGTGCCTGCTATCAACTCTATGAGTTGATTTCACATATTTAATGTGTGTTCTATACCTCCCAACCTTCATTTTGATGTATAATTTATGTATATTTAATTTGAATTTAAGGAATATCAGAGATGGGAATTTCAAAATAAACAAAATTCCATTACTAAAAGCCCCTTAAGTAATATCAGAGGTGGGAATTTCAAAATAAACAAAACTCCATTACATATATAGCACCTTAATACACATTGCTTCTCCCTAGATCGTTCGAGAAATATTGTGATAACTGCGTTTCACCAATATCTCTCATGACACGTTTGGCCTGAAACATCTGTGCACTTCCTGATTGACAGTCAGGCAAATTACTGTTGTTTTGAAGCACGAGAACAATGTCAGGTGATTGACAACTTAATAACGACCTTTAACCCTTTTAATACCACGCCCACTTTAGCTACATGTGGAGGACCTCTATGTACGCCTGTATGCGAGAAAGTTTATTAAAATTTATGACATACTTGAAACTCTATCGTCTTATTAATTGTTGGAAAGGGCTCTCTGGGTATATTTCCGACAATTAATCAGATGGTAGTTTATTTATTTATTTATTTATTTATGTTTAAGGTCACATAAGTTGCAGCTGCCAGCTCCCCAACATCGTAACTCCTGACTGCATCACAGGCAGGGTTAGATTGGTTGAAGACATGCGTACCATCGACGTGCAGTACGCCTTAGTACACGGCGTCAGCGTGCCCCCACGCGGGCAATGGAGATGAAGTGTCTTGCCCAAGGACACAACGGGGTTGCCGCAGGTGGGATTCGAACCGAGGACCTCTCGGCTTGCAGCCTGCACCTCTACCTACTGAGCCACCACGCTCCCCTGAGATGGTACTTTAGATCTGCGCATACCAGAACGTACAGCTGATTATCATAAAATAAGTTACAATAGTCGCTTTCGGCTACGAAAGTATTAATAACTTCGTCATCATAAAACATAACCTGACAGGCTATATATATGTTTCACATTCTCAATTACAAATAATACTTGACTTGGAGATACCCAGTACACTCACTATATCAGTAGTAAGGGGGGGGGGGGGGGGGCACTGTGGCAAACTGATTTAACACTGATTCTCCCATAGACATTTTTTCGCCATAGTGCCATCGGACGATGGCACTCTGAAAAAATGTCTATGGAAGTTTTCAGTGTTAAATCAGGTCCCCAGTGTCAAATCAGTTTACCATAGTGTCTTCCCTTACTACTTACACCCGTACTAATAATTGGATTTCTATAATGTTGTCGTCTAATGTTTTTGACCACCAGTTAATTCTTTAATTAATATTTAATTTACTTAATGATAATGCATTAACCCATTAACTTGGCAGGCTACATTTCGCAGCACATTTTGTGAATTTTTTTTTTTAAAACCCAATAATTAAAATAATAGATTTTTATTTCGTTTGCCTTGGTAAAAGTTTAATAATTAATCTCACAAATCTAGCATAAAGTCAAGGTTATCTGCAGTATCAATGACACTTTCATTATTCAATACAATCTACTAAATGATCAATAGGGGGCTCGGTGGCTCAGTAGGTAGAGGTGCAGGCTGCAAGCCGAGAGGTCCTCGGTTCGAAACCCACCTGCGGCAACTGCGTTGTGTTCTTGGGCAAGACACTTCACCCCCATTGCCCATGTGGGGGCACGATGACGCCGTGTACTAAGGCGTACTGCACGTCGATGGTACGCTTGTCTTCAACCAATCTAACCCTGCCTGTGCTGCAGTGCGGAGTTACGATGTTGGGGAGCTGGCAGCTGCTCGTCGTTGCTCGGTGGTTCTCTCCGGGTACTCCGGCTTCCTCCACCCGTAAAACTGTTACGGTCATGATTAGTCATTGTGCATAAATATGTGACCTTAACATCAATAAATGATCAATAACATGAGAACTGACTGTCAAAGTTTTCTGAAAAGAAATTTTCGGCATTTACATAAAAAGATAGGCAAGAGTTTACCGACTCTTTGTTTGAATTCAGTTTTCTTTTTATTCTTGAAACAAACTTTCATATCATACTTCTTAGGTCTATTTTATCAATTATTCGCAGTATTCATATAGAGGAGGTGGGGGGGGGGGGGGGGGGGGGGGCGGTGGCTCAGTAGGTAGAGGTGCAGGCTGCAAGCCGAGAGGTCCTCGGTTCGAATCCCACCTGCGGCAACCGCGTTGTGTCCTTGGGCAAGACACTTCAACCCCATTGCCCACGTGAGGGCACGGTGACACTGTGTACTAAGGCGTACTGCACGTCGATGGTGCACCTGTCTTCAACCAATGCTAACCCTGCTTGTGTGGAGTTGGTATGTTGGGGAGCTGACAGTTGCTCGCCGTTGCTCGGTGGTTCTCTCCGGGTACTCCGGCTTCCTCCACCCGTAAAACTGTCACGGTCATGGTTAGCCATTGTGCAGAAATATGTGACCTTAAACACCAATAAATAAATAAATAAATTCATATAGAGGCGCCGTTGGGGTGGATTTGGGTAGGGTCAAAGCTTAATATTGGTACATCTTTGCCATTGTGCAAAAGCATGTGACCGTAAACACCAATAAATAAATATTTAAATAAATAAATAATATTGGTATACCACTTCCCACTTAAAAACTTTTTAACGCTAAGACGGGTTGAATATATCTCGGGAACGAGTCACTTTTTTGAGGTCGGACACGGCTGTAGACAGAAAATTGACTGGTCCGATCAAAACAATTGATCAAATCTATCAAACAGAACATCCTATTTTCGTACTACGATTGTCGAGGGCGCGGTGGTTCAGTAGGTAGAGGTGTAGGCTGCAAGCCGAGAGGTCCTCGGTTCGAATCCCACCTGCGACAATCGCGTTGTGTCCTTGGGCAAGACACTTCACCCCATTGGCCACGCGGGGGCACGATGGCGTTGTGTACTAAGACGTACAGCACGTCGATGGTGCACTTGCCTTCAGCTTTAACCCTGCTTGTGTGGAGTTAGTATGTTGGGGAGCTGACAGTTGCTCGCCGTTGCTCGGTGGTTCTCTCCGGGTACTCCGGCTTCCTCCACCCGTAAAACTGTCGCGGTCATGATTAGTCATTGTGCATAAATATGTGACACTAAACACAAATAAATAAATAAATACTACGATTGCCACTTTATCAAAACTTCTCAACAGTGCGGTAATGGGTGCTTCAGGACCGCTTGAACGTCATAAATTTGAAAATGTGTATCTGCAATTCTCTTATAAAAACCAGTAGTGAGAGAATGTATCCCGTTTTGTCCATTCTCCCGCAGGAGAAACGGAGGAGTCGATGACGTCATTTTTTTTTCTAAATTTAGTTTTAATTTTTTACACAAAAAAAAAATTAAATTGTATTTTTTAAAGTTTTTTTTATTTGTTTTTTAATTGATGTTTTAATTGTTTTTTACTTTAATTAGACTTTTAGGAAATACCACACACCTGTGTCATTGTGCCACGGAGAGGTGTTAACCCTTTACCCAACGAATCGGCCGCATCCGCTCGCGTAATATGCAAATTCAGCAGTTGAAAAAATATTATTTTTCAAAAAATTTCAACAAAACCATATCATGTGACCCCTCGTTTAACGAGCTCAACGAGGGGTCACATGGTATGGTTTTGTTGAAATCTTTTGAAAAATTTGAAAAAATAATATTTAAAATAATAAATTTTGATATCGTCTGCGTTGGGTAAATGGTTAATGTAAGTTGCATAACTTGTTCCCCAATCCTCGTAAAGCAAATAAGATTAAAACAAAGGTCAGATTTCGGGTCAGAACAATTAGCCACCTGGTCGATAGTGTTCCGACTTTTGTTTACATAAGAGTAGTATGTCTCGTATGTTTCACCCCACATTTGGGGGACCCCGGTGGGGGGGACCCCGGAAGTGACGTCATGTCACGTGACCTAGTGGCGCCATGTTGTGCTGTCATGGTAACCCGCGTGAGTAACATAGCAATCACGTGCTACCATAGAAACCAAGATGGCGGCCTCTAGTATACAAAATGGACGACAGAAGCATATGTCACCCTAACAACACGCGCTGCGCATGCGTACTCACACCACGTATCACTATGGAGATGACGTCACAACATGGCCGCTCATGTGGGTTACCATGACAACACAACATGGCGCCACTAGGTCACGTGACATGACGTCACTTCCGGGGTCCCCACCGGGGTCCCCCAAATGTGGGGTGAAACATACGAGACATACTACTCATAAGCACCAACTTGATTGACAAGTATGTTAAGTTAATGACTGGTATATTTTTATGTATCTATACATGCTCGAACATGTTTGCAAAGTTGTATTATCACGGAACTAGCGTGTATGCTTCATTTATCAAATCTACTCTATAAGCTTCTAGCATTTTACAATGGAGAGTTTATCTTGTAGCGTATATTCCAAGACCTTTTCACCGGTATTCAACAGGAATCGGCACGAAAAGCCGGCGCACATGAAAGAACAGTTTTCATGCCAATTTTGCGAGAAGATATTTATAATGAAAGGCAATAAGGATAGACACGAGAAGGAACACCAGGAAAAGATCACTTTTGACTGTCGATTCTGTGATAAGACATATTCTACAAAGATCAACAGAAACCGTCACGACTTTGGAAGCCACCCCATAGATGAACGATCACCAATGAGAAAAAGATTTCAGTGTGAACACTGTTTTAAAGATTACGCGAGAAGGGAAGATTTGGCCCACAATAATAAAATCGGCCGTGCGATCTACACTCGTAGTACTTGTGGAGACTTTTCATCAACTGCTTCACTTTAACCTGTAAAGGCGATAGCTGCAGCCACCAGTCTAAAGCCATCAAAAATACGCCGGGGAGCCCCCAAAATCCACGATATCGACCCAGAAGATTTCAACGATGAGTTGTTGGAAGAAGATGCAGCTCGGGAAGGTATAGAATTGTTTTGAGAACACTGGGGTGCGCAATCAGTACTCACCACGTCGTGTTTGACTTTCCCTTTTAAGGGCGCCCAAATTCTTAAAAAAGAGATACCTTTTCACGCAGGGACTTCGCATAGACCCCCCCCCCCCTCCCACCCCCCCCCCCCAAAAAAAAAACAAAACAAACTTCTGGAGGTATAAGGTCCAGAAAGGGTTAGAGAGGTTCCCATTTTCTATGCTCTTTGTTGTATATGGTCCTGCTTCTCTCACCTGTGAATCTGAACACCGCAATAAAAACATTTTGTTTTGTCTTCCGCACACCCAAACCTTGCAAGATCTTTGGGTTTTTTAATCCATTCGCTTGATAGCATAGAATCAAATGTTTTCATTCTGTGAACCTCTAAGGCATATTTAGGGTAGCGGGTGATTACATTTAACCCTTTGAACCCTGTTGGTATCTTCCATGTCAGTTCAATGGTAGCCATTAGAAGAGTCTATATTCATTATTTGGGGAAGACCAATTAATATTTTCAACGTGCAGCCTTGGTCTACTCCACACATTTACCTTGCAGTCATCCCCCTTAATGGAATTATGACGTAGCTTTTGACCCGTCCAGAAAACCGATCTCTGGCGTTCAAAGTGTTAATACGCCTTCTCGCAAAATGTTATGGAGTTCATCTTCTATGGAGTGATGAAATTCAGATTCAAATGAGACGCCACAGATTGAGGTTCAATTATGAATGAGTTTCGCCCCTCATCGATGCTTATCACCTTTCGTATACTGTTTATTCTGGAGTTTCTTCTTGATGATTCCATGGCTTAACGGGTAATGCCGTTGGCAGATAAAATTCTTCACAAATATGTCATTTTCGTATAAATTGCTCGTGAACATTTTAATGATAGTTGTCATGGAGATATCTCGATAACGATACAGTAAGTAAAATAAACGATAATGTTCACACACCTTTATCCCATAAATGGCCGTTTATTTGAATAATAAAGGCCTTGGATAAATTTTTGCTTTATTGACCTAGTAGGGTGATAACTTTTCCCCATAGGTTTAACACTGAAAGAATTTATTCGCCTAGTAGCGACGGACTTGTTGACCTCTGGCTGGTTAGCCATTGTGTATAAATATGTGACCTTAAACACCAATAAATAAATAAATAAATAACCGACTCGCCAGAGGCTCGTCGGTTTCATTCTTAATCTTCCTCGTAGAATAATTTTTTTACTTGAAAACACTATACGTTTATTCTATATGTAATAGTCCTTCAATACGAATCGAATTAAATTTCCATTTGTTTGTATGCCTGTTTAGAAATCGTCTGAAAGTCATGTGTTGAAGAATTAACCCATACGAACCAAAGTATTTAATAGTTCTGTGCCCGATGTAAAAAGCCACTCAGTGTTCGCTCTCTCTGCAACTGGGTTTGGTATTAGCTATAAACATCATCGGTCTACTGGTATGTACGGTTCTCAGCAAGTGATCCCTGGCAAAAACGCTCAAACTAAAATGTCAGAATTCATAACACGCTTCAGTTGAAAAGTATTCATGATGAATAATCGAATATCACGTTTCTGTGTTTGTTGTTTCCTATTATATTCTGCAACTCCGCGTATATTATAACGTTGACTGTTATTGGGAGTGAATCCTCAAAGTTCATTTCCAATCTCAAGTTCCCTCGCTTGACAAAGTTAAAGTGGTCGCCGCGAGATAAATCTGGTGAGAGATCAAATGCAAACAGTGTGTACACTCTAAAATCGGTTGGGTTCAAAATCAACCCAAATCGACTGGGTTGAGTGAATATGAACCCAAATTGGGTTCATATTCACTCAACCCAGTCGATTTGGGTTGATTTTTAACCCAACCGATTTAGAGTGTACCCTTTGGCGTATTCCTTCCGACTGATATAAACGCAACGAATGGTATTAGCGCTCCGAAGGTGCACTGGGACGGTGTAAAGTTGACCCCTATCATTTACGGTATAATATACTACTCAAAGTTTGCTAAGCACCAAATATTTGACACACCATTGTGAAATTTGCTTCTGACATGTTTACGATATTTTGGTGGATATGATTGATGAATGTATTGTGATGGTCCCCAGTGTTTACATTATCTCTCTTGACAGGCAGACTTTTCGCAACAGTCATGGAAAGCATGTGCCTCTTGATTTTCATGATGTTTTCGTGTACTCGTCGCATGAGTGCTAGAATGTTCTATGTCCCCTATGGGACATAGAACATTCTAGCACTCAGCCGACGTACTGTCTACATGTACATGACATGTGTAGGGTATTAAACCTTCATTTCAACACAAACCCTTGTGATTTAATGATTGAATATGGCAAATGCAAATGTAAGAAGACATTTGCCCGAAGTAGAAGTGTGGCGGGCTGTAGGAATGGTGGAGCAAGGGGCTACCTATCGTCAGGTTTGTGAAGCCCTTGGTGTGTTCTATACGGTGATCACCAGAGACTGGGCAAGATTTTAGCAGTATGACACACCAGTAAGACGGCCTGGTGGTGGCAGAGACAGGGCAACATCTGCAGCTGAAGACCGGTTTTTGGTCATTCAGGCCCGTAGGAACCGCTTAGCCACAACAACCCAGCTTCGCAGTGACCTTCAGAATGCATCCGGGTAAATGTTTCGACGCAGACTATCCGGGCAAGGTTGCACGAAGGTGGTCTCCGATCGGGAAGACAATGTATTCGCATTCCGCTGTCCCAGAACCACCGCCAAGCACGATATGAATGGGCCATGGACCACGTTGGGTGGACCAGAGAAGATTGGCGACCTGTCCTTTTTACAGATGAGTCAAGGTACTGCCTAGACCGCACAGATAGGCGTTCTAGGGTATGGAGAAAACCAGGAGAGCGATTCCATGCCGCCAACATTGCTGAATATGGCCGCTATGGTGGAGGCTCAATCATGATCTGGGGCGGCATCAGCAGGGGTGGACGTACAGAGCTCTGTGTCCTTGAACGTGGTACATTGACTGCACAGCGGTATATTGATGAGATCCTGGATGTCCATGTCAGATTGTATGCAGGTGCAGGGGATGATAGATTCATTCTGATGGACGATAATTCCCGTCCTCGTGTTGCCCATGCTGTCGGGGAGTACGACAGAGGGAGGGGATCTGACCTCAATCCAATCGAACATGTCTGGAATGAGTTGCGTCTTGCAATTGCAGACTGTCCAGTCCAGCCAAGAAGTGTCCAGGAGCTTGGTGCTATGCTGGTCCAAGAATGGAAGAACGTCCCACACAGGACCACCAGGAACCTGATTGGGAGTATCAGAAGGCGTTGTTAAGCTGTAATTAACAGTACTGGGTCTCATACTCGATACTGAACCCATACCATTTTGCCTCGTCATCTTTTTGGCAAATTGCAAAGTTACCTCTTTTATCAATAATATCCATTTTCCATGGAAAAAGCTAAAAAATATTGTCAAACACAAATAAAATCTTAATTTCTGTACTTAAATCATTAAAGATATAATTAAATAAAAAATATATACACTTTCATTACAATATTTCAACTAAAACGTAAAACAGGTAGTTGGATATACACAGGGCTTTTTATGTGGATGTCCCAAGGTGCAGGAGTGTATTACCTGCTCACCTAAGAAAACCCAATCAATCACTTCATTTAAGATAGATCTAAAACCTTATCTCTATAAAATGGTTTTTGATAAATGCTAGGATTGATTAGCTCATGTAAAGCCAAAGAACACGCAAGTGGAGTTTAGGCTTATAAATTATTATTATTCTTATTATTATTGCTTGGTGCTCAGCAAACCTTGAGTAGTATATATTGCAGTAATTTTGAGATATCATCATCAGCATCATGTCTGAACGTTCTAAAGGCGGAAGTGGACGGGTGTTGATATTCCATGTTGTTATTCTTCAGGCAAGTATTGTCTGCCACTTGTTTTGTTGTAGATGATGAGGCCTTCAGCGGTAAGTATAGTCTGCCTTGGGCTCTGTAGATGGCGTGAACGGTTTTTGAGGAACACGTTATTCGATAACGGACCTTAACAAGGTACCACCAACCTGAACATTCCTGGTTCAGGTAACAGGTCTGTTATTTCTTATTGGGCAGGGACATATAGTGCGTTAAAGGAGCACTTTACAAAAAATGGTCAAGAAAGCGGGACACAGGACCAACGCTCGCCTCCCTGGAGGTGGATGCCCACTTCTGGGGATGGAGTGAAGCCATAACGGTTATTGAATTGCCATAGCGGTTACTATATATTCCATAGCGGTTATTGGGGAAAACATAGAGGCGGATAGATAACTAAACAACTAGAGTTAAAGCAGTGGAAGTTAGAGGAGAGGAAGAAATGTGTGGTTGTATGGTTGGCTGTCTTCTGGGTGATGTCATATCTTTGTATTATTAAACATATTTTATACCATGGTTACCTTTTCTACACTATATGAAAAGCCTATGAAATAAATTTTGGCTTTATACACCAACCGTGGTGAACACGCCAGCAATGAGATTTCAGTAGTTAAAATTTACACCTACAGTGGAACTACATCCATGTTGACCTTTCGTGACGTCGACCTGAATGCGAACTTGTCTAAACTTATCGCACGTCGCCTCTCGAAGAGTGAAATGAAAGCGCCAATTATTTATTAGTTTTTAAATGAGTTTACCCCATAAGACACCAAAACTTAACAAACGTGCACTGTCTCATGTTAATAAAGCATCCATAACTCGAAATGGTATGTTATTATGCTATTAAAACGAAAAAGGCCCCCGTTTCATTTTCCATTTCGTTTCGGCGATAAAATTGACAGTGGAAGTACCGCCCACCGATGCTCGGGTAAACAAAAACAGTTTTGCACGTTTGTACGTCTGCTGCTCAGTAAAATCGAGATAAAATAATAGCGACTCTTAATAATCTGACGATCATGGTATAAATAAAATATACTCAAAGTATTATTATTATTTATTATTTATTGGTGTTTAAGGTCACATATTCTGTACAATGGCTAATCATGACCACGACAGTTTTACGGGTGGAGGAAGCCGGAGTACCCAGAGAGAACCACCGAGCAACGGCGAGCAACTGTCAGCTCCCCAGCATACTAACTCCACACAAGCAGGGTTAGCATTGGTTGAAGACACGTGCACCATCGACGTTCAGTACGCCTTAGTGCACAGCATCACCGTGCACCCACATGGGTAATGGGGGTGAAGTGTCTTGCCCAAGGACACAACGCGGTTGCCGCAGGTGGGATTCGAACCGAGGACCTCTCGGCTTGGAGCCTGCACCTCTACCAACTGAACCACCTCCCCCCCCCCCCCCCCCCCCCCCAATATACCCAAAGTAGCTTGGTGTACCAAATGTTCACTACTCGTGGTGAACATTTGGTACATCAAGCTACTATGGGTACATTCTATATTTATTTGTTCTAATTAACGAAAAGAATTGGTTGACAAGTGCCCAGCATTTAGTTTATATCCTTTCCTTGATATACATTTAAAGTTATAAATTATGTTAAAATATTTTCAATGATAGTTAAATAAATATGTATTAATGGCGAAACAAAAGTAAAAATATCTTGAAAAAAAATGTGATTTACACAGTTAGAGAAGAAAGTTGTGTAATCAACTTTGCGAGAGTCCAAACAGGTATTTCCCACGCTACAACACTGCTGGTTTGAGACAGTAAGCCTGTTGGTCATTTTCCACACCCGTGTTTCAGACAGAACCCTATACCACTGCAAAACCAGGAGAGGCAAAACAAGGAATCGAAAAGCAGTAAACCATTTATGAAGTTAACATACGTGGAAACTGATTTGGAAAGTCAGCAGAGTGCAAATGACAAGATAGGAGATTTTTCCGCTGTACAGGTTTAGTCTTAGAATCGTTCTGTGGTTTTAATAAAGTTGGGTACGGTACGAAATAGGTGAAAGTTGACTGAATTGGGTAAGTTGGAAATACCATATAGAAGATCGTTGACCGATCTTATTGTCAGGTGGGCAAGATTCCCTGAAAGGACTAGTCTTTCGTGTATATGGTTCCTACAGTCAAAGACGTAATAACTGACATCTTCAGTCCCGTAGCCCCATGAACAGTTTGGTGTGTCAATAATATAGTTGGAGAACTTATCAAAATTTAAAGTTAGGTCACTGCAGGAATTTTGCTGTTTAAAATGTATTATATTAGTCGCCCTATCCCCAGTGTTGAAGTATTTAGATGGCCTACACACGCCACTGTTGAAATGTTTAATAAAATGATCCTCCAAAGAACTCGACTGTCTGACTCATAGGGGCAATTCATTCCATTCCGAAATACACGAGGGGTAAATGAGCTCTTGAATACTTCCGTATGTACAAATGGTAGTTGGAGGTTGGAGTGGGATTTGGTGCCATACGAGGAGATGTCCTCAAGTGTTTAGGTAATAGGTCAGAGAGGCAAGCGGGGGCCTGATTATTTACAATTTGAAGACCGTAATCATTTTGTGGAGATGACGTCTTTGTTTAGGGGATTTCCATCCCAGTTCTGCGAGCAGAATAGCTGTTGGGGTAGACCTTGCTAAACCGGTTATTATTCTAGCTGCATCGACGTGAATTCTGTCCAGATTGGAAAGTAGGTAGTCCGGCGCACCGGCCCACACCGCATCTGCTTACTCTATGACGGGGAGTATGAATGATTTGTATAAAGTTTCCGGATTTTTCCTACTAAGGATATACTTAAGTTTTCTCAGATGAGACACCCTGGAATTACCTTTTTTACACAATTTGTTAATTTGGGTACCGGTATGCCAATTTAAGTCCCCCTGCAAGGACAGACCGAAGTGAGAGTGTGACTTTGTGAGTTCAGCTAGTGTCTCACCAAACATTACAACATTATTTAGGTTAACATTTTTCTTGGTCAACAAAATGACCTCTGTTTTTGAGAGTATAAACGTAACTAGGCAAGTGTTTGCCCATTCTGAAATGACCTCAGGTTTTCATTGCACTTTATAGCAACCTCATCTAGGTCGTATCCACTTTTTGTTACAATAGTATCATCTGCAAATAATCTACACACGTCTGGAGAGTCTAAATTTTCAGAGATATCATTAATATATATCAGAAAAAGGAAGGGTCCTAAGACAGATCCTTGGGGAACTCCACAATTTACAGGCAGGTACTCGGAGAAAACTGAGTTAACAGTTACCCTTTATTTACGATCTGATAAGTATCTGCTGGTCCACTCGATGAGTGGTCCAGATATAACATTTTGCCTCAGTTTGTGGATTAGACCCGTGTGCCAAACTCTATCAAACGCTTTTGATATGTCACAAAATACTCCAAGAGAAAACTGGTTACTGTCAAAGGCTAAACAAAGATTGTGATATATTTCAACTTGCTGATATACTGTGCTATGTTGTGGCAGGAACCCGGACTGATATTTGAAAAATAAATTATTAACACAGCAATGTACGTACAGTTGGTTAAAGACAATCCTCTCCATAACTTTACTTACACAGCTAAGAAGAGAAAAAGGTTTGTGATTATTGGGATCGTGCGCATCCCTTTCTTAAACAATAGGCCCGACTGTTGCCATCTTCCATTCTGAAGGGTAGACACCTGAGGGGGAAGGAGAGCCGAAATAATTGAACCAATGGCTTGCATATTGTGGTTTTGGATTCTTTGAGCAGACGGTTACTAATGTTGTCATGACATGTTGCCTTTTTAGTATCTAAATTTCCTATGATCCGAGTTACTTCATCCTCAGAGAAGTTAATCTCAGAAAGTCTCGCAGAACACTTGGGTTTAAAATCAGGTAAAGTATGTCTTTCATCATTTATCTTACTATTTGATAAAAAGGTTCTGTTAAGCCAGTTAGTTTTGTCTTTGTCATCAGTTACCATAGTTATATTGCCGGCATCGTCTTTGATGTTAAGAAAAAAGACAGAAGGCTTTCTCTCAAAATTGTTCAATAACTATTTAACGGTGTGCCCGAAGACTTTGGGGTTTCTACTCGCTCCAAGAGAAGTATCCAAGGTTAAAAAATAAATAGATGTGGCTTTCTTTTTCATATTATTTACCTTGTTCCGGGAATGTTTGCACTTTTCCATTAATTTGGGGTTTTAATATTTCAAAGCTTGTTTCCTAAAACGATCTTTCCGACGAATGTCACGGCGAAGACTGAAGAGCCGAGTCGAACCAGGGTTTCTCAGATGGACGGATTACGACCCTATGAAACGGAATACATTCCCTGGCAATATCCAAAAATTTGGTAACACATTTATGACATGACGTATCAAACGAAGTAATATCTGAAATGAAAGACCAATCTGTTTCGGAGATCAAGTTGTTCATTTTGGGAAGTCAGTCATGTTGTAGTTCCAAATATGTCGGATTTTCGTTTCGTGTTGTGTGGTTCCAGTCTGTATAACTGCCGATACAGCCTCATGGCCAGAGGCACCAAGTTCGTTTGTTTCTGAGTCTAAGACTGCTACGGTATCACTAACTATTATTGGATCTAATAAGGTGCTTGGTGTTGGCATTCTACGGGTTGCTTGTTTGATGACGTTATTTAGATTGTAATGATTTATGATATCGTTTAAGCGACTAGACGGGTTAAGGAGATCACAATTCAAATCTCCAATAATTAAATATCTTTTTCTTGTGTGTTTTTTGAGGCAAGAAAACTCAGCCACTGAGTAGGTGTTGAAGCTATCACTGACAAGTATAGTCTGTCTCAAACTCTTCTGTTAGTGATTGTTGGCTGTTTTGGTTTTGCTTTTGGCCGGTCTGGGTGGAGGGTGGTCGGAGGCTGTTTCGTTTGTTGTATCTGCTTGAATTCGTTTTATGGTGGTCTGTCCTGTGTGTCTACTGTGACTAAAAATGGAGAAAAAAGAAATTAGTGCGTCCTCCCCGCCCCCCCCCCCCTTTTTTTTCTTTTCAGCGTCTGTTCTGGAAAAAAATTGGAACGGAACGGAGCGAATGGTTTTAGCGCGCCGAAGGCGCGCAGGGACAGAATAGAGTGAACCCCTTTCGATCCTCCGGATTGATATGATTTCCGTCATCCTCAAATATTTGACCTGTCTCTTGGAACAGACTGTTGTAACTTCTCGCTATTTCTCTGTGCTCAAATCGATGCTGTAGGGGCTTGGAGGGGGTATGTTGACCGTCCACATATACTGCTAGGAAATTAATATTAGAATGTTTAAAGTGGAATGGATTTTTTGAAAATCTGCTATTAAAAGCGTCATTATCATCACATCCATCGACAATTCGGTTTGGGAGTTGACCTTAAAAATAAATTTTCCTGTGTGATGCTCAAATTCCCCTTGATACAGAAACAACCCCTCATACTCTCATACGACAAAATTCTATTGATCCCCACGAACTGGAATCCCACTTACGGAATCCTATTTTATGATATGTCTGTGGTTAGAGAATCCCTTTTTCGTCGTATGAGGGCTCGTTTTTGAGTGTGTGATGAGTATTTTTACAAGCAGTGAAAACGCATTTACACTGATTTACAATCAAAAATTTGTTTTTACAAGTAATTGGTTTGTTTTTAAAACAGTGAAGACGAATTTATATGGGTTTACAATCAGTAATTTGTTTTTACAAACACTGAAGGTGGATTTACACGGATTTACAACCTGTAATTTGTTTTTAAAAACACTGAAGGTGGATTTACACGGATTTACAACCTATAATTTGTTTTTATAAACACTGAAGGTGGATTTACACGGATTTACAACCTGTAATTTGTTTTTACAAACATTGAATTGGATTTACACGGATTTACAACCTATAATTTGTTTTTATAAACACTGAAGGTGGATTTACACGGATGTACAACCTGTAATTTGTTTTTACAAACACTGAATTGGATTTACACGGATTTACAACCTATAATTTGTTTTTATAAACACTGAAGGTGGATTTACACGGATTTACAACCTGTAATTTGTTTTTACAAACACTGAAGGTGGATTTACACGGATTTACAGCCTGTAATTTGTTTTTACAAACAGTGAAGGTGGATTTACACGGATTTACAACCTATAATTTGTTTTTACAAACACTGAAGGTGGATTTACACGGATTTACAATCAGTAATTTGTTTTTACAAACACTGAAGGTGGATTTACACGGATTTACAACCTATAATTTGTTTTTACAAACACGGAAGGTGGATTTACACGGATTCACAACCTATAATTTGTTTTTATAAACACTGAAGGTGGATTTACATGGATTTACAACCAGTAATTTGTTTTTACAAACACTGAAGGTGGATTTACACAGATTTACAACCTGTAATTTGTTTTTACAAACACTGAAGGTGGATTTACACGGATTTACAACCTGTAATTTGTTTTTACAAACACTGAAGGTGGATTTACACGGATTTACAATCAGTAATTTGTTTTTACAAACACTGAAGGTGGATTTAAACGGATTTACAACCTATAATTTGTTTTTATAAACACTGAAGGTGGATTTACACGGATTTACAACCTGTAATTTGGTTGTACAAACACTGAAGGTGGATTTACACGGATTTACAATCAGTAATTTGTTTTTACAAACACTGAAGGTGGATTTACACGGATTTACAACCTGTAATTTGTTTTTACAAACACTGAAGGTGGATTTACACGGATTTACAACCTATAATTTGTTTTTACAAACACTGAAGGTGGATTTACACGGATTTACAATCAGCAATTTGTTTTTACAAACACTGAAGGTGGATTTACACGGACTTACAACCAGTAATTTTTTACAAACACTGAAGGTGGATTTACACGGACTTACAATCAGTAATTTGTTTTTACAAACACTGAAGGTGGATTTACATGGATTTACAATCAGTAGTTTGTTTTTACAAACACTGAAGGTGGATTTACACGGATTTACAACCTATAATTTGTTTTTACAAACACTGAAGGTGGATTTACACGGATTTACAACCTGTAATTTGTTTTTACAAACACTGAAGGTGGATTTACACGTATTTACAATCAGTAATTTGTTTTTACAAACACTGGAGGTGGATTTACACGGATTTACAATCAGTAATTTGTTTTTACAAACACTGAAGGTGGATTTACACGGATTTACAATCAGTAATTTGTTTTTACAAACACTGAAGGTGGATTTACACGGATTTACAATCAGTAATTTGTTTTTACAAACACTGAAGGTGGATTTACACGGATTTACAATCAGTAATTTGTTTTTACAAACACTGAAGGTGGATTTACAGGGATTTACAATCAGTAATTTGTTTTTACAAACACTGAAGGTGGATTTACACGGATTTACAATCAGTAATTTGTTTTTACAAACACTGAAGGTGGATTTACACGGATTTACAATCAGTAATTTGTTTTTACAAACACTGAAGGTGGATTTACACGGATTTACAACCTATAATTTGTTTTTACAAACACTGAAGGTGGATTTACACGGATTTACAACCTATAATTTGTTTTTACAAACACTGAAGGTGGATTTACACGGATTTACAATCAGTAATTTGTTTTTACAAACACTGAAGGTGGATTTACACGGATTTACAATCAGTAATTTCTTTTTACAAACACTGAAGGCGGATTTACACGGATTTACAACCTATAATTTGTTTTTACAAACACTGAAGGTGGATTTACATGGATTTACAATCAGTAATTTGTTTTTACAAACACTGAAGGTGGATTTACACGGATTTACAATCAGTAATTTGTTTTTACAAACACTGAAGGTGGATTTACGCGGACTTACAACCAGTAATTTGTTTTTACAAACACTGAAGGTGGATTTACACGGATTTACAACCTATAATTTGTTTTTACAAACACTGAAGGTGGATTTACACGGATTTACAACCAGTAATTTGTTTTTACAAACACTGAAGGTGGATTTACACGGATTTACAACCTATAATTTGTTTTTACAAACACTGAAGGTGGATTTACACGGATTTACAATCAGTAATTTGTTTTTACAAACACTGAAGGTGGATTTACACGGATATACAATCAGTAATTTGTTTTTACAAACACTGAAGGTGGATTTACACGGATTTACAATCAGTAATTTGTTTTTACAAACACTGAAGGTGGATTTACACGGATTTACAATCAGTAATTTGTTTTTACAAACACTGAAGGTGGATTTACACGGATTTACAATCAGTAATTTGTTTTTACAAACACTGAAGGTGGATTTACACGGATTTACAATCAGTAATTTGTTTTTACAAACACTGAAGGTGGATTTACACGGATTTACAATCAGTAATTTGTTTTTACATACACTGAAGGGGGATTTACACGGATTAACAATCAGTAATTTGTTTTTACAAACACTGAAGGTGGATTTACACGGATTTACAATCAGTAATTTGTTTTTACAAACACTGAAGGTGGATTTACACGGATTTACAATCAGTAATTTGTTTTTACAAACACTGAAGGTGGTGGATTTACACGGATTTACAATCAGTAATTTGTTTTTACAAACACTGAAGGTGGATTTACACGGATTTACAATCAGTAATTTGTTTTTGCAAACACTGAAGGTGGATTTACACGGATTTACAATCAGTAATTTGTTTTTACAAACACTGAAAGTGGATTTACACGGATTTACAATCAGTAATTTGTTTTTACAAACACTGAAGGTGGATTTACACGGATTTACAACATGTAGTTTGTTTTTACAAACACTGAAGGTGGATTTACACGGATTAACAATCAGTAATTTGTTTTTAAAAACACTGAAGGTGGATTTACACGGATTTACAATCAGTAATTTGTTTTTACAAACACTGAAGGTGGATTTACACGGATTTACAATCAGTAATTTGTTTTTACAAACACTGAAGGTGGTGGATTTACACGGATTTACAATCAGTAATTTGTTTTTACAAACACTGAAGGTGGATTTACACGGATTTACAATCAGTAATTTGTTTTTGCAAACACTGAAGGTGGATTTACACGGATTTACAATCAGTAATTTGTTTTTACAAACACTGAAAGTGGATTTACACGGATTTACAATCAGTAATTTGTTTTTACAAACACTGAAGGTGGATTTACACGGATTTACAACATGTAGTTTGTTTTTACAAACACTGAAGGTGGATTTACACGGATTTACAATCAGTAATTTGTTTTTACAAACACTGAAGGTGGATTTACACGGATTTACAATCAGTAATTTGTTTTTACAAACACTGAAGGTGGCTTTACACGGATTTACAATCAGTAATTTGTTTTTACAAACACTGAAGGTGGATTTACACGGATTTACAATCAGTAATTTGTTTTTACAAACACTGAAGGTGGCTTTACACGGATTTACAATCAGCAATTTGTTTTTACAAACACTGAAGGTGGATTTACACGGACTTACAACCAGTAATTTTTTACAAACACTGAAGGTGGATTTACACGGACTTACAATCAGTAATTTGTTTTTACAAACACTGAAGGTGGATTTACATGGATTTACAATCAGTAGTTTGTTTTTACAAACACTGAAGGTGGATTTACACGGATTTACAACCTATAATTTGTTTTTACAAACACTGAAGGTGGATTTACACGGATTTACAACCTGTAATTTGTTTTTACAAACACTGAAGGTGGATTTACACGTATTTACAATCAGTAATTTGTTTTTACAAACACTGGAGGTGGATTTACACGGATTTACAATCAGTAATTTGTTTTTACAAACACTGAAGGTGGATTTACACGGATTTACAATCAGTAATTTGTTTTTAAAAACACTGAAGGTGGATTTACACGGATTTACAATCAGTAATTTGTTTTTACAAACACTGAAGGTGGATTTACACGGATTTACAATCAGTAATTTGTTTTTACAAACACTGAAGGTGGATTTACAGGGATTTACAATCAGTAATTTGTTTTTACAAACACTGAAGGTGGATTTACACGGATTTACAATCAGTAATTTGTTTTTACAAACACTGAAGGTGGATTTACACGGATTTACAATCAGTAATTTGTTTTTACAAACACTGAAGGTGGATTTACACGGATTTACAACCTATAATTTGTTTTTACAAACACTGAAGGTGGATTTACACGGATTTACAACCTATAATTTGTTTTTACAAACACTGAAGGTGGATTTACACGGATTTACAATCAGTAATTTGTTTTTACAAACACTGAAGGTGGATTTACACGGATTTACAATCAGTAATTTCTTTTTACAAACACTGAAGGCGGATTTACACGGATTTACAACATATAATTTGTTTTTACAAACACTGAAGGTGGATTTACATGGATTTACAATCAGTAATTTGTTTTTACAAACACTGAAGTGGATTTACACGGATTTACAATCAGTAATTTGTTTTTACAAACACTGAAGGTGGATTTACGCGGACTTACAACCAGTAATTTGTTTTTACAAACACTGAAGGTGGATTTACACGGATTTACAACCTATAATTTGTTTTTACAAACACTGAAGGTGGATTTACACGGATTTACAACCAGTAATTTGTTTTTACAAACACTGAAGGTGGATTTACACGGATTTACAACCTATAATTTGTTTTTACAAACACTGAAGGTGGATTTACACGGATTTACAATCAGTAATTTGTTTTTACAAACACTGAAGGTGGATTTACACGGATATACAATCAGTAATTTGTTTTTACAAACACTGAAGGTGGATTTACACGGACTTACAACCAGTAATTTGTTTTTACAAACACTGAAGGTGGATTTACACGGATTTACAATCAGTAATTTGTTTTTACAAACACTGAAGGTGGATTTACACGGATTTACAATCAGTAATTTGTTTTTACAAACACTGAAGGTGGATTTACACGGATTTACAATAAGTAATTTGTTTTTACATACACTGAAGGTGGATTTACACGGATTAACAATCAGTAATTTGTTTTTACAAACACTGAAGGTGGATTTACACGGATTTACAATCAGTAATTTGTTTTTACAAACACTGAAGGTGGATTTACACGGATTTACAATCAGTAATTTGTTTTTACAAACACTGAAGGTGGTGGATTTACACGGATTTACAATCAGTAATTTGTTTTTACAAACACTGAAGGTGGATTTACACGGATTTACAATCAGTAATTTGTTTTTGCAAACACTGAAGGTGGATTTACACGGATTTACAATCAGTAATTTGTTTTTACAAACACTGAAAGTGGATTTACACGGATTTACAATCAGTAATTTGTTTTTACAAACACTGAAGGTGGATTTACACGGATTTACAACATGTAGTTTGTTTTTACAAACACTGAAGGTGGATTTACACGGATTAACAATCAGTAATTTGTTTTTACAAACACTGAAGGTGGATTTACACGGATTTACAATCAGTAATTTGTTTTTACAAACACTGAAGGTTGATTTACACGGATTTACAATCAGTAATTTGTTTTTACAAACACTGAAGGTGGTGGATTTACACGGATTTACAATCAGTAATTTGTTTTTACAAACACTGAAGGTGGATTTACACGGATTTACAATCAGTAATTTGTTTTTGCAAACACTGAAGGTGGATTTACACGGATTTACAATCAGTAATTTGTTTTTACAAACACTGAAAGTGGATTTACACGGATTTACAATCAGTAATTTGTTTTTACAAACACTGAAGGTGGATTTACACGGATTTACAACATGTAGTTTGTTTTTACAAACACTGAAGGTGGATTTACACGGATTTACAATCAGTAATTTGTTTTTACAAACACTGAAGGTGGATTTACACGGATTTACAATCAGTAATTTGTTTTTACAAACACTGAAGGTGGCTTTACACGGATTTACAATCAGTAATTTGTTTTTACAAACACTGAAGGTGGATTTACACGGATTTACAACCTGTAATTTGTTTTTACAAACACTGAAGGTGGATTTACACGGATTTACAACCAGTAATTTGTTTTTACAAACACTGAAGGTGGATTTACGCGGATTTACAACCAGTAATTTGTTTTTACAAACACTGAAGGTGGATTTACACGGATTTACAACCTGTAATTTGTTTTTACAAACACTGAAGGTGGATTTACACGGATTTACAATCAGTAATTTGTTTTTACAAACACTGAAAGTGGATTTACACGGATTTACAATCAGTAATTTGTTTTTACAAACACTGAAGGTGGATTTACACGGATTTACAACCTGTAATTTGTTTTTACAAACACTGAAGGTGGATTTACACGGATTTACAATCAGTAATTTGTTTTTACAAACACAGAAGGTGGATTTACACGGATTTCCAATCAGTAATTTGTTTTTACAAACACTGAAGGTGGATTTACACGGATTTACAACCTGTAATTTGTTTTTACAAACACTGAAGGTGGATTTACACGGATTTACAATCAGTAATTTGTTTTTACAAACACAGAAGGTGGATTTACATGGATTTACAATCAGTAATTTGTTTTTACAAACACTGAAGGTGGATTTACACGGATTTACAACCTGTAATTTGTTTTTACAAACACTGAAGGTGAATTTACATGGATTTACAATCAGTAATTTGTTTTTACAAACACTGAAGGTGGATTTACACGGATTTACAATCAGTAATTTGTTTTTACAAACACTGAAGGTGGATTTACACGGATTTACAATAAGTAACTTGTTTTTACAAACACTGAAGGTGGATTTACACGGATTTACAACCTATAATTTGTTTTTACAAACACTGAAGGTGGATTTACACGGATTTACAATCAGTAATTTGTTTTTACAAACACTGAAGGTGGATTTACACGGATTTACAATCAGTAATTTGTTTTTACAAACACTGAAGGTGGATTTACACGAATTTACAATCAGTAATTTGTTTTTACAAACACTGAAGGTGGATTTACACGGATTTACAATCAGTAATTTGTTTTTACAAACACTGAAGGTGGATTTACACGGATTTACAATCAGTAATTTGTTTTTACAAACACTGAAGGTGGATTTACACGGATTTACAATCAGTAATTTGTTTTTACAAACACTGAAGGTGGATTTACACGGATTTACAACCTATAATTTGTTTTTACAAACACTGAAGGTGGATTTACATGGTTTTACAACCTATAATTTGTTTTTACAAACACTGAAGGTGGATTTACACGGATTTACAATCAGTAATTTGTTTTACAAACACTGAAGGTAGATTTACACGGATTTACAATCAGTAATTTGTTTTTACAAACACTGAAGGTGGATTTACACGGATTTACAACCTATAATTTGTTTTTACAAACACTGAAGGTGGATTTACACGGATTTACAATCAGTAATTTGTTTTACAAACACTGAAGGTGGATTTACATGGATTTTCAATCAGTAATTTGTTTTTACAAACACTGAAGGTGGATTTACACGGATTTACAATCAGTAATTTGTTTTTACAAACACTGAAGGTGGATTTACACGGATTTACAATCAGTAATTTGTTTTTACAAACACTGAAGGTGGATTTACACGGATTTACAAGCAGTAAATTTTTTTTTTACAAAATAAACAAAACACTCATTACATACTCAAAAACATATGACGAAAAAGGGATTCTGTAACCACAGACATATCCCAAAAAGGGATTCCTTCGATCACCACGTTTACTGGAATCCCATTTCTGGAATCCCTTTTTGTTTGGTTGTTTGGATACATAGATGCATATTGCCTTTCCACGTATTTACCAACATTTAACACTTTACCCAACGTAACGTCCAAAACCGACCAGCGCTATTCTCAAAAATGGCCAATTCATTTTCATTATTTTTTCATTTTTTGTCTCGAAAACATATGTTATGACCCATCGTTGGAACGAGCTCGTCGAGCTCGTTCCAACGAGGGATCATAACCTATGTTTTTGAGACAAAAAATGAAAAAAATTAGTTATTCAAGAATATTTTTTGCAAGTATCGTCTGCTTTTCATGTTAGGTAAAGGGTTAAAGAACCATGAAAAAAATAGTTAAATTTAAACTTGATAATTAAATTTTAAAAAAGGCTTTAAAATCATAAAAGACTGTTAGTTAGGTGGGGATGGGGGAAATGAAGCGAGGGAGTTGGAGGAGTCTCTATTCTTTGTTAGTTGGGGGAAGCTATGCTTGAGATGATTAAATCAAAAATTAAACTTGAAATTAAAATTCATATTGAAACTGGTGGAGAGACAGAAGTGTGGTGGTACTTTTATAATTTTACAAACAATATTTTCGATTTATATTTATTTCGATAACCACACCCCCCCCCCCCCCCCTCAGAAAGTGTTATTTATTATATGGGAGGATCAGAAAGTTGAAAGGGCTGGGGTCACATCATATTACTAGGGGAATGACTTCACAATATGGCTCTGCCGCATGGATTTATTTATTTATTTATTTATTTATTAGGGTTTAACAACACTTTAACAGCCAAGGTCATATCGTGTCGGTGACAGCTATACAGCAACCACCAAGGAACGACGAGCAGCTGCCATCTCCCAAACATCGCAACTCCGCACTGCAGCACAGGCATGGTTAGATTGGTTGAAGACAAGCGCACCATCGACGTGCAGCACGCCTTAGTACACCACGTCAACGTGCCCCCGTTTGGACAATCGGGGTGAAGTGCCTTGGCCAAGGACACAACGCGGGAGTCCGAATCGATCGCTCAGACGGTCACCCATCCACGGACTAACCGGGCTCGACGTTGCTTAACTTCGGTGATCTGAAGAGAGCAGGTTACCGCAACGCCACCGCACCTCGCATCATGAATCATATTACTAGGGGGAATGACTTTACAATATCGTGCCTTGAGTTCCAATGTGTCCCAAGTGCCTTCTGGCACAGAGAACACATTGGAACTCTGGGGATGATATTGCTCCTGTGCATGTATAGTGGTATTGTTTTGATCACGTGAGTACACATCATGCATCATATTATCATGTGAATGGTGTCACATACATGCACATGTAGCAATCCGGGGGTCCATTTTCTCATTTTTGTGATATCCACAGCCTTTTTATCGATTGTCGGGGGTTCAATGAAGGAAACGCTTGATTGATTGATTTTTTTTTATTTTGGGCGGGGTAGGGGTTTCGGGGGGGGGGGGGGTCTTATCTACGCTAGACGGAGGCGCGGCGGCGTCGCAGTAACCGGTTCTCGTCAGATCACTTTAGGTAAGCAACGTCGAGCTCGGCAAGTAGTTGGATGGGTGACTATTTCAGCGACTGATTCGCACTCCCGCGTTGTGTCCTTGGGCAAGGCACTTAACCCCGATTGCCTACATGGGGGCACGTTGACTCTGTGTAGTAAGGCGTTCTGCACGCCGAAGGTGCGCTTGTCTTCAATCAATCTAACCCTACATGTGCCGCGGTGCTGAGTTCAGATTTACGATGTTGGAGAGTTGACAGCTGCTCGTCGTTGCTCGGTGGTTCTCTCTGGGTATTCCGGCTTCCTCTACCCGTAAAACTGTCACCGACATGATATGACCCTGGCTGTTAATGTGTCGTTAAACGGTATCTCTTTTTAAGAGGGCGACAATGGAGCTACTATTTTCTCAGCTGATCTGTAACAGCATCCAACATTATACCTCTTATATGGTCCTTCTCGGGGTTTCTAATAAATGCTTCTGAGTACACGCTAAACAAGTCAAACACGACGTGGTGAGTACTGATCACGCACCCCCAGTGCTCTCGAAACAATTCTGCACCTTCCTGAGCTTGGTCTTCTTCCAACAAGTTGTCGTGGAAATCTTCTGGGTTTTAAGGCGTGGATTTTGGTGGCTACCCGGTGTATTTTGGTGGCTTCAAGGTGGTGGCTGCAGCCAGTCTCTTTATAGCTCGATTCGGTATCGCCTTGTGCTGGTTAAAGTGAAGCAGTTGATGAAATTGCACGGCCGGTTTTATTATAGTGGACCAAATCTTCCTTTCTCGCATAATCTTAAAAATTGTGTTCGCACTGGAATATTTTTCTCATTAGTGATCGTCCATCTATGGGGTGGCTTCCAAACTTGTGACGGTTTCTGTTGATCTTTGTTGAATATATCTTATCACAGAATCGGCAGTGAAAAGTGATCTTTTCCTGGTGTTCCTTCTCGTGTCTATCCTTGTTGCCTTTCCCTGTAAGTATCTTGTAAACTGACATGAAAACTGTTCTTTCATGTGCGCCGGCTTTTCGTGCCGATTCCTGTTGAATACCGATGAAAAGGCCTTGGGACATACGCTACAAGATAAACTCTCCATTGTAAAATGCTTGTTGCTTCTAGTGTAGACTTGATAAATGAAGCATACACGCTAGTTTCGTGATAATACAACTGTGCAAACATGTTCCAGCATGTACAGATACATAAAAAGAGACCAGACATTAACTAAACATACTTGTCAATCATGTGGGTGCTTATGTAAGGGATAATGGACGAGTGGTGAATCATTCGGTGTTAGAAAACACGAGACCCGAAGGGTCGAGTGTTTTCTAACTCCGAATGATTCACCACGAGTTCATTATCCGACTTAAAACACAACAAAATGACCCCCCCCCCCCCCCCCTCAAAATGATCCCCCCCTCAAAATGATCGATTTGCTTCCCCCCACTAGGTCCATTTGCTTCCCCCCCCCCCCCCCCCCCCCAAATATGTGCCTGTACACCGTGACTTTCGCCAACGGGAAACAAAAGGTTTGTCGCAAGTGTGTTTTCTGAGAACAATAACTGTGGATTATTTTACGAATCCACAGCCATTGTTCTCCGAAAACACACTTGCGGCGATCCCTTTGTTCACCATGGCGATTCGGAGTTATAATGCACTGAGGCGGATAACGCGGCTGTGTTTTAAGTAAACAAAAGTCGGAACACTATAGACCAGGTGGCTAATTATCCTGACCCGAAATTTGACCTTTGTTTTTATCTTATTCGCTTTACGAGCATCTTATATTAACCCCTCTCCGTGGCACAGTAGCACAGGTGTGTGGGATTTCCTAAAAATCTAATTAAAATTTTTTAAAAAGTAGAATGACGTCATCGGCTCCTCCTGCGGAAGAATGGGCAGTATGGGGTACATACTACTTATACAAATCGAAATATTTTCGAAATATTTTCTTCCGTCGCCATACTTGCAAGACAACGCAACGAATTTGACCTCGCCATCCTATTGGTAGATAGTTGAAAATAAAACAAAAGATTCTGGTCCTGTCACAAATATAGCAACCAATGGAAAAGTCAACTCGCTGTCTACAGTCGTGTTCGACCTTATAAAAGGTGACTCGTCCCCGAGATATATTGGCCCCGTTTTGGCGTTGAAAAGTATTTAATTGATCGAGTAGTATACCAACGTATAGCTTAATGTCTAAGCTATCGGATGACATAAATATCACGACTACAAATTCACGCGTTTGGGTTTTCGGTGAGCTTGAATAAGGCATGTTGATATCTTCCTAACTAGCGAGTTGATAACCTTTTCTCTGTTTAAATACTTCATGATGAGAAAATATATAATTTGTCCAAAAAACTTCAAATACACCATTTTTCACGATGCTTGGCACATGTCGAATACCTGTAGTTAGATTAACCCTCTCCACTCTGATGTCAAAATGGTAAAGTTTTCAGCAACAAATATTTCCCATAATACATTTTGATATTTAACCAGATATACCTTGTTTGACAGAGCTCAGTGAGCTCTGTCAAACAAGATATAATTGGTTAAATTTGTAGTGAAATAAGAAAAAAAAAACAGAGTGATTGCAGGAAATTTTGTTGCACAGCCAGTGTGTTAGGGGTTAATTAAAATGGAATGGAAACAAACTGAAATGATAAGAGTGTTGTTAACATGTTCCGTCCGTGTAAAAGACCCTTTGAAGAAAGACACTGTGCAGACTTCTCAAACTGTATTGCCATGTATTGCAACAATGTGAACATCGAGGGGAGGGGTGGGGGTGATTGCGAGGTTGTTCAACAAAAAGTACATTTGGAGCAAAACAGAAATTAAACTCCGGGATTCTCTAAAATATTTCGGGATTAATACAACAAATGTCTTTGAGCTGTGTTAAAACTTCTCAACATAATCGGTCAGTATGATTTAATCAATTCTGACTTTGTATAGGAAATCAGTAATAATTTAATCCTGTGTGTGTGTGTGGGCGGGAGGGGGGGTGGGGGTGGATGAGTGAAAAAATTGCAGGACCTCAATGCTGGGATGGGTAGATGGTCGAAGGACACAAAAAACAGAATTTTTTCCAACCATTTTACAAACTATGTCTGGGCTATACTTTCAGCCAAATTAAAGACATTACGAACTGTCTAGTATATTATAACATCATTATTTAACACCATATCTGGCTAGGATGGGGTAGTAATGTGTAGCCGTACTGGCTTAATTATCGAATATATTATAAAATAAAAATGAAAATGAAATCGTTAAATCCAATAAGCTTCCAACAAACAATAGAAACAATTAATTTTCATTTTTTGTCTCAAAAGCATAGGTTATGACCCCTCGTGGGAACGAGCGCGTCATCACCTATGTTTTTGAGACAAAAAATGAAAACAAACAATAGCAACAAAATCTAATCTTTCTAACACTTTACCCAACGCAGACGATATCAAAATTTATTATTTTAAATATCATTCTTTCAAATTTTTCAAAAAATTTCAACAAATCCATATCGTGTGACCTCTCGTTGGAACGAGCTCGTTCCATCGAGGGGTCACATGATATGGTTTTGTTGAAATCTTTTGAAAAATAATATTTTTTCAACTGCTTAATTTGCATATTAAGCGGGCGGATACGGGCGATTCGTTGGGTAAAGGGCTAACACTTTCAAAATTATAACTCAAAATAAAATTAACACAACAAAAAACAAAACAGGAAATACAAAAATTACGTAAGACAATTTGACCAGCTGGTCTGACAAGATTACAAAAAAGTATTGTTGACTGTCACAAATGTAATGTACTTGTTTTAGATCAACGCTGATAAAAACTAAGCTTTCCTGGTTATTACAGGTTATTATAGTTATTTGAGAATTGTTCTAAACTATATACAGATATTAGTGAACAATAATGTTATTTTAACATTGTTTAACAATAATATTCGTAAAATGTTATATGTTGGAACAATAACTTAGGGATAGCGTCTGAAAATGGGTGGAAAAAATAGCAAAACATGGAAAAGATTTGGGAGGTGGGGGTGGGGTGGGGTGAGTTTCACGGAACAAAATTGCGAATTGGAAAAAGGGTGGGTGTATCCCTCGGATGGTCAAATGCAAAAAAAAACTATCATCGAGTCCTGCATTTTTTCCGACCACACTCCCTTCCCCTGTACCCTTCCGCGATGGTACAAGTGCCATATCAATTAACCCATTCACACGCGCGTGTCGTTCTGTGTTTATTACACGCCTTCGCGTCTATAAAAATAATTATTAGAAGGACACTCAGCAATTCATTTGACAACTATCAACAAAAACAACACATTTTATCGCCAACCAAATTTGCGAGGGAAACCCGTGTCACTATTTCGTCCCCTGAGTTCCAATGTTTTCTATGTGACTACTGGCTGACTCGTCCCTGAGTTCCAATGTGTTCTATGTGCCAGTAGGCACATAGAACACATGGGAACTCATGGGTCGTACTGGCACATAGAACACATTGGAACTCAGGAGACGATTTTTAGCTATCTCACCAAGAGATTCAAATTGTAATTGCATTGCACGATTTGAAGAAAATTCAGTGAAATTTCTCTTTTTTATAAAAAATAGTCCGTAAACGATTTTCGTTTTCCGCATGGTTTATTGTTGGTGAAGACGGGGATATCATAGAACAGACGTGTAATAAAACTTACTACTGATCCTCACGGACTATTTGTTGTTCACTGTGTCGTCTGCTCGTCTACTGTCAATTTTCACTTCACGAAACAAATTATATATACTGGGTTGAAAGAACTCATAAGAACATTTGGGAGCGCTGTGGCTCAGTGCTTACGTTATTGGACTACAAACCAAAAGGACCACGTTCGATCCCCGCCAGGTGTAACCGCGCTGTGTCCTTGGAGAAGGCACTTAATCCTGACTACCCATATGGAGCTGTGTCCTGATGAGTACTGTTCGTCGTAAAGGGAATACCCCACCAGCACTATTCACCGAAATCACAATTTAAACATTTTTTTCCATTTTTCTGTCAAAAACATAGCTTGTTCAGCTCGACCCAACGTGAGGTCACTAGCTATGTTTTTCAGACAATAATGAAAATTCCCAGATATTTGGGGATTTCTTTTGCAAGGGTCGTCTTCTATCCAAGAGTTTCTTTTTCAAGTGTCGTCTGCTATTCGATTTGTCTGAACGGAACGAGTAACAATTCCAAATTGGAACATTCCAGTCGTCGGACGAGGGAAGAAAAGGGAGGGGAAACGAGTGTGGAGGTTGGGGTGAGGTGTAAGCTACTCGCCCCGACCATGCCGGGTGGGATGACGAGGTGGGAGAAAAATGTGCCTTTTCCGGATCGCTCTCAACCTATCACGCCTATCACGATTTGCAAACGACACATTTTGTTCATAATTCAACCATTTTGTTTTCCCCTTCCAAACCAATTCAATGATGACAATGACGGTTAGACATCAGAAAAGTCTCTTATTGGCGAGAGATCTTGAAGAACCTTTTGCAATGTTTCGACAATGCGGTGCAAGCGACTGGACTGAAAAATCCGGCGATTAAATTGCAGACTACATACTTGCAATAGTCTGTAGGGTACAAAAGCCCTTTTATGGAATCGTATTTCTAAAGACAAGGATTCACTACCTAACTTTAGTAATTTATTTGCACTTGTTTACAATTCTTAGAGTTGGAAAAAGTGAATTATATGCAGGGACGTAGATAGAGTGTCTTCAATGGCGATCGGTCAGATTTCTAACTGGGGTTGGAGGTCCTGGCATGGCATGCCGCAGGCAGGTCTCGACAGCCGCTGGCCCGTTTTGGGTGAGAGTATGTGGCATATCCAGTGATCGTCTAATGGTTGTGTGTTTGAAAAAAGGATTTAGGACCTCCGATTCCTCTTCAGACGTTTTTGGCTTCTATTGTGGCTCTCATAAGCGTTGGTCGATTACCCATTTCCCGTCTCGGGGCTAAAGACAATTTGACAATCGGTTCATTTTCTGGATACATCTATTTTTATTTAAGTCTCTGATAGTTCACCAATTCATAACAAAAGACAAAATTCAAATTAATCAATAATTTTGGAGTGACGGCAGTTTTCTCTTTGTACAGTAAGACATCAACTCCTCATATATTTCTATCAGCAAATACAATTGTAGCTGCTTGAAACAAGAACTGTACCGTTTTGTGGTCGTGACCGAATGGTGTCCGTTCTGGCTTTCTGTTCTGGCTGTTATATACCGATGAACGTGACTGACTTTATGCAGTTTGCACAATCATGCTGACGACGAATCACGAGTCATTAGCTAAGTCAGTCAGGTCAGTCAGGTGACATGAAGCTCCATTTACTGAATAGGTACTTCCACTGATCCGTTCCTATATTCTAACACTAACCTCCAAGTTTAACTCCAACTTGGATGGTGTTCATGTTAGTGTGAACGTGATAGCTCTTACTCAGCAACACGCGGTGTATAGAGTTGCAAAACACTCCTAGTTGTGATGTGTACTTGTCAGGATTTGTTACTCCGTGACAGCTCGCTGTCAATGTGCGACGAGTTTAAAATTCTTCATCACCTGTGAAGTCAAACATCCGTATCATAATTGACTGGAGAGAAATTTTAACCCTTTGAACTCTAATGATTCCTTTCATGCCAGTTCAATGGCAGCAAGCAGAAGAGTCCATATTCATTATTTGGGGTTGACCAATCAGTATTTTCAACGTGCAGCCTCGGGCTGCACGTTGCAAATACTGATTGGTCTACCCCACAATATTTACCGAACAGCCATCCTATATAAAGACGTTATGACGTATCGTGTTCCTGGCCTGAAAAGCGGCCGCTGGGGTTCATAGGGTTAATTTTAGAACCCCTGATATGGATTCTGAGGCGTCCCTCTGGTTTAAATCTAGTCATTTTATCAACAAAAAAATTGCATTTCCCCAAACAGGGCCGTCAGTTTTCCCTTGCACTGACGAGGCTACACAAGGACTGTATGCTGATAGCTTTTCACCCAATACCTACTCTTTCCAACTGACTTCCAGTCAGCTGGAAGGAGTCGAAATTGTCTGAATAGCTATCTGTCAAAAGTCCTTCTGGAGCCCAGTCATTGTGAGGGAAACGGAACGATGAATTCGAAAAACCAGACCGGTCACAGAATTAAGCAGAATGTCGGAGAATTTTGTCAGCTGATTGGAAAAAAATGGAGAATTTGATCGGAAAGGGCAACTGATCGCCGATCACAGTCGGAAAAACTGTGATTACGGGTTGAATATTCAAATCGACTGATCGAAAAAGTCTGAGAAGGTGAAAACATGAGAGAAATTGATTTTTTTGTTTGAATTAACTATTGGACTTTATACTTTAAAATTTCCAACTAATGAAAATTATGATAGTTATTGGGGGTGGGGGAGAAGGGGAGGGGGATCACCATGGCCTCATACGATAGAAAATGGGTGCCGAAGGCGGGTCGTTTGTCAGTTAAGGGTGCTGGAAGTGGGGTACCATGGGTATTAGGGATGATAGATTAATCTTGATTGTGGGATTTTTTATGACTCACATGGACTCGTGTTCCACAATACCTAGATGAGGATTCAAGGGACTCCAGGTTACCGAGATAGTCAGGTATAGCTAGCAAACCTGTAGTAGTGCCACAAGTCAATAGTGTTCGTACAAAGTTGCAAGGGTGGTAGAAGGCTATAGCTCTGGGTGACTAGAGTGGATGCTAATATAGGACAAATAGCTTAAGACATGATGGAAGCCGATGGTAAGAATACCTGCATGGGTGCTTGGACTCACAATTTTGGAATTCCACTGATAAAATCCTTTGTGTGGAATCCCTTTTCGGAAAACACCTGTGGTTATGAAATCTCATTTTGTGCCGAGATGAGGATAAGAGACACATGTGGAGTCACTCGATAGCTCATTTGCGAGATTGGATTCGAGTCATCCGATCAATGTGTGTTCCACTTACTGTTCGATTGCATCTTGGCCTTACAGAGTGGATTGTAACTAAATCACCCACGGAGTGGAGTTATCACCCAAGCTATAACTTTCAAATTTTGTACATATCGACAAAAAACACAAGCAATGTTTCAGCCAATGGACCTCCGGGTTTAACTCGGAGGTCCATTGGCTGTAACTTTGCTGGTGCTGGTCATGCTTTGCAACAAATTTGCAATTATTGCTCGGGTGGAATCTCCACTCCGCGGGTGATTTAGTGATAATACACGCTCCACGTATTGTAGGAAGCCATGTATTAGAGAACGATGTGACAATGGGCGGGGTTTAGATGAATGGAGTGATCTAACTGGTTAATTAATTGCAGTAAAGTGAAATGATTGGACGATCTGGATAAATGAAACATGTTGTCCAAAACAACAACAATAGTATCTGGAATAGGATTAAAACTAGTCAGAATAGACCAGAAAATTTAAATCTAGTAACAGATGTTTTGACAGAAGCAGAGGATTCTGAATGAATCCTAACTAGTAAAACTGGTCGGGTCTATTTGGGTAATTGAGTATTTAGATACACTCCCGTTTAATCGAAAGCATCCTCCGAATATACGCCCGTCCTATTAGAGGGTTTTGAGCCATATAGTGGCCACGTGTCGTCATAGAAACTAAGATGGCTGCCTCTAGTATACAAAATGAACGATGGAAATAGTTATCACCTAACAACAATCGCTGCGCATGCGCACTGACATCACGAATCACTATGGTATTGGCATCACAACATGGCCGTTCACGCGGACTACCATCACAACACAGCATGACGCCACTAGGTCACTTGACATGACGGTACTACCTTGGTCCAGCAGCGAGGGCCACAAGATGAGGGCAGAGGCACCCCTAATATACTACTGGTGGTGAGGAACGTTAATTTGACATGCTGTGAGAGAATTTCATTATCCATTTTTTGTTTTGTTTTTGGGCCCCGCGTGGTGGTGGTGTGTCAGTTAGTAAATCTGGGTAATCGCCATCACATTTACTCTATCATTAACATCCACTATGTTGGAGTTAAATGAAACCCGGGGGTCAGTTTTAGAGTATAGGAACGGATCGGTTGAAGCGTCTCTTTAGTAGAGGGTACTTCTCATCATCTGAACTACCGGTTTGTGCTGACGTCTCGTGATCTGTAGATAGCAAGGTTACACAAAAGCCTATACTCAGTCAGGTTCCTTTGTGTATATAATAGCCGACAGCAAGCCAGGACAGGTCGTTTCCTTCTCGGGCCCATTCTTCCAATCCTACACACGTTTCTTGTTCAAATTTTCTAGCAGAGCAGATCATTTAGTGCTGTTGGTTCTTTGCCATAACCCCAGTTAATTAGATTTTGACAATTTTCGCTATAATTAGTACTGATAGTTCCAGTCATAATTAAAATTGGTGAAAGTTAGAGAGATTTGACATAATACATTTTTATACAGAAAAAGTATTTGCCGATTGTTGGAGCGTTCCATTCAGGGGTGGCGCCAGGGATTTCTCGACAGGGGGGGGGGGGGGGGGGGGCTGACCTCTCCGACAGGGGGGCTATAACATTTGACCTCCCAAACGAAGGAAAATGAGAGAAAATTGGTAAATTGGAGAACCAAAATAGAAGCAAATTGAGTATGTTTGTTGATTATTTAACCCTTTACCTAACCTGAAAAGCAGGCGACACCTGCAAAAATAATTCTTGAATAACTATTTTTTTCATTTTTTGTCTCAAAAACATAGGTTATGAACCCTCGTTGGAACGAGCTCGTTCTAACGCGGGGTCATAACCTATGTTTTTGAGACAAAAAATGAAAAAAATAATGAAAATTAATTGGCGATTTTTGAGAATAGCGCTGGCCGGTTTTGCCCGTTACCTTAGGTAAAGGGTTAAAACATATTATAATAAGCTCGGGAAATATTTCATATATAAAGCCAGTTTGACGAACGACATTAAGGAATTTCGTGAGAATCACTATTCTCTATCAAAGTTCCAGTGCTGCACGGGTTCGAGACTGACAAGACGAGATATCTACATTCGATTGAGGCAAATTTCTCGTGAAGTCGGGTTTACGAGACTCTCCGACGGACTGACTAAAAATCTCCGACGGGGGGGAGGGGGGCTGTACCCCCTCCCCCCGACCCCTCCCCCCTCCTAGGCGCCACCGCTGGTTCCATTATCTACTTGTCTGCTGAACCACAAGACGCGACACGGATCCGAGGCCGTCGTTTACACGAAACTATTCAGAATCCCAAGACGTTTGAGGGCATTGAAATCCGAACACTTCTCTCAAAAATCCACAATCACTGGGATATTATCACTCCAGCTATATCACAACCGTCACTCTGATAATTCTTTTAACTATAAAGGCGCTTTTACGGTCTCATAATTCATGTATGAGGAAAAGTCTGGGGAAATGTCCGCTCACAAGGTGGAAAATGGGTAAATATCCGTTGGGGAAATGTCCGCCTTGGTTAATATCCACTGAGGAAATGTCCGCTGGTAAAATGTCCGGCGTTCCAATTTGAACTGTTTGCGAAAACTGTTTGCGTATATGTAAAGTAATTTAAATGATTTAATAAAGTATGTGAAATTCTCATGTAAACTGCGGATGACTCACACATTATGTCATGTGTAATATTTATATGAAATACGAAAGCCTTAAAACGAAAATAGTACACGATGAATTTTACTGAATGAACTTCCAATACTTTTCTACACATTGCAAAATGCCGTGTCATTGTCAACAAAGCAGGTACTGACACGTATGTATCCGAGAGGAAGGGAGTGGTTGGCTTGACGTCATAACTTGCGCACTTCACAAACAGATTGCTTGATGATGTGTCATTCCGACTTTGCATTACACACAATTATTTTTATTATATTATTTGTGCAGGTTGCAAATAACTTCGCACTGGAATACACAATATGGCTTATACACAAAGGAAAAAAAGTAAAGCACCCGCAAATATAATCAATGATAACATTGCTGGTTATATATATAATTACATTGATGATCCAACAAATGGTTGTGGACGTGTATGATTGAATGTGTTCCTCTAACAGGTCCCGGGAATCACGTGTACAATGCAATCCAAGAATTTTCCAAAATACAGTTTGTGCATGACTCAGAATTGAGTATTTATAGTGCATATTATTCAATGTTCAGCCACTATCTGTCACGGTGACATAAAGAAGGTTGACATATACACAAAGATGGCAAATTATTGGTGTGCATTCCACCGGTAGAGGGCGTGGGCTGCAAGCCGAGAGGTCCTCGGTTCGAATTCCACCTGTGGCAACCACGTTGTGTCTGTCAGGGCAAAGCCAGCCTAACTATAGGGGCAAAGGGGCCTCATATATAAAGATATTGTAAGTTCAAAAGATATTCCGCATCAAGGCGAAAAACCTACGTGAATTTCACTTCTCGGTGAAGCTGGACATGAAAAAAAACACACGTGGTGTATATCCAGCTTCAACGCAGGGACTCAGGGGAGAAGCGGTATGTTAGATAAGGTTTAATCTCATTTAATTTGTACAGTAGTCGCGAGTCTTACGAGACGTAATCGGTTGATGGCAGGATATCGTCACGGCCAATTGAGAAACGAGATTCTAAACGATAGAAATGTCTATCGTATCGTCACCTGATCATTAGGTAGCAATGAATGGCAGGAACGAATCGGTTTTCTCGACAAGTGAAATCACCGTTAAGTCACGCGCGAGATGACTTGTATTGATTCTGCCTCGATATACGTCATCTCCTACCGTTTTGACAGGTGGACAGATGAGCGTCGGTCCACCGGACAGTTTAGGGTAAAACGTATATATACCTTGAAGAGCAGAGCATTAGACACACACTTGGGGTCACACACACGTTGGTGAAGTCCAGGACAGGCGGACTCTGTTTCCTGGCATAGGGGTACCTTCGATCACAGGACCCTGAAACGGCTGGAATCGCCAGAAAGGGCATTCCACGATTGATTTAGCTTATGGTTGATAGGTGGCTCCAGTGCCAAGTTCGTTGGTGACAAGGTGACACGTTAAAGTTTAGATTGTCGAGTAGCAGGTATCAGCCTGCAATAGTCTGAAGTGTAGGTTAATTGTATTGTGCGTATTAACCCTTTGAAGCGTCAGACTGATTGCGTTCTGAGTAGTTTGTTTTGCTGTCGAAGCATCGTAATACCGACTGGAAATCGGTGTGAGTGACAATTTCGCCCTAGCACAAAAAGGGGCATTTGTGAATCGTGAATTCAACCAGGAACGGTGAATATTTCAATAGGACTTTCACGGAGGACTTTCAAAAGGCACATAAGGTATGAGTAGACAATATCTGACCCAAATCAGAAGTACGGTGGCTTTATAGATGACGAACATTGCTGGTCGGAACCCTCCGACAGCCAGAGGTACAGTTACGCGCAGACGTTGACATTTGAGCCAAAGCGGGTGAAGCTCTTATGGCGAGCTCACAGTAATAACAGTTCAGATATGTGAAGCTCTTATGGCGAGCTCACGGTAGTAACATTTCCAGTGTGTAGACTATAGTGCCAGTACAGGGCTATAGAATGACTATATGATTGTTGAGAATTATTTAACCCTAGCAACTAAATTTCTGTGAAAAGAATCGAATTGTTGATTGTTGAAATATCGAAACGGCTTTATTTTTATGTGTAAATAAAAGAATCGTTGTTACTTTAAATCATTCTTTCCATTACGCAGCCTGAAGTGATTAGGAATCACACCTAACGGAAATCGAACCTATTTCAGGCCAATTTGGCAGAGAAGGAATCACGGCGTCGGTCTAACTCAGCTCCCTGCGCCGAGTTCACGACACCTGGATTCCGACCCTCCACGTTGGTCTAACTTTCCCGCAACTTCATCAACGGGACTAAATAACCCCACGTCTGCCCAGGCCTTACGGGGCCTCAGGTGTCCTGACATTGATTGGCGAGCGCTAACCAGGATATTTCTAAAAGGTAAAAAATGGCTACATGGAAATTTTGTTTTATTTTAACGACGGTTCTGTTTATGTTTTGACGCGTTCGGTCAGCTGATGCCGTTCAAGGGTTTAATATCGCAATACAGTAGTCCCAAAGAGGATACCCAGTAGCCACTATAACTGCGGCAGGTTTCAGAATATTTGGGGCGTTTAATTACGTTAAATTACACAGGTAAATTAGGATTAATTGCCATATTTTTTTTCTTTCTTTCTTTTCCTTCTTCATTCTTTCTGACGAGTGTTGAAGATAGAAAGAAAAAATCGAAATGGATGTTGTTACTCCCCTCGCCCAACTGGTATCATTAGGCAAGGAAATGGGCCTTGAGGGGGCCGAACTTCAGAAGTTCGTTAAAGGTAAGCAGAAACGTGAGGCCAAGGAGATTGCCTTACGTAATGACGCGAGGGAGAGAGAGGCCCAAGCAGTAAGGGAGGCAAAAGAGCGAGAGATTCAATTAGAACGAGAGCGTGAGAAAGACGCAAGAGAGGCGAGGGAGAAAGAAGCCCAATTAGAACGAGAGCGTGAGAAAAACGCAAGGGAGGCAAAAGAGAGAGAGATTCAATTAGCAAATGAGGCGAGAGAGAGGGAAGCCCAATTAGCAAGGGAGGCAAGGGAGGCAGAACGAGAGCTCGAACAACAGAGGCACGAGAGAGAATTAGAGCTCCTCAGAGCAAAGGCCGATGTGGAGAATGAAAGTCGGCGCTCAGGGGATGGGAGTGCAGGGGTAGCAATTCATGCCCCACGCCCCCCCCCCCCCCCCTCGCTCATTTTAATGAAAACACAGATGACTTGGACTCGTACTTGGAGAGGCTCGAGCGTTTTGCCTCCAGTCAAATGTGGCCAGAAGACACATGGGCTATGTGCTTGAGCCCTTTGTTATCAGGTAAAGCCCTCGAGGCTTATACCAGTATGCCTCCTGCACTTCTTAACGACTACAGTGAGCTGAAGAATGCCATCCTTCGGAGATACCAGCTCACTGAAGAAGGATTCCGGACCAAGTTCCGAGAAAGTAAGCAGGAGAAGGGAGAAACAGTACCTCAGTATTTTGCCCGAGCTAGGCGGTACTTTGACCGCTGGACTGATCTCGCAGAAGTGAATGAGTCATATGGAGCCCTGCGAGATCTATTTCTCCGGGAGCAGTTTTTAACTACATGCTCCAAGGAGTTGGGCCTGTTCATCAAGGAAAGGGGTCCGCCCACCTATGATGAGATGGCAACTGTGGCAGAACGCTACATCGAGGCCCACGGTGGGAGTGTCAATGCACCCAAATCGGCTAGGGGTGGGGCAAACGGGTTGGCAATGGCACCCGTAAGGCAACACCACCTCAATCCGCCTGCGTCGCAGACCAGCCGGAAGGGGAGCACTCCCAAGGACACCACTTGTTTTATCTGCAACAAGCGGGGTCATATTGCCAGGGACTGCTGGCAGAAGCAGGTTAGGACCACTGCGAACATTAGACCACCTCAGCAGGGGGGCGGAAACGCAGCACCAAGGGGTTGGAAGCAAGGTGACCGCGTAGATCCAGGGCCCAGTAGACAAACGGCAGCGTTCTGTCAAACTATCGGTCCAGAACACAGTCCCCTCCGGGAATGTATACAAGAGGGAGAATTAAAGCTGGAAGGCGGGCAGGTTGTCCCGATAATAAGTGGCATGTGTGAGAGGCTCTCAGCTTCGCAGGAGAAGGTTAATATGCCAGTGTACCCAGGGTATGTGGGACAAAGGGAGATCCGTCTGCTCCGGGATTCTTGGTGCTCCTCTGCAGCGGTTAAAAGGCAACTCGTTGACGACAAGCAATTGTTGGGGCGCGACCATTTGTGTATTTTGATAGATGGGACCGTTAGAAGGTTCCCTATCGCGAGGATAACAGTGCATACCCCATTTTATTGTGGCGAAGTGGAAGCCATGTGCATTGAATCACCTGTGTATGACCTGGTCATAGGTAATATCCCAGGGGTGAGGGCAAGCCCTGATGAGTTATGGTTCTGGGGTAGGGGGCCAAGTGAGGGCCAAACGAGGGCAAAGGAAGCTCAAGTCGGTGGGCAAGGACCCCCGGCGGTTGCACTCGGTAACATACCGAGTAAGGAAGGGAAGGTTCCCCGGGGGAACCAATCCGATGGTCCAGGGGATGGCCCCTACACGACGAAATGTCGGAAAGTTTCAGGAGGGACGACTCCTGTTCAATTAGGGAGAAGGGGCCGCAGGCGGTCCAGGCTAAACGCCAAACAGCGAGGGAACGCAATGAGGTCATTGGGGAAAGACCCTCAATCAAATTTATGTGGGGGAGTTGAGCGCCCCGAGAAGTCGGTGTCAGTCGTGTGGAGGGGGGAGGCCAGACCCACGCAAATGGCTGGGCAAACTCCCCCAGAATTGAGAGGGCACGGGTCAACACAAGTTCAGTGTGTTAAAGTGGATGGGACCGCTAAGATGGGCGCCCAGGGGGCCGAGGAAAGGGTCCACAAATCAAAGGAGAAGCATCCTAGGTGGCGGAGACCACGCAGAAAGTGCCGGGGGCACACAGCGCCCAAGGTGCGCAAGAAGTCGTCGCAATGGACCGGGGGGTCGACGGCACAAGGGCCAAGGACGGCCAGGTCGTTCGAACGAAGGTAATCGCCGGGACGAGTGAGCCTGGGGGATATAGCTCCAAGGGAAGCTCTTGGGAATGCGACAACGACAGGGTATGGGGACCCTGGTGGAATACCCGTAGAAATGACGGGGCGAGAAGTAGGGGTGTGTCAAGGGTTATCCAAGGGGATACTGGGAACCGGGCCCCTACCAATGGTCGGTGGTTATAAAGAAGCAATAGTTGGGTGGCTGTGGGCCTGGTGTCTGGGACGGGGCTCCAGTCGCAAATATTTTTGTGGATGAGGTGATGAGTTTCATAAACCCGGTGTTAAGGCCCGGAAGACATTTTCTTATTTTAGTATCATTATTGCTCTGACTGCTGACTAGAGTTGGTTGTGAGTGCGAATGTGAGATACACTGCCCTGTCCGTCGCGTGTGCGTGGACGGGGAGCCCGTTTGTCGAGTTTTGTAAGTATGGGATGCACAAACCCGGTGTTAAGGCCCGGGGGAAACCGCGCTTGTTTTTATTGCGAGAGTTTGTTGTGAGTGTGAAGCACACTAACCCGTCTGTCGCAAAGGCGCGGTCGGGAAATCTGTGTGTTGAATGTGTGAGTGTGTGAGGCACAATTTTAATCCCCTGGTTGAGCTTTGCGAGGATGAGGCTCAACATAATGCAAAGGGTCGTTTGCCCCTTCACAAGACATAGGGGAATGGGAGGCGAAGTTACACTCCGTTGGAATTAACACATCTGACGCAAAGGCGCGGACGGTGTTACTCGTCGGAGTGAGTGCCAAGTGAACTGTTTGCAAAATGGGCGAATGTGTATAAAAATATGTATGTTTAGGTGTAAATATATAGTATTAGAGAGAGAGAGAGAGTGCTGCAAATCTAAGGATAAGGCTACTCTCCATATGTAAACCCGCAAACGGGAGCATGTGGTGGCGTGTGTGTCGTGGGAATCGACATGGCCGACGCATGAGCCCGTCATGAGCCCCCACGACCACTAGGGTACAGTTTTGTAGTCTTGAACATGATGGGTAGATTGTAAAAAGGTGTGAGGGGCGAGCGTGCGTGGCTTTGCCCCTTGCGTTTTAAGAGATACACAGGGTGTTTCTGTCGGGAAGGGAGTTGTCAGGGCAAAGCCAGCCTAAATATAGGGGCAAAGGGGCCTCATATATAAAGATATTGTAAGTTCAAAAGATATTCCGCATCAAGGCGAAAAACCTACGTGAATTTCACTTCTCGGTGAAGCTGGACATGAAAAAAAACACACGTGGTGTATATCCAGCTTCAACGCAGGGACCCAGGGGAGAAGCGGTATGTTAGATAAGGTTTAATCTCATTTAATTTGTACAGTAGTCGCGAGTCTTACGAGACGTAATCGGTTGGTGGCAGGATATCGTCACGGCCAATTGAGAAACGAGATTCTAAACGATAGAAATGTCTATCGTATGGTCACCTGATCATTAGGTAGCAATGAATGGCAGGAATGAATCGGTTTTCTCGACAAGTGAAATCACCGTTAAGTCACGCGCGAGATGACTTGTATTGATTCTGCCTCGATATACGTCATCTCCTACCGTTTTGACAGGTGGACAGATGAGCGTCGGTCCACCTGACAGTTTAGGGTAAAAAGTATATATACCTTGAAGAGCAGAGCATTAGACACACACTTGGGGTCACACATACGTTGGTGAAGTCCAGGACAGGCGGACTCTGTTTCCTGGTATAGGGGTACCTTCGATCACAGGACCCTGAAACGGCTGGAATCGCCAGAGAGGGCATTCCACGATTGATTTAGCTTAAGGTTGATAGGCGGCTCCAGTGCCAAGTTCGTTGAGAAAGAACACCCAAGGTAACACGTTAAAGTTTAGATTGTCGAGTAGCAGGTATCAGCCTGCCATAGTCAGAAGTGTAGGTTAATTGTATTGTGCGTATTAACCCTTTGAAGCATCAGACTGATTGCGTTCTGAGTAGTTTGTTTTGCTGTCGAAGCATCGTAATACCGACTGGAGATCGGTGTGAGTGACAATTTCGCCCTAGCACAAAAAGGGGCATTTGTGAATCGTGAATTCAACCAGGAACGGTGAATATTTCAATAGGACTTTCACGGAGGACTTTCACGAGAATGGACACGATAAGCAGGTTGCCCTCTTTCAATTTGCAACCACCAGTCTCCAGCCGGTATAGGTGTAGGTACAGGACGGAACCTGTATAGTACGGCCCCCAGCAATGAATTTACATGTGCTCTGTCCATCTTATATCAGTGCATGTAATCTGTTACATATAGATAATTTTTGGTCACAGTCTGTCTGCAATTCCAAGAGGGGTGACAGGAAGACAGCCAATCTGGCTATGACATCTCCCTGAGTATACACATCAACACTACTTGTACTATATAAATGTAATTTTTTTTGTAAGTATACTGTAAATAAAGAATCTATTCTAAAAAAAAAGAAAAAAAGAAAGGCACATAAGGTATGAGTAGACAATATCTGACCCAAATCAGAAGTACGGTGGCTTTATAGATGACGAACATTGCTGGACGGAACCCTCCGACAGCCAGAGGTATAGTTACGCGCAGACGTTGACATTTGAGCCTAAGCGGGTGAAGCTCTTATGGCGAGCTCACAGTAATAACATTTCAGATTTGTGAAGCTCTTATGGCGAGCTCACGGCTGAAACATTTCCAGTGTGTAGACTATAGTGCCAGTACAGGGCTATAGAATGACTATATGATTGTTGAGAATTATTTAACCCTAGCAACCAAATTTCTGTGAAAAGAATCGAATTGTTGATTCTTGAAATTTCGAAACGGCTTTATTTTTATGTGTAAATAAAAGAATCGTTGTTACTTTAAATCATTCTTTCCATTACGCAGCCTGAAGTGATTAGGAATCACACCTAACGGAAATCGAACCTATTTCAGGCCAATTTGGCAGAGAAGGAATCACGGCGTCGGTCTAACTCAGCTCCCTGCGCCGAGTTCGCGACACTTGGATTCCGACCCTCCACGTTGGTCTAACTTTCCCGCAACTTCATCAACGGGACTAAATTACCACACATCAGCCCAGGCCTTACGGGGCCTCAGGTGTCCTGACAGTGTCCTTGGGCAAGACACTTCACCCCCATTGCCCACGTGGGGGCACGGAGACTTTGTGTACTAAGGCGTAGTGCACGTCGATGGTGCACTGTCTTCAACCAATGCTAACCCTGCTTGTGTGGAGTTGGTATACTGGGGAGATGACAGTTGCTCGCCGTTGCTCGGTGGTTCTCTCCGGGTACTCCGGCTTCCTCCACCCATAAAACTGTCGAGGTCAGGGACGTCCAACCTAACTTTGTTCAAATTTCATGTAATTTTCTTTCAAGTCTAAAAAAGGCCCAAAATGAATAACCCCAATCAATTATATACCAAAATGCTTGAAATGAAACATACAACACGTGGAAACTGAAATTTGACATGGAACTGCTGACATGCGTAAATAGCACCACCTGAAAGTCTGCTGTGGCATAAGTGAAAGAACAAAATGTTTACAATAAAATACCTCAAAATAAAATAACAGCTGTATTCTATAAACATTGAAGAACATACTCGAAGAATCTTTTCATAATTTATGAAAGTAATAAAGGTTGAGACCAAATGTTATAAGTGGATTGCTCACTGATTGAAGGAAGACATTTTCTTTTCTTTATGTTTTGATTTGGGGAGTTCAACAAAGGTCAACTTGAAGGAGTCCGCCAGAAGAAGTATGGAAGGACAAATCAACATTACATAACCATTATTGCATGTACTTTCCCCAAGGAGGCTTATTCGCATATTGAGATCAGAAGGGCACATCCAGAGGGTCTCACATATTTTTTCAAGAACGCAGTACACAAAGCAATTCCCAAAAGGTGACAAGTGAGCTCCATTTGACACAAAAAAATTCCCGGAGGAAGGTGGGGGGTGGGGGGGTGGTTGGGGGTTCTCTTCCTTGTATGACTCTACCTCCGGCACTCAAGGCATATGCCTTTTGTCTCAAAGTTTAACTCTTTTTTTCTTTTTGAAGATCCTGGCCACACATGTTCCAAACACTATCAGACAGGTAACCCTCCAAATAAGTGTATCTGCAAAAATCATGTTACATTGCAAAACATTATTTTTAGACTTCAAGTTCTGGACCTTTCATGCTTCTTACTTCCAACTATAGCACTTAATTTATCGATTAATGGGTGAATAGAAAAGTTCTGTCATAATCAACATTTTGAGTTCCATAAGCCTTCATAACAGCTCCGATAAAAGTGTCAAACATCAGATTGGTGGCTTTATACAGAATGTTTATTAGGTTGTTGCTTAACAAGTAATAGGAACAAAATCTTCGCCAGAAATATTTTGTAACAATACATTTGAGGGTATCAGCAGGCACTTTCCGACAAATTGTAACAAATCAACTAGTTATAAAAAAATTTTCTAACTCAAAAGAGTGAAAAAGTACCACAACTCTGAAAAAATGTGAGAAGAAACACTTGCTACAGCAGCTACACAGACATTGTTTCCCCATGATGCTCGATCACAACACCAAATATCCTTCAAATTGGAGTAGCAGTGGTTGAGATACAAGGGGGAATGTTGGTACATGTAAACTGTAATGATGAATGGGTAAGACTAAGAGGACAGAGGTCACCACTGCACGACCCAAGATGCACCTTTGATTTTACAACTTCCAGGTCTGGGGCATAATAATCGCAACACACCTACCTTATCAATTCATAATTTCAGTAAAATAAAAGGATTTATCAATTTTGATTAATTTATAGATGATGGGAAATACTTGGCTTTTTTCGCCTTCTCGTACTATTTAATTACCACAAACAATATCAGTTTGATGCCGATAAACGAAACTGAACGCATGTGGTCTGGTTAAAAAGTAACTCGGCATGGATAATGAAGAAATTGCGAATATTTCCTGTATTTCATTTGTTTAAAAGCCAATTGCAGCTGATATTGACCGTGGATTCGATAATTCGTTTCGGTTTTGACCATCACGGCCAAGCTGACAGCGGTTATGTTTACTATGATATGCAAATTGGGAGATAGTTTCCGGTGAAGGAGATTTGTCACATTTGTCAGTGCAAAATGATGACAAAAGACACTGATCGACGCTTATGTTGGTATGGTTGATTGCAAGAAAAAACTAAATTCACAGCATCGTCCAATTGCACCTTATTTAAAAGCGCGAATGAATCATTTTCAACCCATCTCGGTCCTCTGCGGTCATCAACACAGTCGCGGCAAAGATCCATGGTTACTAGGAAGTAAATAACCTCACAACATCGGGGGAAATCAACACGCTCAATATAGTTCTAGGTCACTTGGAATATATTTCGTGAAAAAGTGATTTCTGAAGCATTCTGCTTACTTTGTTATGAATATTGCCTTATTTTATGTGTATCGTCCCGATTTTATACACTCGGTTATTTTTTTACAAGTGGTTCATGTTGTCTTTCTAGTGCAATAATTCAGATTTTTTGTCAACAATAAAGTTCAGACGGCCTGTAAACACTGCATGTCACTGGAGGGAATTTCAAACTATATTTTGCAGTTATAATAATATGATTTTTGAAGATACCTCTATTTGGAGGGTTACCTGTCTGATAGTGTTTGGAACATGTGTGTCACCAGGATCTTCAAAAAGAAAAAAAAAATTAAAATTTGATGAAAAAAGCATATGTCATGAGTGCCGGAGGTAGAGACATACAAGGAAGGAAGGAAGGAAGCACCCCCCCCCCCCCCCCCCCACCCACCCAAGAATTTTTTATCAAATGGATCTCTCTTGTCACCTTTTGGGGATTACTTTGCGTACTGCGTTCTTGAAAAAATATGTGAACGCCTATGAATGTGAGACCTGCTGGATGTGCCCTCCTTATCTCAATAAGCCTCTTTTGGAAAAGTACATGCAATAATGGTTATGAAGGATTGATTTGATGTGTTTTGAATAACAATGTACTTTTATGTACATTTGATGGTTTATTGCAGTGACAGGTTACAGTTACTCTTATTTCTTCTCCAACAAATGTCATGGGTGTTTTGGTGTCCAATAGTAAACGAAGCTATTGATAAACCAGACAAATTTAACAATTTAATCACTATCAAATTGATGCATGGGATAAAGGGGGTTACAGTGCAATATATGGGTGTAAATATATTTATTCAACTACAATGTATGACTTTGCAGTGCATTCTACCCAGGAGAATATCATAGTTTCTTCCCAAACCACCACAGTGACACAAACATCTCTATATTGGGAGACATTCTTTTGTCCTTCCATAGTTCTTCTGGTGGACTCCTTCACTCCTTCAAGTTGACCTTTGTTGAACTCCCCCAAAACAAAACATAAACAAAAGAAAATGTCTGACTTCAATCAGTGAGCACTCCTCTTATAACATTTGGTCTCAATCTTTATTACTTTCATGAATTAGGAAAAGATTTCTCCGAGTATGTACTTCAATGTTTATAGAATACAGCTGTTATTTTAATTTGAGGTATTTTATTGTAAAAATTTGGTTCTCTTGCTTATGCCATAGCAGACTTTCAGGCGGTGCTACCTACAGATGGCAGCAGTTCCATGGCAAATTCCAGTTTCCACATGTTCCATGTTTCATTCCAAGCATTTTAGTATATAATTTATTGGGGTTGTTCATTTTGGGTCTTTTTTGGACACTACATTTGACCAAATTTAGGTTGGACGTCCCCTTAAAACAGTTGGTCGTCAACTAGACATCCATTACACAGTCAACAGTCGTTTGGTGAGAAAACACATGCACACCATCGAGGTTAAGGACCGTCCACAGTGAGAACATGTGGCGTTAGGAAAACAGGATACAGCTTATGCTGGAGTGATGACAGCCATTCACCCCCAATTACTGTTCCGTGGCTACCAAATCGACGAATCTACACGAGAACTATTAGGAACGGTTTGAAATATTGAGGCCCAGAAGGGCTACCAAACATCCTCTATTAAGAGATGATCACACAGTCATACATTTGGCTGTGAGTTCAGCATTGCCATTCATTGCACTGACTACCATTCCTTGGTTTACCATGAATCCTGATCTTAAAGACTCTCATAGAAAACTACATAAATACCCTTAAGTCAAATATTCGTCACCAGCTGTGGCATTTCATAAAATATACGAGAGAAATGATTAATTTTTATCACTTTATTAAACATTTTAAACAAGAAATGCCTTTGGAGTAACGATTGCCATCCTACCGACATCCTAAAAAATTATAAGAAACAATGGCTCTGACCTCAATGACGGTGTGATGTTTGATCGTTGTAGCATCACAACTTTACTAAGTTATGACGAAGACCTAACGTGACCTTCAACACAAATGCGCAAGTATGGTCTTGAGGCTGCACATGCCAATCTTATACACCACACACCTACTGACAGTCCTTAACATGTGTATAAACTTTGATAATTGTAACTGTTTCCTTTCTGAGGCCGAGAAAACATACCGGCAGATTTCAAGTGTAACCTTGAAATGTAACCTTAATCTCATGGGCGGCAGAAGCTCAATAAAAGTGGAGGGGCACAAATTTACAATGGCTTCATGCTTCAACCCAGTGTGGGAAAGATTAAAATTGTATGTCGATAAATATACCATGACTCGCTATAGTCTCTTGTTTAGATGAATATGCCGCTGTGTGATCACTGCCCTGTCCGTTTCTTCTACTTCAACTATCTTCGGGTTGGAAGATAGTTGAAGTTGAAGAAACGGACCGGAACAAAGTGGGCTTCTTTGGCTAAATATTGTTTGGATTTGCAAAACATGTTACAGGAATGCCTGTATGCGCCCATTTCAACTCATTATCTTACTGCGAAACATATCTGTGGAAAAAAGTGGAGGGGCAAAAATTGTGTAAAGTTTGATTATTCAGTCACTAAATGTCCCCAATCTAAGTTGGAGAAAAAGGGGGAGGGGGTGCTTAAATCGCCCAAAATTTGTTTGGCACACACAGAGAGTTATACAAATATCAATAAAATGTAGTTCCTCGAAACCTTTGTCTGCACACTATGATTGAAAATACTGATATCTTAAGTTAATAACATTTAGCCCAAGAACATTAGGTTTCACTAGGGAAAAAAATCGGAGGAAGCTGATTTTTTCAGGGTATGTCGAGTACATGTAACTGAACGATTAGACAAAAGTCCCCTAAAATCCCAGTTGAGCTTTTTTTTCTACAGCCTTTTTTCGAAAACGCGTTTGAAAAAAATAAAAAAAAATCGCACGAACTTTGTAACCTCGAATTGATCCAACTGTATTTTTTGTTTACGCGTATTTCGAGCTACATAATGTCTAATATACATTTACCTAGAGGAAAATGTGCATTCTGTGACAATTTCTGCGAAAAATTATTGAAAATTCACAAAAAAGTATCGGATTTACGAAAAAATGACGATTTTCCTAACGGATTTGCCCAAAGGGTTGTAGAACAGAACGGGATGTTAGTTGCACAGACGATAAAAAATCCACCACCATTTGAAGACTTTTATCATTGCTTACAAAATAGACATTATGGAAGACCCCCTCTGCTTCTGGCCGAGTTCCCCTTTTGGCATAAAATTCCTCAGCATGAGAACTCAACTATTTTCGGGCTTGGGACCGAACAGACACGTCTGTGTCTGGCAGCATTAGATCAATAAATAATATTTACAGAATGTACAAAAATCAATAAATAATATTTACAGAATGTACAAATCAATCAACATGGATTAAGTTACATTGACTATTATCAACGCTATATACAGAAATGACATGACCTATATACATATTATTCATCGAACTCAGAAATTTCCGACTGGACAGTGTTTCTGTGGTTGTTACAAGAATCCGAACTGCAATTACACAAACCTGAGCAAGAGAGTCCTGCCTTCTTACACCCACACCTTTTTGTACAAGCACTCTTGCAACCACAACTGATCAGATTCAGTAGGTTATCGGGGGCACATGGCTTTGTGGCTGCAGTCGGTACAAGAAGTCCATTGTCTAGCGACCACCCCCAATCCGTCGGAGGAAGCGAAGTGCCCAGCCATTGTTGGACCTGGAGATAACATCTGTAGACATGTTGTTGTGTAGCATCGCTGCTTGGTGGGAGTGAGGCTAGGTCGATGGGTTTATTCAGTTTAGATTTTGCTACATAACGCTTGTAAGTGACATATCTATATTGGTCGAGAGAGGAAACAGTTTTACTCCCGTATAAGATCAGGAGAAGTTGTTCCCCGGCAGCGGCTACTGCACTTGGTGTACTGTCATCAGCCAAAATTGTGTTGACATACTGTTGTGAGTCGTTAGTAACATCGGAGACAATTGTACTGAATACTTTCTTCTTACCAACTCGAAAGAGTGCAGAAGTAGTGTCACAACCACTTATAGAATGTGCTACAAGGAGGTTGCTTCTATGGTCACCCATTTTGGTTGCTATTTCACTAACTGAAACTAGTAAGTTTGGGGAAATGGAATACATCATGTGAATATTACATCCCGGTTGAACTCGAGAGGTAAGAATGACTAACAAGTCTGTGTCTGTTCCCACAACGACACCATTGTTGTCATCTTGAGCGATGTCAAGTGCAGTTTCGGCTATCAGTACATCAGCATCAGCCTCGGCCTGCTTGGACTGAATATTGATAGCAGATAGCTCCTGCATTAGAAGATCGATCAGTTGAGTTTTGTTCTTGGCATTTGCAAGGAAATCGGATTGGGGTGTGGTGGCTGGTAACTCGGGTGAGATATTGATATCAATGGAATACCTGTCTTTAGATCTACGGGCTTGTTTCATGCCCTTTGTCGACATTGTACAAGCATATCCATCAAAAACAACCACGACGTTCGCCCCAAAATGTCTCACTAGATAATTGGAATATGATGTACATATGTCCTTATATGACGACTGTTTAGGCCATACAACTGCCCTCAATAAAAATCCACCATCTACAACAAACAGAGAATGTTCTGGGATTTTAGTTTGCTCGGAACCGTATGTTTTGAGGATCTTACCGAGCGTGCTTTTCTGTGTCTTCCTCATTCCAGCAGAATCAAACAATGCTGGTGGTTTCGGGACGAATTCATATTTGAGATACTCTTCCATCTCTGCTTGTGACTGAATAACACATGTGATGCGGCTGAACAGAATTGTGGGGTCAGTCACTACCTTACTTCCACGGACTTTGATGCTATTTGCCATCGATGCGAAAAACTTCACAGTGTCAACACGTCGTAGTTTGATGCTGTTGAACGTTTTGCTTACAACATTCGATACGCAACATTCACCAATTTTGCGAACTTGGTCACAGTTCACAGTTTCGTCGGCCACAAGCCCGGTCGCTATAGAGACTAATAGTAGTGGATCTCTATTCTGAAAGGGGGAATGCACTCTGAGCCAGTTCAATAATTTGGTGATATCATTGGCATCAGTCAATTGTGAACTTTGACGGAGATCCCGATGTTGTTCGCTATGACCAGTGTGAACATGAACAAAATTTTCGAGAGCATTACATATCGGAAGGCAAAGAGGTAATCCATGTACCCATTTCGCAACAGTGCTATCGGTTATTCCCCTGCTATGTGTGAGACCACCAGGGAGCTTGAACATTCTCATTAAACACTGCTCTATGGTCTGATCAGAATATATCCCGTCCCAGAATTTATCTGAGCGCCTTATGGTAAAGTAACCTTTCTCAGTGAACAACTTCAAATCATCCTGTTGCATTATTTCTGTTAGCTCATTCATCTGCTGCAAATAGAGATGAGAACTTTTTGCGATTGCAAAATGACCACCTGCGTGAAATACTGGAATCATATTGCGAACACAATATGTGTGGAGTTCCCAGTCGCCTGTGCGCTCTGCTCTCAAGAACAACTGGAGAAGACCTATTTGCTCGTAGTATTGTACCCAAAGCTTTCCTGTGCGTCCTACGGACGCATTCTGGAGCAGTTCGTGTAATTTTGACAGTAGATGGTTGACACTTTCTTGACAGCGTCAGCTGTTGTACAGTCACCTCTGGCAAGTCCACAGAATATTTCATTGACTTCTGTGCAGTCTATGTTATCTAGTGTTCGGCTTTCTTCAAACACAAGTTTTGTAATGGCAATTTGTGTTAGCAAATGGGCACGAACTGCTCTTGAATATGCATGACCACTGATCAAATGATGGATTGACCCACCAGCATAAACAGTCCCCCAAACTTCATCCAAGCCGCTACCAGCCATGATCGAACCAATTGCCCCTAAATATGACATAATCATATGGAAGCCGCCGAGTCTAACGAAAACTTTTGTCAACTTATCTGACGAAGACACAATCTCCACTGCTTTGATATAAACATTATGTGATTTAATCGAACATGGAAATTGAAACAATGATGCTATAATACGGTATTTGAATGAGAAAAGTCGATGCCGTTTGAATTTGAGTTTAGGGGGTATGGTTAATATTCACACGTTTCACCAGTTCATTATGGAATAAATGACTATTGTTATATATCATTATAAAGCCACTGCTTTTCTGCAATTTTTGATATATAATTGAACTCCCAAAGTAGTCGTAGATTTGATTTAATGGACGTTGTGTACCGTTGTGTGTATGAAAACAATAAATTTTTTTTCGTAATTTTGTACATTTTCGTGAATATTTCACCATTGAGTGTGAGGATTGGTACAAAGTTGGCATTTTCTGTTGGGGATATGTATTCTCAATATAATTCAGCACGATATTTACGATTCTCACCCTACTAAGGCGAATAAGAATGAGAAATATGGAGCTGGGTCGAATTTTTTTTTTAAAATGGGCCACCCCCAGAGAGCCTAAGGGATGGCTCACACCCTCGCCGACCCAGAGGTTCTCTTGCAGTAACTGTCAACTACCTCGAACTCCGTGTGAAAACAAGCTGACAAGAAACATTTATCGCTTGAACACCACTGGAGTGTTAAATAAATATTAGCGTTATATATAAGCACATGTTGTTTTGTATAACTAGAACAGGGTACAGCGGGTTCTCCATATATCTGTCGCTAGCGCGATTGGCCATCCGTGGTAGGTGGAATGATAAATCCGTTAGGTGTGGTGTGGTTCAACTGTCCAGCGCGCACTTGCAGACGGTACTGGCTCAGGACAAGGGCTCCGAAACCGATGGGCCACATGCTTTGACCCACTGCCTGGGGTCAGGGGACACTGCTAGAGTGTACCACCCGGTACTTGCTGTACTGCACCAGCTGTCACAGCGATAAGTGACACTCCATGGATGTGTGAGGCCGGAGCTGCACATACAGCCACGGTCCATAAGCATGTGAAAGGTTTTCTTTTTTTTTTGCTCTGATTTTTCTCTTCTTGCGCTAATTTTTTTTGCGACTACACTGTACGAAATCGCGTGAACCATTCCTTAACGCCACACAGCGCGATTGATAATCATAAAAATACTTCAGAACCAGTTAAACTCATTTATTATACATATTATACCTTCCCCGAGAGGTTTCAGTATTACACGCTTGGTGAATCTATTCGGAGCAAATACTTTCTCCAGTGTAAGACTTAACACTGTACACACGGTTGTTCCTTTTGATGGCTGATAATCCAAAAGCTTTCCGTTACGATGCCGGTGCCAGATATAAGACTGGCGGATTCTACAGGCACACAAAATTAAGTTATATCAACGAAATTCATGTGGTTTTAACCCCTCCACATAGCTTAGAGATCAGGTGAACTTCGCTGTATGGTGTGCGACGACAGGGTGCGGGGTCTCAGCTACTGACCACCTGAACCAAACCACAGACTTATTCGCTAGAGGTTTCTGGCTATTGCATTTCTACTACCAGACACGGCGGATTTTAGCCGAAATGAAAGTTGCTTTACCCCAGGACCATGCATGGTCTAGATATAATAACTCATATGACAGACGCGCTTTTGAAAGACTATCAAATGAATTTGGTGTGTCGCCGAATAAAGGTTGGAAAGGAAAGGGGGGTTATAATGACGGGTTGGGCACTTTATACAAAGCCGCCGCATACTACAGCTATCCCCTGACACTGCACTCGTCGAGTCGAAGATACGACCATACGGTCACATTATTCAAACGCCCAGGGTACGGACATACTCATGCAGACTTTATCAGACAAGGGCATGCGCATTATACTACGTTTATCGTTGACGAGGCAAACAGGTTTATAAGGGCAGGGGTCGAAAGAATCAATGAGTCCATTAGGACATATATCTGGGCAATTATCGGGTCCCAGGCTCAGACCCGTTCACCGATCCTCGGAACGGGTACAGCTTTCGACGTCCAAAAGTAGTTTGGGGCGAATATGGAAGATGCCACAGCCCGCCCAGTGGACCTGGAGAGTAGAATTAAGCGCTATCAAGGCGTGTTGTCTCACGCCAAGTCAAAAATAGATTATGTATTCGGTCGGGGCCTCTACATGGCGCCATCTGATATGGAACTAGGTAGCCTTCCACAGCTTCGTGGGGTATAACAACGAGATCGTTATTGCCACAACCGCCCAGACCCTGGGACTAAATACAAATATAAACACTGCACCAATCCCACCCGTTGTCTCTTCGTGGGAGACGGGACTAGTCAGGCCACAGGCCGGCCCGGCGGCCATTAATGCGCCAGTGGGGACCCGTAGCGTAGGTGCAGAGTCGGCGGCATCAGGAATTGCGGCAGCATGCCAGCATGATGACGAGAAAACTTCTGTTGGCTTACGCGAGCTTTGGTTTCTTCGATGATAGCCACTGACGAGCCACCACGAGAAGCTGACCCCCGACAGCAAGGACCACGGCCCACAGGTTATCGGCCAGCCAGCCTACAGTTTTTGTGAGTAGCTTGAACAGCCACGAAACAATGGAGCCTATAATTCCAGGTAGCGCAGCCGCCGCCTTCCCAGCTAGCTTGGCCAGGATGCGCCCAAGAGCCTGTCGGTGCTTCTTCACCCACTCGCTGAGGCCACCCTATCAAATGGTGGTGGAGTGGGGTGGGGGTACTCCCACCCCCACTGGTCAACGCAAGTAGTACTAGGGTCGAGATTGCCATCCCAATCGCTGTGAGGATAGATGCGATCGTAATCCCTTGTTCCCGGAAGAGAGTGCGAATGCGCTCACCGAGCGTCGTGTCCTCATTGATACAACTGATCGTCTCTCTGATTCGGTTGACTTGAGATCGGAGAGCCTTTCTATTCGCTGCGGCCGCCTCCAGGCGGAATGTTCGTTCATCGTCCAGGCAGCGCACGCGTTCTGCTCTCCGGTGCCTACTAAACTGATCACCTTGAGCTTCATCGAGCTTTCTCTTTTCCAAAGCGATGTGCTCATCCAGCCCGGACAGTCTGGTCAGGTTGTTCATTAACTCACCTCAGGTGGTCTGCATTGCCCTGCCGAGTCCGCGGAGCTCTCTGATGCTGTAATCCAATCCCACGGTATCTAGTGGAGGGAGGGTCATGTAATGTTTTACGTCCAGTTTATTCCTCCTCTGTAAGACTTTCCACCACGTTTTGAGTGGAATTTGACGCAGCATTAACCACCTGTCCCAAGTCTCGCAGTTCTGTAGTATCCGATCCGATCCCAGCAGCTGCCTTACCCAACTCAATGTCAGTGACCCGCGGTGTTTCAAGCGCCTTTGGATTAAGCGCCTTGTCCCCCCCCCCCCTCCCCGAGTCCAGTCCGTAAACCCCAGCTCATTCCAGATGATCTCACCACCGCCACGCTTTCCAGCAATTGGTGAGAGAGCAAGGGGTGCTCCCGATTTACTAACAATGTCGACAGTTGGATGGGCCTTCAGCCTCAGCCGTCATTTTTTGTCGAGCTCAAACTTGGAATAGTCACGTAGATTGGGCACCACCCCTTTCTCAGACAGATTCTGGTAGCAGCCATTGACAGCCTCCTCCAAGAGCTAATGCTGTAATAAAGGTATTTTAACTCCCGTCTCTTGTTCCACAACAGCTCCGCTGTCAGGGGCCCGGGTAAAGCTAGTTTCATCCTGCAACTCCGTTGCATCATCATCGTCGTGTCGTCTTGTGAACTCGTCGAGGCTAAAGTCTGCCATTGTATTGAAGATAGATCCGAGATGTGTTCATTATCCTCAACACGTCTTCTAGTCAATACGGACGCAAGCTCAATCCATATCGCAAACTAAGAGAACATTTTGGGGTAGAAGGAGTTCGGCAGTCGGTTGTGATCACACACAAACCTAGTACGAATGGCCCGTATATCCATTTCCCAAACCTCGGGTCCGATGACCTTATCGAACCGGGTACAGTGCGCCTAGCTTTTGCAGTCACCCTGAACTCAACGGATGGTAACAGGTCAGTCGATCAGAATCTTGACCGTGCCGTCGTCAAGAAAATGACAATCAAGATCAGAGAGAATGATGTCGGTTGACGATGTAGACGTATATCACTGCTATCTTGACCTTTGGAAGACAGCCTCCGAGCGCGAAAATACGCACTACCAGGGCATTGATACCTCGGCGAAAAGAAATGCTACTAAGCTGCGGGGTCGGCGCAGAAAACAAGGCTGACAATGTTGCTGTAGACAAGGCTATCGCTGATGGCTGTGGCAATCGGTTCTGTATCCTGCTGGACTTTGAACACCTCGAGTCTCATATGCCTTTCTACCAGAGTGCGCTTGGGAATTGGCTCGGGTACAAGCTGACATTTATTACAGTCGAGTGGTCCTGGCCACAGGTGATGGCACTGCTAATTACACCACTGATAATATCAGCCTGGAATATGAAACGGTCACCGAATCTGAACTTGCTCGCATGGTCTACCATCCTATACGATCGCGTCCTTCGCCTCCGTAAAATGACCAAAGACAAGATCGACTCTCTGTGGAACATCAACCTCAACGTTGCCGCACGGAGCATGAAAGGGTCCTGCTGCTGTTCGAGGACGCTACTACGCCTGGTGCAGCTTTCGGACGGAAGTCTGAGGTCTTTTATAACCCCATGATCACCAAAGTTGAGGTTATCATCCAAGGGGTGCCCAACCAGCTGTACCCCAAGGAATTGCATGCCTACGAGGAATGGAACGAAGCCACTCGGCACTTTGAAGCTTGTCCCAGCAGCAAAAGAGATCCTGATGTAAATCTGGTCGCAAAGGAGCTATCTCAGGCTGATGTCACATTGGGAGACTTCTTGACCAACAAGTATGCACTGTACCTTAACCTACGGGCCTAGGATGATAGCGGACTACACGGCAGTGGTCGGAAAATAGAAAACGCCAGTGAAGGTATCACTATCCAAATCACAAAGACAGTAGAGGCGAGTGATTCAAACACGTATATCTGCACGTTCTCATGGACGCGCAGATTAACATTAAAGATGGCCGGCTCACCAACACAGTTTATTAATGTCCTTTTCCTAACGGAGTCCCACGCAGCCATTATTTGCGGTCAAACAGGCTGTGGCAAGACAGTTATCTCTCTGACCTCCTGGAGGGCCCTTACTGGGGCGTGTTTCGGCACATTGTGGTGCTCTGTCCCACAATCAAATACAACAAAACATACCACGACCGTCCATGGATTTGGGATGACCCCGATGTGTACATAGCAAATCCCGGTGAATACCTCCACTCATATCTACGGGTCTTCTATCAGATGTTCCGGTGGTGGCGGGGGGGGGTGGGGGGCTTGTACATTATCGATTGCTCAGCTACGAAAGCTTTGACGCAAAAGAAACACATGCTGTCTGATCTAGCCTTCTCGGGTCGTCATGCGCAGCAGAGCGTTTGAGTTTTGACTCAGAAGTATAATTCTGTCTTAAAGGATCTCCGCGAGCAGACCCTCTGGGCTTTCGAGGACTGCCTACGAGAGAATGATGTGATTGGAAGCGGTAGGGAACGTGCAGCAGTTCATCAGACACTGGTTGAGAGCAAGCATGTCCGACTAGTGTTAAAAACAGACCAGTGTTGTTATAACGCCTATTATGTGAGAAGCAGCCATTCTACTGACCCAAGCAACTACATTTATTCGTGCTGGGGTGGACGGCATACTCGTATATTAGACTCAGACCGGCGTATTGCCATAACATATCCGTGCATAACGTATATACAGACCATCATGAATTCTGACGATATCATTCGCCAACTGCTGGAAGAAGAGCAAGGTGACGTGTCGCAGGGTGGCAATACAGAAGGCAAGACGGCAGTGGATCCTGCTGTTCCTTTTCCTGAATGAAGAACAGACCTGATGAGGCCAAACGCGAAAAGGCTAGCTGCATTAGCTTACGGTGGGCAGGCTAAACAGTATCTAAGGAAAAACCTCACACTTGACCAAGTCGACGCCATGACCGATAAGGAAATCAATGAACACTATGCCCGGTATGAGGCACGGCTCGGCGCAGCAATGACGAAAGTCTGAGGACCGTCACCCCACAACTTTACACATGGGTGGTCAGCATGTTTCTTCCCATACCCCCAAGAAAACCAACAAAAGTTGGTTGCTGATCTTGAGGCAGATCCATTGGTGGGGCACCGCGCTAAGCAGTACCACGTGCGAGCTATATCATCGCATCGCTATGTCATTTACTTAGCACCGCTAACCACGATGCTAACCACTGCCGCTAAACACTGTCGATTTGGACATACCTGCCCCTTTAACAAATCAAGCCGATGTCATCGATGATAGATAGTTACTGTTGTTCCAACGGAACAGAAACAGGTGGAAAGAGTGACAGCTGCGCCAATCACTGAGTCGCCTGTTGTTCCAGTTCCGAAGGAGAGACAGAAAGACCCTAAAAAGTGGCCACCGGATGGGTAGGAGCTGCCACCCGGAATGCAAAACAACAAAAAGCCGTGGCAGGTTGCAAGAAGAGAAGGCCAATCTCCAGAGAATGGTCGTAAAGAACGCAGTAGCAACCCAAGCGGCTGATGGACCCGTTGGAACGGGAACAACATGGACAACATGGACAGCAGCAAGGGGTCTCGAATGCAATGCATCACGAACGCAGTTCCTTAGATGACTGGTCCCCAGAGATGGCTAGGGGTGGTTGGGTTGGCTAGCTTGGTGCCAGTTCAACAATAAACTGACGGCCAATCTCATAACACCGCCTGTTGATCCGGACAACAATAAGTCGGCGACCAATCTAATGACACCAGCCTGTTGATCCGGACAACCGTAGCGCGGCACCTCCGAACAAGCATTTAAAGGAACCCCCAGACCCATTCTATATGGATTAGTATATGTATATTTATACAATGTCTTCCGCCGATGGACAGATGCTGGTCTATGCTATCACAGCGCCGTGGTCTCAACCCTCGCAATAGGGTATGCCCGCTTAGGTAAGATGGTAATGAAGGAAACCACCCCTAAACTTGACTTCACCGGCTATGATGTCGGATGGTAGTCCTTCACGTGGGGCTGGCGACGGCAACCAAGGAAATGCTAATTAAACAAGGACTCATTCCAAAAGATATCATGGAATAACAAGATGGCCTCGATCGCAATGCTTGTTGCGGACGCCCCTGTTAACACAGTGGCCTTCTCTCGCAGCAGCTACCCTCTTCCCCAAGTTTCGGGATAACGATGCTGGTGCGGAACTTGCGTGTCATGACAAAGCCACAGAAAAGCCCCAGGCCGCACAGGCAACATGGTCCCGTAAGCGAATAGACCACCTCAACTGGATCAACGAAGAACTACGTCGCCAAGGACATGTCTTGCGCACATTTTAGGACGTCGATGCTGTGATTCGCGAGTATGCACAGGCAACTGGGAACAGTTTAAACAGTCTTGGACCAGAACCTCAACTAGAAGACCTTTTTGATTGTTAGCTACAAACTCGCCCAGTGATTCGCTACGCGTGTAAAAAAAGTTTTTTTAGGGTGACCGAAGTTGGTCTGTTCCTTCAGAACGGAAGGGCCTCCTCGCTATGTTGTAAAGTAATCCTAAAAGCCCGTGACAGTTGCACAGCAACTACAGATCGATGGGTGCGGTAGGCTCTGATCTCAGCCGTTCTCGTCCCTGATTGGCGAGCTCTTGGCGTATCAGTATCAGCATCTCGTTTTTTGTGGCCTGTGGGCTCTCTCGGCGAGATGCTTTGCGGGTATCAAACCGGAGTTGGTTGAATTTCTCTTCCTCCGCGTGTCCACTACTGAATTCCTCCCCGGATATCTGGCCATCGAAAGCTTGCCTCAGCTAAGGTGACGATGGTGTTGTCCTTTGTTCCTTCTTTGTGTGCCTTCGGCTTACAAACTTCCAGAAAACACCTGCCAATCCACAGGCCCCCGCTGCAGCTTCTAGTGCAATAACCTCAGGAATTGCGGCTATGTTTGGCAACAACCCGATTCCACCAATGCCGATCCCTACGCCGGTCGCAGATAGACATGTTTCGATGCCATCTGCGATATTGGTATTCTTGCCGAGAGAATTCCTGCAGTCTCGTTCGGCCATGAGGCGGACCTTTAAATCGTCGTCCGTCAGTGTCTGTCTGGTAAACCACAGGCGCTTGAGCTCAGCTGGACCAAGATGTGGGGTATAGAATGTGTCGGTTGCAAACCTAGCATCTGTGGCCTTGTACTCGAGAGCAGCACATCTTTGCCATAAATAATGATGACAAGTTCTTGACATTATGCCGCCGACCCCATTTTAGGTCAAGCCCATGTAGCACTGGTATGAAGTCATTGGATGGTATACCCAGGACTATCTGTACAATTGTGGTGGTACACTTGCCAGGAATAAGACTATCAAACTCCCAAAAGAGCTTCATCGTCGCACCTCCTTTTACCCCCTCGCAACACATACCCGGCATTGCTTTCGTGAGCATAATTAGCACCTTTCGGATATAAGAAGCCAACACGCGGCTACTGGTCTGCAGTTTACGGGGCCTGTGGCCGCGACCCAGCTGGATGTGAGGTTGCATAACCCTGAAGTCAAGTTCCCACCCAACGCGAACAGGATGCCTATACAGAGACCATTGACTGGGGTCATTCTGTATACGTTCGTAGCTCCTCCACGGGGCTGAGTCTACCCGGTTCAAACCACGCAGCTGGGTAAATGTAGCTTGTGCGGTGATCCTGTTCCGAAGGAACAACAACGGACAGCTCTTTTCTTTTGTATAGCCCCTCAGAGAGCTGAAATGCATACAATTTGTCCGTCATCCCTGGAACTCCAAAGCCCTGCGTGTCCCTGAGATCAGCCAGCTGAAGGGTCGTGCAAGGCAATGCATCATGTGCTCCTGGTCCTCTGCTATTCACATGTTTTTACACTTGTTGCAGTTGTTGCTGTTGTTCCGTGGGAATAGGTATATTTTCGAATATGTAATGTTACGGATAGGTGCTGCAATTCAATATGACCAGTAGTATGGTTGGACTATTTCAGGCCTGTTCTGATGGAGAGGGGTGGGGAGAGGGGGACGGGTGGAAGACATCATCTAATTAAAAAGTTACGTAAGGTAATTAACATGACGTCACTTAATGAATATTTTTTTAATCACTTTAATAACTGTTGCTTAATTAATTTTAATTAATGACTGTTGCATAATTAATGTAATTAATGTAATTAATGAGTGTAATTAGGGTTGATTATAATAATTAGTATAATAATAAATGAATTAATAATGTTTATGTCGAGTAGTACATATTTTTTTTAAAGTCATAATTTGGGATAGATATTATCAGATAAAAAATAATATATTTAAAAATAATATTGATGTATTGGACATATATATGAATACTATCGACTGACTTTGACCTGGACACGTGCTAAGGTAAACACTTCATTGCGTGTTTAGGTGTCATTAAAAACCAATGAAATCTCGTTAAATCGATTTTTCTTTCAAACGCCAACAAAGTTGGCTTCAATCTACTACAGCCCCAAGGGGTACTGAAAGGGACTCACGGCCATCGAAAGCCTTGCTTCCACGGCCAAGGTCTCTGAAGATTTGGCTCGGGCATGGCTTGGGATGCAGGCCATCTGGCAGATATACCTTCCAGCTGTGCGAATCACACACAAACCCACGACCCAAGTTCGATATGCAAACGCCGAATGAGGGCCAACCAGGCCGACCTGCTCTTTCTACCACACGACCGGGTGGCCCGCAAAACCTATAAGTATGCACTCACAGTCGTTGATGAGCCCCCCCCCCCCCCCCCCCCCGCTGTAAAGAGGGCAGAGCCCCTGCCACAAAAGAGGCCAAAGAGGTTGCGACCGCCCTAGAAAAGATATACAAGCGTGGCCCAAGCTCCTTCAGATCGATCCCAGGCGCGAGTTCATAGGCGCGGTGAATCAGCTGCTGCCGACACACGGACAGAAGTCAGGCGTGGCCGTGCACCGGGATCAGGAAATCGTGGAGCGAACCCTGCAGAGCGACTGTGCGGGGCACCAATACGCTGTTGTGGCGCTGAATGGTAAGGTGATTTGCTTAACTAAAAAGAGGCCAACTCATGCCGTCAAGGCCAAGGTTGCGACACAAAAGCCCTCCCTCCTCTGGATTTATGGCAACCCTGTTGGTCTCCAGGAGCAGAAGCTCCCCTTTAGTGTGGGTGTTGGCTATCTCTACCCGGCAAGTGAGCTGGAGGGGGTCGCCGTCGTCCAACTGACCCTGTGTGGTCCCTCCAAGTGTACCAGCTTGGACGCTCGTCACCAAGCCCGGCGAACGTGTGTACTACTACCTGTTGGATGGACCAGCTCCTGGCTTCGTCCGGGAAGAGCTGCTTGTGGTGCCTCCCGACACCCACCCTGCCTCTCGATGTTCTTTCGGAACGGGTAGTACTTTGGACTAGACACTAGGTCAGCCTGGAGCGGATGTACCTGTGGCACTGCTGCTGCAACCCCTATTTTTCGGTTACACTCTAAACAGGTCAACCACACGTTCCCCGACAGTGCCCCCTACTGTTGTCCAGCCAGTTTTCTCTGAACTGCTGTGTATCTTTTGGGCTCGTAGGCCCACAGCATCTCAATGTTGCATGTCGCACAGTGTTTCTGTTGGTCCTTCTTGAGCCACAGGATGTAGTCGACCGGGAGTCCTTTGACCTGGTTCTGGCACTTGTAGGCGACAAGCTTCCTCGCGATGTTTTTGCGAGCTGGTGGACAGGTCACCCGTTCGAGCTGCTGCATATGCTCTGAGGAAACTGCGAGGTGGGCCAGGTTGGACCATTGCAGGAAGGCGTCTATGATCCAAACCTTCTGTGGGTCGTGGATAGTGAGACCCTAGCTTGGGTGGACTGCGAGGCCATACCCGAGGCGCCAACCATCGGTCTTGATAGCCTACTCAGCGGCCTCAATGGCTACTTCAACGATGTCTTGAGGACGAGCTCATCTTCGCGGTCTGTGCCCTGGATGGGAACCATAATGTTCTGTTTTCGGCTGTCTTTGGGGTGGTATAGCATTGGAACCGGGATGTCTGGAAAGTACTTCTTGTGTCTTTGGAGCAACAGCTCTTATTCCCGGTCGCGAACCTTCTGCCGGCTAGCGAGGATCAGGTCACCTGGCCTCCATTGTTCCATGAAGCGCTTCATCCGAGACAGCTGAGGAGAGCCTTTCTCATCTCCTGACACTGGACCTTATCAGCCTGGAGGCGGATATGTCTTTTCAGGGCCTTGAGTGCATTATCTTTTGCCCGGTGGTCTGCCTTGACCTCTTCGTAATAATCCACTGCTTGACGGTACCAGTTATGGGGCATCTCACCTATGATTGGTGGTGGCTGGCCTTGATCACCATAGCAGATAACCTGGACCCCAACGCTGGTCCAGCCAGTCCAAGAACATTTCTAGGATAGGCCGCGGCACAGTGCAAACCTCATCCCAGAAGATGACACGGAAGATGAACTTCTGGCCCATGTGATCTGGCGTCTAGTCATTCTGGTCGCTCCACCGAAGAAGCTATGGTAGGTCTGGGCCTTGACCCCCTTACCTCGCATCTCTTTGGCAAGGGGGTGTGTTGGGGTAAAAACAAGTGGGTCGCGCACCCTGAAGAGCTAGATCGCTCTCGTTGTCTTGCCGCCAACCAGGATGCCTCTTTGGTGAGTGTCTCTCACAAGATAATCTAGTTCATCCTTATCCGTGACAAGACGGCTAGTCAATCGTTTACCAATAGCTTTTGCGCCCTTAGTGAACTTGCCGATAATGCTGCAGCCCTGGTCTCGGTCCTCTGGAAGCCAGACCTCGGCTTTCTTCTCCCACACAATCATGGCTTCGCGGTCCCTTAGACGGGTGAGAAGACCCGACTCCACGAGGAAGGCGCGCAGAAGTGTGGGGACCCAGCCCTGCTTTGCGAAATGCCTCCCAGACCAGGCCGGGATGACGGGGTGAATTCTTGTTTGAACTCCCACCCTTGGACCTCGGCGAAGCTTGTGCCGATATCTTTAGGGAGGCCCCGTTGATGGTCACCCGGTGGGGTGTGGGAATCTCTCGAAATAGGGTTGGGCCTCGCCTCTCCCCTGGAAGCTGGCCTTGTAACACGCCTTGATGTCGATGGAGACGACCTATCTTGTGCCGTAGGTCATGGAGTTCTAGAGACTGCCGTGGCCGTGCTCCACGCAGGCCTTTTGGATGTCGTCGAGGAGGCCGGCTGGGGTCGGCTTCCAACCGATGTGCTCTTTGGCCATAATGCCGGCCGTGTGGTTCACCCCGAAACCCTATCAGCGAGGGACTCATCGCCTTGATGGGTGCAGGCTTCTTCGAGGGTTTGAGGGTCCATGTGTCCTGTAGGTGCGGCCTTCTTGAAGCACAAACTGGTCGACGCTGAGCTGTCTATCCTGGCCACCTCCCGAGTAGCCAGACAGTGATTGGCTCATTTTGGGTGGCCTGTCTGATGGCTTCCCAGACGTCACCCTCGTATATGTGGACCTGTCTGGATTGGACGAAGTGCTGGTTTTGGACCAGGCGTAGCCATTATGGCAGATGAGCTCAATGGTTCTGATATGCAGTTAGCGTGTCCTGCATATTTGCCACTGTTGTAGATAGCCTCGCCTGCTATGTCTATCACGATGATGGCTCGCTTGAGGATTTTCTCGAGCTCGGCAAATCGTCGACCGTTGCACCAGCGCCTTGAGCTCTCTCTTCCCACTCCTCGATTACTGTCGCCTGTTGGGGGTGAGGCCGTGTCCCATAAGAGCGCCATCAAAGTGTTCAACCACTCTCTACGCGACACAGCTGAGATCACCTTCTTTCATTGGTGCAAGGTTTGCCGGGTGTGGGTCTCTAAGAGGATAGAGCCCGTAGACCACAGCTGTGACAGGGTACGCATTTTGTAGTACGGTCAGGGCGCCTGGTTTGGAGTTTTGTGTGATTTTGACAACCCCCCCCCTGGCTTTTCTCCTTTCTGCCTTCAGAGTCAAACTTGTCTTCGACTACCCAGTCTCCTTCGTGATGCTCGCGCAGGAATTTGATTTCCAAGAGATATTCACCGTCCGGAAGTTGTCTGACGAGCTGTGCAACCTACACTGCAAAAAATATAGGTTCTCTTTAGAACCAAAACTGGTTCTAATCTTGTCCCTGAGACGGAACCAGTTCTGTTTAAACAGTATTTATTTCAAATCAAATAAATTTATAAAGATTGACATTAAATATTAACAGAATTAAGCATAAATTGAGGGGGTTCAGTCGTAAGTTTAGAGCTTATACGAGGTTGTCTCAAATCATTATTAAGCAAAGGAGATATGAACAGTTGCATATCGAACCAGTTTTGGTTCTGTACAGAACCAAAACTGGTTCGATATGCCAACTGTTCATATCTCCTTTGTTTCAAAATGTTTGGCGACTGCGTTGAATAAGCTCCAAGTTTACTGCTGAATCTACTTCAGTTCATGTAATATTCTGTTAAAATTGAATGCTAATCTTGGTAAATTTATTTGATTTGAAATAAATACTGTTTAAACAGAACTGGTTCCATCTCA